>JAHXMU010000099.1:5060631-5188623 GCA_019455685.1 Philornis downsi | reverse complement strand
GTACCTCCCATACAAACCACAAATTAAAAATCCATTATTTCTGCTCCGGCTAACAGTATGCGACCAAAATTTGGTATACAAGTTTGGTTTACATATTGTAAGTTCTGCTGCAAATATGGGCGGGATTGGACAAATAGGCGTTGTACCACCCGAATAAATCAAAAATTAAAAAAAACCTTTATTTCTGATCCTGTTATAGGAAAATTTAATATAATAATATATAATATAACATAATATAATATAGGTGTTGGTGAGTATAATTTCAGCAATAACTTTTTATAAGAAAAAACGAAGAACATTTTCTTTTCTTCTTCTTCTCTCTTCTCTTATATATAAAAATGAATTTCGGTCAGAAACAGTGTTAGATTATAGTATTGATTTTGTTTTCAATTAACTTTCATAATAAGTGATTGAGATGTCGCCAATCAGACGTAGGATACAAGATCAAGAAACTCTCGAGTGATTGAAAGTCCTGAACATCGAGCAAATCGTATTGAGAGGAACAGCCAACGGATATTAGAATCCCGATTAATTCAGTCACATGAAGATCAAGCTAAATGGTGAGAAAAATATATAGTAATTCATTAATTGAGAACGGCTGGACCGATTTGGCTCAAATTTTTTCTCAGTTGTTCGTAATTGCCTGGAGAAGGTTTTTACGAAAGAAAATTTTTGGGAAACCCTCCGGAAAAGTGGGAAAATTGAAAAAATCGAAAATGGATTTTTTGTATGGAATTTTGTGTGCAATTGTTCCGGAATGGCTTTTCGAATGGCAAAATAGAAAACTGTTAGTGGAAAACTCGGAAAATTCCGGAAAATTTTCAATTTGTTTGATTTTGGACTGTGTAAAGTTGGGAAATTCGTTGTAAAGTTCGGAAAATTATGAAATTTATTGTAATAAAATATGTTTTGCCTGAATTTTGGGTGGAGAAGTTAACGAGATAAATAACAGATGGCGCTGCGCTGCGTTTAATGCCACAACCCCGTAGATAGCGTTATACGTTAACTTAGGCTGAGCGCAATTTGACAGGTGCACTTTTCGCATTGTCATTTTCTATTAAACAAATGTGCTATATTTCCTGCTGCAATTGATTCGAGTTTTACCTATTATTACACTGATTTCGGATACTCATATATCGCGTATCACATCAGTAAATGGTACAAACAGTACGATCAATTGAAATTCAGTCCAATATTTATCAATTCGATCATTTTTTCAGAAAATAAGTTTGAGTATAAAAAGTTAGGTCATCTTATTGGATTGCAGGTACATACATTCATTTCGTGAGTTTTTTTTTTATAATTTTCTTTTTAATAGGATTAGTCAACAACGACTTTATTCTATTTCAAGGAGAGTTATTTGCTTGACTAATTCCACCTATTAGACGATCAAACCTTGGACGTCGTACATGTCGTGCAATAACTAGTCAGAATGTTTGTGATAATTAAACGCAAGAGGAACGCGATGAACAAAATGAATGGACACGTGCCCATATTGCACAAGTTCGCGTTGCACAATCACCACATCACATTGTCGAAGGAGGAACTCATCACCAAAGTGTTCCCGGCATTATAAAAATCTCGATTGGATTAGTGAACTGGCAATAACAGCAGCTAAGAGTAAGGACGTCGATAGCTTGAATTTAGTTATTCAAAGTCAAATCGCTGGAAAACTGTATTCGTACAAATTTATTGACAGAGTGACCGACGAGGATGAAGCGACAAACTATCTGAAGGAATTTTTGAACTCGCTTGATGTGCCAGGAACTCCGCCGCATAATTTACAGCTGAAGGTAGGATCGATCATACCCATGTTGCGGAATCTGAATCTTCCGAAATTGTGAAATGGTACGCAATTGTCCATCAAGAATCTGATGAACAATGTGATTCAAGCGACGATCGTCAAGGACAAATTCAAAGGAGAGGAAGTCCTTATCCCACGAATTTCGATAACTCCAACTGATCTTCCATGCCAATTCAAGAGGATTCAGTTCCCCATTCGATTAGCAAGGCCAATCGTTGGAAGTCTATGAGATTAATCTCCCTGTTTTTCGTACGGTCAGCTCTACGTTGCCAGTTTGCGTGTTGGGGACAACCGTCTTCGTTGTTTGTTTTTGCGCCGGAAAAAAAATCAAAAAATATTGTTCATCATAATGCTCTCTACTGATTTCGATTTCATTCAAATAAATCACATTGAAATTTGAGCTATCTGTTTTTTATTATTACTTGGGAGTTTATCTGAAGGCGTTAAATTGTGCCGAGTCGAAGTTCACCGGGTCCGCTAGTTTGTTATAAAATGTGACTGATGAATGTTGCCTCATTAAAACATCATTCCTTACTGTCTGGAGGGTTGTAGCTGAAATTGCAAAAATAATAATTTGAGTTCATTGCCTTAAATCACCCAAATTAGTTTGTTTTGTTTTGTAATTTTCCTTTCTGCAATAACCCCATAAGAAAAAATCATTTGCTTCGTACCTTGGGGGCCAAAGAATTTCGAAGTTCCTTAAAATTAAACTATTTTAGGAATTTTCGCTATAATTCTGGCCCAACAGACTAGTTAAGGCGTCTAACTGCAACCATTGAAACCACACAGGGTTGAAAACGGTTCTCTTTAATAAAAGAAAAACTCATTCAATACGTTTAAATAACATTTTGGCAGCAAAATTCATGAAAACAGATGGCGTTTTTAAATGTCCACATACGAGTATCTGGTGATGAGTCAGCATGTCGTATACGGCAATACAGACCGAAAATGTTACTGATGGGATAAAATGCTTCAGTTGTAGGTAAATTTGCTCATTCAGGGACAAAATTTAATTCTTCAACAAGATATCTTTCAGTATTTTTCTACTACTTTTGCTGGTTATTTGTCAGTTAAAAGCGATAATCCTACAGACTTGTTATGTGTGAAAAGGACAAATCCAAACTACATGTAAGGATTGTAAGGACCACCCTAGTTGTTTGCGTGGCTTGAGATATTAGGCATAAAAGTTACTGGGCAAGTCGACGTATCCCACACAAGGGCAAACTTTCCTCTGTAAAAAATTGTGGTTGTGGCTAATGGAAACAATATAATCTGCTATAGGGATGTTATAGAAAACCATTCTACATTAAGACGACCTATTGAAAAATATTTTAATGGATGCTTCATTTGAAAAGAGAGAGAATTCGATATATTATGCATGAGAAGGAGAACGATTATTTATTTCAAATGTTGGTGGTAACTGATTCTAACATGATCCATTCTGAAATTCTTATTTTCGACGGTAACCCGGAACCTTTTGCAAGGTATTTGCCTATTGACATGGGTAAAGTTGACTTTAAATTATTACTAAATAAAAGCTGGCATATCAATTTAGACTTTACGTAGTCTCAAAGGAAAAAATCTGAAGACATGATCTAGGCGGGCAATTCACCGATCCGGCAAGTTAAATGAGCTGTCACCGAAACGTTCTCGCAATAATACGTCGTCTTGTGGGAATCAACTCTCATAGGCATCACGGGCTTTAATCCTAGGCATCAAATAGTCCGAGAAAAAAAGGCGAGGCAATTGGAATGCAGAATCTCAGTCACATTTTGGCAGGTCTCAGTTTTGAAAACATATTACACGATGATTTTACTAGCTCACAAACCACGACATACCGCCATTTGTTTAATTGTGCTGGCAGCTTTAAAATCTATTCGTTTTGATCTTAAGCCCAAATACGCAAATTATGTTAGGTTATGTGGACATTAAGGCGACAGTATGTCTCATCGCTGAAAAAATTTTGTGGATGTGGCGTATTTGGTCACGCATTATCCAATAATGAACAATGAATTTCAAAATTTTCGATGGTGTCCCCATACGTTTCTTTAGATGCACGAAAAATATTGTTCGCAGAATGGTGAGTTTTATTGTAGAGCCGAATAATTCTAAAGGCTTTTCTGGACTAAGTTCTTTCATGGTAATATGCAGATCAATACTGAATAAAGGTGCAATGACTGCTTGATTTGTTTTAAAATCCTTACTGGAAAAAGTATCTCCAAACAAACCCACCCATTATAGAAACTGGTATTCATCTCAAACGGAATGCCGATTAGTCAATATAGTCATTACCATTACAATGGAAAATCTAGTTGAAGAATAGTGTCGAAAGAAAGGTGGGAACAACATAGAGAACAACTGATATTCACTGAAGTCCCTTTTATTACAATAGGAAATTTTCATTTTATTATTGTACTGTCTTTGTTCTATCTAATAATGCACCAAATTTTTTATACTAAACTAATTTTTATACTAAAGTAATTCCGTTTGAAAGCAATAGAAAACACTTCAAATATTTGTTTCAAATAATTCTGTTTTACTTTGTAATGTTAAATTTTGCGCATGCTTTTGAGATAAATTCATGAACTGCGGTTGCTTAAGTTCTCGTCAGTTATTTTACATTATAATTTTCCATAAAATGTGAAAAACTTGACTAAGTAACCATGTCCTTTCTACTACATCCCATCCATATTATTTAATCTAAGCCATATATTCCAAGGTTCAAATCTGTCATTCAATCCCATTAGATTCAGCATAAATTACCCAGACATTGAAGGATGTGAGACAGTTCACCTGAATGAAGTGTTTCTACTGTGTTTTGTTTAAATCTTTAAAAGCCATTCCCATTCAAGCACAAACTCATAAATGTAACAGTTTTAGAGCACGAAAATTAATTGAGATTTATATTAGAAGATGCAACTTAAAAGAAATACTTCGGATTTTGTATTAACCACATAAAAATGTCTGAAATACTTTACATTTTTCAAATCTTGGCATTTTGCACAGATAGTAGTTTATGAGTTATCTTGTTAAATAGCAGTTTAATATACTGTATCTAATATCCTAATTGAAGTAATTAAATTATTTTCCATTTAGTTAGATTAACTATCATTCATCCAATAAGCAATTATGGTACATGGGCGATGTGATTTACCACGACTCAACCCATTTCTTAACACAAAAATTCTATAGACATTCTTTAAAACTTCTTACACGACGGACATATTTGACGATGTCTAAATACCTGAAAGTCTCCAGATGTTATTATTGTTTGTTGCAATAATTTCGTATTTATCATGTAGAACTAACATTTTCTATGCAGACAAGTTAGTGTGGGAAATGCATTCAAGGATAGCGTTTACATGATGTGGCAGCAATTCACTCATGAAATGTATTGAATGACTTCATAATTCAAAATATTCTGGAATTTAATTTAACCATTTCATAACATTCCAATATTTTTGTGCATATTTAAAGAATGAATACCTTCAAGCATTAAAACGTATGGTCAAAAGAAATCTATAATTTTTCCAATACAAAGTTTTTGTAATTATTATGCCGCTTCGCATAAGTGATGTCGAACAACGGCTTAGACAGTTTTGTAATTGCGAAGGGAAAATGCGTCATATTTTACAGTTTGTCTTCACTACAAGCGAAAACGAAAGGAAGGCGACTGAAAATGTCAATAGTGTTTATGATCCTGATACTTCGTAGCTTTGGTTTCATTCATTCAGTTCCGATAATTTAGGTGTCAGAGCTGCACCACGCTCTGAGAGACCAATTGTCGAAAACTTCAATAGACTAATGAAAATCGTCGTCCGATCTTCATGTAAGCACTGTTTAGATTGTCCAGGATCTCACTGTTGCAAAACAATAACTGTTCGAAACCACTTGAATGAAGCTGGATACAAAAATAAGCTGTATGGACTGCACAGGATCAAAAAAACCTCATAGACTGAATTTCCATCTGCAAATCGCTGCTGAATTGCATTAAGATGGACTTATTTCTGAAGTGGATGATGATTGGTGATGAAAAAAGGATCACTTACGACAACGTTACGTTAAAACGGATGTGGACGAGTTGTGCCCCAGCCAGGATTGACAGTCAGGAAGATTTTTCTGTGTGTTTAATGGGCAAGATCGTAACGCGTGAAAGCATATTATAGAAATGGCAAGAAGACATAAAAAATGTAATTTTCTAATTGATGAAGAACGTCGAAAACGTTGTAAGGAACATGATTTGAGGATCGGTTCGGAATCTTTACAGGTTTAGATACGATTGGCGGTGAGACAGAAAATTCGTTTTACATCAAAGGAGTCTTTAGAGGGGGAAACTGACTAGCGCGAAACTTTTTCATTATATTTACGGAGATAACAATGAAGAAAGCAACACGAACTGTTTTAACAAACGTCTCTTGTTGCTTGCATGAGATAATTAATATACAGCACTAGCAAGTCCCTGCTGCTGCGTATGCCTCATTCCATATTTTAAGTAAAAAATAATTCAGGTTTAAACTTTGCAACTTGTTTTTGCAAAGTTTGTTTAGGGAGTCTCTTTGCCGATTAACGCGATTTCGACATCAACTTTCAGATCCAGTCTGGCTCAATTTCTGTCCCATTTATTTGCTGCTTGATTTCGAAAGTTGTATATTTTCATCATTTTTCTTGATGGAATACATTCTTCTAATTACACGGTTTCTTCCATTGAACTCGAAAGAACTGTGATAAATGTCATGCCCTTTCATTATTTTAAATCCTAAAGAAACGAATTTCAGAATACTTCCTGCCATTGAGTGCCAGTGACCTAAGAGGAATGCACTCATGATTTTAACTTCACTGATCACCCGTTTTATCCCTAAAAATACGAATTTTCGAAAATGTCTCCTCATCGCGCGCATATCTTAGCAGAGAGCTTTACGCTCCCAATTTCATGACTTTAATTCAATTCTAATCTAACGTAACAATTTTAAGGTAATTGTTTTATCTCCTTAAAATAGCATTCCGCTCCAGACCTGTAATAGAAACGTTCACATTATTTTGATAATTTCTGGACAAGCCATTTGTCTTGAACGCAGTACCATTTTTGTCAACACTCTTTCATATTTCGTCGCTAAAGGCACAAATGTTATAAATCCCTGATTATTCCCAGTCTGCGTCATTGGGTGAATTTACACACCCAATTTTATGATTCATTTTTGGCGATTGTGCCAATTTTGCCTCCTTTTCGCCTTTTTTCTCTTTTTGAAAAAGAACAGCAGTTTCATGATTTTAGCTCATGAGCTGCGATCCGCCGCTCTCTTACCCTTTCTGCACCAGAAGCTTGGAGTTGTTCTACAACTTCTTTCTGTCACACATTTATTCCACAAAAACGTACAAGATAAAGATGATATTTGCTTCGATCCTTTATGTTATTTGATGATACCCATTTTCTTCCGTGCCTACTAAAGGGTGGCGCGTATGTAACGTTAACGGCGACTACATTGAATGCGTTCTTGTGCATCATTTGGTTTTAACTAGTGAATCAATTGCATCTTATATAGGAAAAGATGTAACATATGTAAAATTCTTTGCAAAGGCCGCCTAGACATCTTTACCTGCTGAGAACGTCGCCTGGTGCCAGTTTCGGGGTTTTCCTCAATACTTGCTTGCACTCGAGCAATGGTCATCTCATTTCGAACTGCACGAGGTCTTCCAGCACGCGGAAAATCACAGACAGCCCTTTGTTGCCCAAAACGAACCAATCGGTAAATTGTTGGAGCGCTAGGAGCATTTCGAACATGAAAGAAACTTCGATATGACCTGAATAATAATAACAATCGAATGCTGACTTTCAAAGTAAAATTGAACAACTTTGGTTCTTTGTTCTGGGCTGAGCCTTTCCATCGTAAATTTCCCAAGTATTATTTAGTTAATTCTGAAAGGAGACGAAAAAAATACTTAAACAAAAAATGTATTCACTGATCAAATCTTAGTGCTACTTATGCGCCACCCTGTAGTTTTGGCGATAGAAATACGAATTCTGAAAACATCAGGTTTTGCCTCGCGCCTATGGACCGAGGACGGCCATTCCCATTATGTCTATATGCCTTCAATTATTTGCTGTGGATAAAGATTCTAAGCGTACCTGTTAATACACTGCCACTGTTAAGTGACACCATTTTAGTCCCCCTTTACTCGGATTTTACCCGAAAACACAAAAAAATTTTAAAAGTCCTTCCTATTCCAAGTACAGTCTGTAGTTTTTATCCTAGGTACGAATTTTAAAAAAATGCATTCTTACCGCGATTCTATTCTGAAAGTTTATTGTGGACACTAATCATGATTCCATTTCCTGCCATTTGATGGTACCTGATTTGTCACTTCACGGCATGATTATAAAAGAAAAATCCTTACCGAATATCATGATTCTGGCTCTAGTCCTTTAAGCTGAGCATCTCCACTCTTAAAGTGGATCATGGACACCAATTTTTATTACAATAATTATTCTATCCATTTGATATGGGCGATCTAACCTGATATCTGATTTTTTGTCGTATAAACGTGAATTTCTAAAAACCCATACTTATCGCTTGTTTGCTGTGGAAGTGAAATACGCGCACCAATTTTCAAAATTCTGGCTACAGTCGTTTGTGCAGGATGGTTGTTTCCTTGTTCACATTGTTTTTACCCCAAAAAGTGCGAATTTTCAAAAATTCTTTCTTATTGCATACGTTTTTAACAGCATTATGAGACGAGATGATCAGTAGTCAGTAACGCAACATTTTTACATATAGGGCTATCTATATTTTATTTTCAACTAAATCCAATAAAACATACATAAAGCTTCGATTTCTATGAAAATTTTATTTCATTATAATTGTTGGGCCTTGCCATTATGTATGAAATAAAATGTAATTTAAATGACCGCCTCTGGATTGCTTACAGCAGTGGGTCCTTTTGACGTTCTTTCAGCGTCAATTCCGAAAAAAATAGACCCAATACAGTCACTGTTTCAGGATGCAATGGCTTTTCCACAACCACTTCTGGCTTCACCGAGCCCCATATACGACAATTTTGCTTGTTAACGTAACCACTGAGTAAGAAGTCAGGTTCATCGCTGAAAAAAAATTTGTTTAATTGAAAGCATACTTTTGAATCTATAAAAGTAGTATGATTTAACTATTTTTACGCTTTCTTCGGTTGTCAAAGAATCCATATTCGTAAATGGCAAACCTTTTAATAGCTGACAGCCCTGTAAGACCGGCGGGATGCTGCTACAGTCTTCTCAGACATTGACAAACGGTCAATGCGGGTTTGATGGGTAAACAATGACAGAACCAAGTCAATTGTTTCGACAATGGTCTACCCGTTCGAGTTTAATTTTGAAGTGGAGGATGATTTTTTCATCTCCGGACGTCTGATACTGCTCCAAATACTGATACTGATACTGCTCTGCTCCAAAATCTTGGTGTGATGAATTGATGAAGGAGCACAGGAGACCATGGTGACTGAAATTCCTTTCCATATCCACACAGAATCGGTTAAAAGACTCCATTTTAACAGCAATCGAATACTACCTGGATCGCTCTAGAAGAAAAAAGGAAATGCATTTAGAATACGCAAAGCAAAAAATAGTAATAACAATTCTATGATTTTTTTTCAGTAAAGAAGCACCCGAAAAATATAGCAAAACCCTCTAATCTCCAATCCTGACAACCACGACGTATTTCACTTGATGCTGCCGTTAGTGGCTTACTATTTTTCACCAGTCACCATTTACTTTAGAAATTCTATCGATTTAGTAGCGATTTGCAGATGGAAATTGAGTCCATGAAGTTTTTTTGTGTTAACTCATGTGGGACCCATAAATCGATCTTCTTTTTTATACCGCCGTATATAAGCGGTATTAAGCGATTTCTTGTGCAATGGATATTTTCAACTGAATCGATGAAATTAAATTATGATTGACTGTTATAGTTTCGTTGCCGAAAACTGTATTTACAATTTCAGTCGTCTGGCTTGCGCTTTCTCCTTTATCGAAGAAAAATTGTAAAATAATGTATATACAAGTATTCTATTTGCTGATGTCCATCTTTGAAAATCTCCCTAACGCCATCTGGCGTAACCCGTTCGCACTTATACAACTCGAGATACAGATTACTAAATCAAACTACTGCAAAATAATGATTTTTTCTATTACTCCTTATATTTTAAAATTCGAATGGATGAACTGTCTGTCTGTTTCGGAATTTTTTTGTTACACTTAAACTGAATATCGCTATGTTAGCTTAAATCGATTAATAAACTACACATGTTATGATACCAATGAACTGGCAATGAGTCGTAAAGCTTAAATCGATCAATAAACTACACATGTTATGATATTTATGAACTGGCAACGAGTCGTATGACATCGACCCACAAAGTATCACAAAACTACCAGATGGGCAACATTTAATTTCAGTTACAGTCGACACGTATGTTATATATCCAGTTTGCGCCAACTAATCGTTACATTTCTGGTTGCAACTTTGTTATTATAACGGAATGTGGCACTACGATATTAAAGCGTATGTTAAATTTTGACACTTACAGACATCGTAGCGAGTGGCTGAGGCAACGTGACCATTGTTTAACACTTTTGGTAGATTAACTATGACTGCCACAATGACGAAACTGGTGCTACCAGTATACTATTCGCCTTCATTTTAAATTCAACATGTAAGATAAGTCTTGTTGTGTCCAACGACATCTGTGGATATGTCTTCAAAATATTTTGGAAAGTTATATGTCTCACAGTAATTGAAGCAATCAAATCAAATACGGTTGCGTCTAAATACTGACTGTAGGTGATTATTATTGGTTTATGTTAAATTGATAGTTATTAGTTGGTCGTTAGCTTCTGCTGCTGCTCGTGGCATTATAAATAAAATATTTAGAGCTTCTGCTTGTCCATAGCTAATGGAGACGACTCACCGCTACTGCAGAAGGTGTGAAAATTAAATTTGAATAGAACCGAAGGCGATTTGAATAATAAAATCAGTAGCGCATGGCTTCCACAATTAAACAGTACAAAGTATTCACAATAATTTAGGATATGAGTGTGAATTTGTGGTGTGAAAACAACACAAATTAGGTGTGCGAAGCGTGTGCGGCAAAATTAACTACAGAATTTGACATCGGAGTAGTGGGTTAATTTTGCATGTTAAGTAGGTTTTTAGTAGAAAACTTAAGTTTGGAGGGAGGTTGTTAATTTTATTTTATTCATTTCCCCTTCCTTATAATAATGCATTGTAATGTTTGACACTTCTTTAAAGAAATTGATTATTTTAAATTGTTTTAACTAACATTAAATTGTTGCCTATTATGGCGGTAACAAAAACTGCTATTAAATAAATTCGCCTTCGTTGGCACTTTATAACTTAATGATTTATGTCTAAAATCGTTTTAAAATGTAATTTTTCACGATGCCACCGATAACTACAGAAACTGAAATTTTTCACTGTTTTCACTGTCATTTGTTTGCTTTAGAGATAATGTAAAAATTTAATCCCAAAAAAATAAAAATTTGATGATTGTTATCTTAACAGCATAATCATTGCCATCATTTAGGATAAACGAAATTTAAACACATAAATCCAGTGCAAAGATAAATATCAGAAGATAGCATGAATAGCGCAGAAATTGCAGTCATGGAGACTGACTCCATATACCCCAAAATTGCAAAATACCGCAGAGTGCCAGAAGAGGTGGAGTTAACACACAGCAAATTAAGTATATAACCAATGGTAATTGGTGTTACTACAGTATTTGGTACTTTAAACGCTTCCTCCTGGGTGCTCTACTTTTAAGCCTTTCTCCGAAGTTATGGTTGTATATATCATTATATACGGCAAGTATATAACACCCAGAAAGAAACACCTAAGACTGCAATTGCTTTTGAGCCATGATTTTTGTTGTTTACTGGCTTTCTGGTAGACGACAACCACCACAAATCTACATGAAACTTCTGAAAACTTGGGATAGCCTAATATTTTGCCAGATCGTAGCCGGAGGTTGTCAGTAAACTGTATCTGCCCACTCCTTGCGGTATTTTGGGCATTAATTGACCGATTTTCCGATATTAATCATTTTTCCTGTAACTTCTAATTCGTAGACTGCAATAACATTAATTTTGTCTATTGCATTGGTTTAATTATCTAATTATCTAAGCAGTGTTCACAGCTTTTAGTTTTTTTTCTTTAAATTTGATAAAGTATATTTGCTAAAATAAGATCACAGAATGAAAACGGAGCGCGCCACTTCGCATACAAATTGACCGATTTTCCGTAATTCAATATTTCTCCTGTAATTTCTAATTAGTAAGCTGTCGTAGCCTACCTTTCTTTCCACTGTGTTGATTTGTAATTCTCTCCAAAAACTTGAGAAAAATGAAGCAAGTAACCACACCCCTTCTGGTATCTTCCATCTTATCTTCTTAACTTCTGTGCTTCAAGCAATTGAACCAGATTCAACCAAATTTGCTACACATAATTCGTTTGCTAAACTAAGTTATGGGAATTAAAACCCTTCTGGTACCTCACAATTTTAATTGGCGTCTCTTAATCAGTTACCGCTATTCGAAAGCCTATGTTTTGTCCACATCCATTTGAGCCTCTAATAAATGCCAAAGAGAGTATCGTACTGATGCTAACGTGTCTGGAAAAGGAATTGAGTTGGTTAATGTGGTAGATAAAGAAAAGAAAATCTGGGACAATATTGTGGTTAGAAGACAGTAGGAGAAGCAAAAGTGCATGTGAAGTTAGCGTAGCTAGATTATTCGGAGATAGATCAACTCCAAATAGAAAATGATTGGCAGATAGGGGTATTGCCAAATGCAACGAACAACGGTAGTACCATAAATCACAACCCTGTAAATGGCAATGCGCCAAGAATATGTTGTTATTTGCTCCAAGAATATAGGTAGATGGCTCCGGGTAACATATGTACACGGAAAGTTAAATAAGATTTTGGCGTTACGCGGCAACTGGTGTTGGTCTTTATAAGGTTAATTCCGATAGGAAGCCGGAAGTGATAGGAAGCTATCGAAGTGATCCGGTCAAGGCAAATTTTTAAGAGCGGAAAAAAGTCAAAGTGGAAATAAGAACAACCCACAGTGGAAAGTTTATGTGAAAAAAGAATCAAAATTTGCGTTGAAGTCAAACGAATTGCGAGCATAATTTGAAAAAAAAAGAACAAATAAAGCGAATAAGAACAAATCAAGCAGTATAATTGAGCTTAACCTTCCACAGGTGAATAGATTTATTGTGAATGTTGCTAAAGTGGGGTAGTATAATGTGTAAAGAATTACATGTGTACGTATTTTTGGGGTTCTAAATCAAAAAGTAATAGGAGGATTAGGACAATGGAAGGGAGGGTAGTGCGAGAGCGCGTCAACAAGCTCTCTTGTGAGTTAGGTGCGTTTTGTAGTGTTGTGTTTGTAATTTTCATGTTCGTGCCCGAAGTGTTAAGATTGGAATGGGTTAAGACCCACTGAGATATCGCTAGCTGGCGGAGGACCAATCTTAGCGCCAATCAGAGAGATGACACTTAACATATTTTTATTATTCTATTCCATGATAAGATGCTACCTTCTAACTTCACGGATGCCATTTGAGCTCTTCTTCTTCTTCCTTTTTTATACCTTAAAAGAACGAATTTCAGAATACCTACTATTGCGCGACTATGACTTATGAGAAACGCACTGATGGGTTCAGTTCAGCCATTTTTTTTATGCGAAGGCCCATTTTTGATACCCTGGTTCCTTTCTTTATACCAAAAATTAGAAATTTTCAAAAATTTCTCTTCATCGCATGCATATCTTGACTGAGGAATCTAAATCTTCCAATTTCATGACTTTAACTTTGTGCCAGTCTAGTGTACTAATTTTTCGGTAACCGTTTGATTTCCTTAATGTAGAATTTCGCTCCTGTCCCGCAATAAAAATGTTTAAATTAGTTTCGGTGAATCCAGCACAAGTTGTTTGTATTGGACCACAGTACCATTTTCGCTCTCATTATTTCATATTTTGTCCCTAAAAGGATGAATTTTTATAAATCCCTTCTCATTCATCGCATACGCTGATAGGTGAATTTGCGCATCCAATTTGGTGATTTAAGCTGCAATATTTTGTTCTCGCGCCAATTTGGCAACGTTTTTCTTATTCTACTCCTTAAAAGTACGAATTTTGAAAATTTCCCATTTTGAGCGCGACCACACTATAAAAGCCTAGTATACGATATTATTCATCGCAGCTTTATGATGTGAACTCCAGTCATTTATTGTGATGATTTCTGTCACTTTTCTAATCTTATTGACACTTAAAGTTAAGAATTGTGTTACACCTTATTTTGTTACAAATTTATTTTGTAAAAATGTGCGGGGTAGTGTCGATGACTTCAGCTTTGATCTATTATGTTATTTGATGATATCCCTTTGTCTTCTATACCTACCAGTTTTATACCATAAATATATGAATTCCGAAACTACCGCAAGTTTGCTTTGAAAGGGTTATATGGGCGATGATACCAGGTTTGGGCCTTGTTACCCTATGTTCACCACTAAACGTACGAATTTTGTAAAATGTTTTCTCACCGCGATTCTACTCAGCAAGTGGATTATGGATATCAATTTTTATGATTCTTTCTCTATCCGTTTGAGATGGGACATGGGTCCCCTTCCTTTTTACCCGTAGGAGCACCAAGTGTAGCAGGAAGACTACCTAATCTCTGTAGAATTTATCACCGCGGTGTGAATTAACATATTCTCTGACAGTTAAGCCATAGATTAAACCCATAGATTTTGTCTTCCTGAACTCAACATCAGCGCTGATATGCCGAAGATCTCTTAACGAGATGACTCAGTATTTCAAAATTCACCTTATATGGGTCCCGGGGCGCAGGGACATACCAGGGAACTGCAGAGCAGATGAGCTGATAAGACTAGGGACAACCTTACAGACTCTAGCCGAGTTGGAGTCCGCGGGCATGCCTCTAGCCACTTGTAAGCTCCTACTGCGAGATGGGGCATACTTAGCAGCAAATGGTAGCTGGCCGTCTGTCCGGGACTGTAATTAATCCAGAAAGATGTGGCACCGCCTTGATGTGAAGCGTTCACACACACTGCTGTCACTATCAGGACCCGGCGTCTCATTACTTGTATCCGTCATAACGGGACACTGTCTGATTGGAAGATATGCAGTGAGACTGAAGGTTGCGACTAGTGCCTTCTGCAGGAGCTGTAGGGTTGAAGAGGAGGAAGAAGAGCCCATAGAACACCTCCTCTGCAATTGCCCCTCCGTGGCGAACACTGAACTCTTATTTTTTTAGGGACCTAGAAGATCTGGACGATGTAGATATTGTCCGACTTAAGAGCTTCTTAAAGCGCTCAGGATAGTACAGCGGGGGGGAAAAAGGGACATCCATATCTCCAGTTTCCGTGGTATCAGAATGGACTATACAGTCTAAGTGAGTCTGTCTACTCAGACTGCCCCACTGACGTAACCTAACCTACCCTACGGCCGTTTGGTCTAGGTGAAGCTACCACATTTTTTTTTTTTTTTTTGTAGCCCTAAAAATACGAATTTTGAAAATAATTCCTTCTTATCACGCACCTACTCTATGAGGATATGTTTAACCCCATTCCCATGATTAGGTTTAGTTGTTGACCTGGGCAGCGAACAGTCAGCTAGTCAGGAGAGCAACATTTTTATACATATAAATTTCGTTCATTTAGTACATTCCTTTAGGTCAATTGCACTAAATTCAGTACAATACAACGCGGATTAGGAATCTGGTAATCTTCGTTCGACAAATGAAAATAGATAGCACTGCGGCGCCCATTAAGATACCACACGTACAAATTGGACGATTTAACAAAAATCAATTATTCATCTAAATTTTAAGCGAAAGTCTTTAGAAAGCTATAATCTTGCTTCTTTTACTATGTTGTAATTCAGAGCATTTTCAGATCGAATCTATCAGTTCACCACGCACTCCCACACAATTTTGCACCAGTGGATGTCGGCAATTCACCTGATTGAAATTTCTGTTCTGTTTTGTTTATCTAGTTTGCTCATTAAAGTTTGCTTAAAACTTTAAGTATGAATAAAGAGGGGCTGTCTTAAGTCCATATCTAAGTTAAGATTTAGGGTGAAATATTTCGTAAAATAAACGTTTTATGTGCATATCACGTGGAAGAGAATGCAAATTCACCAAATCATGCAATTTTGCAATGTATTTTGGATAAAGGATTGCAAGTCAAATCACATTACTGTCAATTATTCATGAAAAAAGGCTCATAAAGACTTCAGTGCAAAGGGGTTTCTAATATTTTTAGCGTTTCCTAGCATTTCACGTCATGCCATCATTCGTTCGTTTTTAGAGTTAAACTGAAAAATATCTAAAACCACTGTCAGTTATTGGTAAATGTTAATATGGACAAAGTAAATATTAAATTTATATAAAAAAATTAACTAAAGTCATGCTTTGTGCCACAATACGCAAAATATGCTAAGCAGCTACATATTTCTTTACGATGCTTTTTTACCTAACATTTATTTTGCGCTGTCGTCCTTTATCAAACTTTTCTATGAAAATGTTTGTGGGTTTCAAAGCGTGCTCAAGTGTAATGTACTGATAGATTTAAGATTTGAATACAAAGTATTTGATACAAAGTATCAATAATTGTCAAATACTTTCTCATAATGTTTTAGAAAATATACCATTTAATCCCTAATATTACTAACGTAGAATGCTTAAATTTAATTCCATTTCTAATAAAAACTTGAGAATCATTTTTTCAACGGCGCATAAAGTGAATTAACCAACTTAAATTCCGCTTGAATGGGAAAACGAAATAACTAGAACAATATTGCACCAGTAGAAAAATCAAAGACCTCACGAGGACATCTCTAGTACAGGTATCACTTCGTTTTCAATTAGTGAAATTGCAATGAAAAATATCTAAAAAATTCAATTAAATGCAGTGCAAACAAGGAAAATCACTGCAAACGGGCATGAATAAGGGCGAGAATGCAACCACAACAAACCATCAATGTTTTATACAACTTATATACCGGAAACCTGTGTTCACACTACAGTAGATTGTGCACATGACGATTTCGGCGTTGCAACCAAAATCGTTTAAGCTAAATGCAAATTGCGTTAACGTTATGGATTTTCAGCCATACATAGATAGAGACTTCCACCTATCCCAAATTTAATTGCAACTCTGTTCCATGTAAATGAATTCCACTGTAAACCTGTACAAAGCATGTACGATACATAGATATTTTCATGAAAGGGATGGCAGCAGAAGAAACCTACAATTTCCAAGCTCTGCAATCGTTGTCAGTATATGGTTGTTTACTTCCAACGAAACCCAAAATTTTCGACCTTCTCCCTCTCCAAAGCCACCGCTATGATATTATTTGGGTTGTACTATCGAAAGGTAAGACAGGTATTTTGTAATTGGGTTAAATATCTTGTGAGGTGATTTTAAGCAATAGTAAAACTGGTGTTTATGACATGACTCTGGGCTAGCTTTAGCGAAAGTGGTTAAGTTATATTTAGTTTCATCATTTTGCTCGCTTAATCGATTTTTACAATAATATTTGTGCCATTTAGTGAACCATTCTGCTACACAGCTCGATTTGAGTAAACTTTTAGACAGAAATTAGATTTTGCACTTGCATTTTGGCAATATTTGTCACCCGTCAGAGCTTACATATATTCGGCATGTAATTGATCTGGATATTGCCGCAAGAAAAGCGATTAGTCTGCAGTGGAAAAATAAATAAAAAATAAATTTGAGAATAGAAAATCAGAGGCTTCGAGTTTTCTTCAAATCTTCGGGCTATAACCAAATGTGTGGAAAGCAGAAAATCTTGGGAGGCGAGACTATAAGTTCAGTTAATCAGTTGGACGGGTTTGTCAAGCCACCGCATTAATTTCATAGTGAAGCCGAAGAAGTGAGTCAAACAGTTTGTTTATTAGCGGCCGGAATGATTACAAATCCCTGCAAAATATGATTTTTTTGATGGGTGGCGAAGGTTTGAACTTCAACAGATCTTAAAGCGCAGATTCGACATTGATTTTAAAACTCGCAAAATATTTGAGGTATTTCGACATACGAGTATGTGAACGTATTATATTATTTACCTATATATGTACGATCGCCCAAAATTGTACTTGATAAAAGATGCAATCGCACACTATGATGACTATCGACACATTCGGCAACGAAGAATTACAAATTGGGTCGATAGAATTATGTCAGTAATGCTTGAGTTACTCTTGTTTTTGGCAATTTTTACAAAATTCAGTTTTTTTCACCAAAAAAACTGCATTAAATTTTGTTTCGAAATGGAATTTCTGCTATAGAAATGTTAACCAAATTTGCGGATGGTTTTCGGTGGATAGAAATTGTCGTAAAGAAGTGTTTACAAGTGGCAGAAACAATTAAAAAAGACCGAAAAGTAGTCGAAGACTAACAGCATTTACCAAAGAATGTCTCATCCAACAAATCCGAGATTTAATGACCAAAAACCCCTGATCAATCAGGGACGTTGCTGACAATGTTGGCATTTCAAACGGATCGAAAGCCTCAACATTTTGAAAAACAGCCGTCACGATAATATGTGTGAAGAGATGATTTATGGCTACCAGCGCTTTACAAAACGCATTGTTACGGGATATGAAGCCTAGATCTACGTTGATGATATGGAAACAATCGATCAATTGAGTAAATATTGTGCCAAAAATGGAAAAGACCGAAAAAATCGCGCCAATGTCGCTCAGCAATTATTGTTATGCTTACAGTTTTCTTCGATTATCATAACATTTTGCATTATGAGTTTCTTCTGTTAAACCAAAGAGCCAACAAGCACTATTTGAGAGTTATGCTTCTTTTACACTAAATTATTCGCAAAAGAAGGCCTAATTTATTGTAACACGTTAACGTCAAGCACTGCGTTGTCACTTTATGGGATTTATGCCAAAAATTCAGCTAATATCGCTTCATAACCACCGTATTTGCCTGACTTAACGCCGACGACTGGTTATTTCCTAAACGCAAAAGGCATATGATATATGGGAAGGTGATTATTGGACTTTATGACTGGAAACTGCGTTGGCATAAGCGTATTTTGTCCGGGAGGAATGCTTTGAAGTCAGTGAAATAAATTTTGACAAAGATTACAATTTACATAGAAATTTCATTCACGTTAACTGATTTATTCCTTCAACCAAAGTCTTCTGTGACAAGCGTGGTGAATCACTAGCGTTTTATCATATGAACAGTAAATAAATGGAGCAAAATTATAACTTACTGAACTTAGTTATTAGGTGCGCAACTAAGATTTTACTGTTTTTTTTATACATATATAAAAGTGCAACTTTATTATGAAGGTATGTTCAAAAATGTTTCAATGGAAGTATTGCCCATTGCAAGCTGCTAATTTTTCCCCGTCTTTCTGGGAAAGCTCGAATTCCGCCACGGTAAAACTGTTCATCTTTTGAGGCTATCCACAAATCTAGCCATTCCTTGATGTGGTCATATGAGTAGAACTATGCCATCGAACTGAACAAGTGATAATCGGACGGCGCAATATCTAAAGAATATTGCGGATAGGGTAAGACTTCCCATTTTAGCGTTTCCAGATAGGTTTTAATGGGCTTGGCAACGTGAGTCCGAGCGATGTTATGCTGAAGAATCACTTTTTCGTGCCCCCCCGCGTATTGGGGGCGTTTCTCGCTCTGAGCTTGGAAATCGATACCGATCCCCAGTGATAGTTTCGCTTGGTTTCAACAGTTCGTAATAAATAACACCGTCCAGGTCCCACTTAATACAGAGCATAACCTTCGCAGCGTGAATAATCGGTCGAGGCAACGACGTAGTCGCATGACCGAGCAGCCACCATATTGTATTCGCAAGCTGATTATTGTAACGCCGAGGTTGAATAAAACAATAGGCATTTCTTAGGATATTTGATTCTTGCGTAGAATAATAGGGTTATCAACTACTTTGATCCGACGAAGTTGAATAGTGTTTGTACTCAAGAGGATATTTATTATCGAATGAAAAATGTTGTCATGATCTGACAACTACCTTACGGAATGACGAAGTTGCCAGATCACACTAGTTACAAAGATTTATGTGGGATTCCAAATCTGCAGTTGCAGGATGTTACACACCATGACTTTATTTTCTTTGGCTTGCTGTAATGCATCCATTTTTCATCACCCGAAGAAGAAAACCTTTTCTTTTAAGTCGCTGAGCAGTTGTTCGTAGGCGAAAAACGACGCTCAACATCTCTTGGCTTCAACTCATAAGAAATCCAAGTTCTTTGTTTTTGAATCATTCCCAACACATCCAATCGATTGGAAATGGCTTGGCGGGTAACTCCAAAAACTGAAGCAAGCTCTACCTGCGTTTGAGCCTAAGCTTGGCTCATGACGTTTAGGTTATGACAGAATCGACTAGCACTTACAGCTGGCACCATCTATTGGTAAACAGCGGTAACATGCTGTTTTCTACTTACATATTATTGGTTTTTGCCAAATCGGTCCTGTAGTGAGATACCTCAATGGTGGAAGCAGTGCAACTTATTTGCATTCAGAGAATCTACTTTGCTAAAGTCGAGTGCGTGATAAATTATTCAGGATTTAGTGTAACTAAACGAACAATTTTTATGGGTTAAATTAGGTATTTTGTGAGATGTTCCAGAAACTATGGTTATCTGGTCGATTTTTGTTCATTTTACCAAGCAATGTAATGCTAGTACAGCTAGTACAGGGTTGCCCATATTCGACGGACCCATCTGGCAACGCCATAACTTTTGACAGAGATGTCAGATCGCTTAATGACATACCGCGTTTGAAGCGTCAGTCCAAGCAGATTTTTACCATGGAACAATACACGCCACGCGAGCGCTCTGAAATAGTTGAAATTTACATTCAACAGAAGAAGTCAATTGTGAAAACTCAACGTGCTTTTAAAATATTAAAAAATGTGAGAAGTGCGCCTTCTAAGAACACCATTAAGCGTTTATACGAAAAATTTTCGACTGGTGAGGCTCTTTCTAATCCGATGAGGCCAAATAAAAGTCGACCAAGGCGATCGGCCGAGAATATAGCTGCCGTACGAGCCAGTGTTGAGAGGTCCCCAAGAACATCCCAAAAACGCCGTTCTCAGCAGTTGGGCATGGCTCGGTCGACTTTACAACGGATTATTCGCGTTGATTTGCATTTGTTCCCGTACAAAATTCAATTGACGCGAAGATTGTTGCCTGCGGACAAGCCTCGTCGATTGGAATGGGCCCAACGAGTCATCGAAATGGCCGATGATGACGAGCAATTTTGGAACAAAATTATCATGTCCGATGAAGCCCATTTCACATTGAATGGGACCGTAAATAAGCAAAATTGTCGTATTTACGCCACTGAAAATCCTCAGAAGATTCAAGAATTGCTTCTTCATGACGAAAAAGTCACAGTTTGGTGCGGCGTTAGTGCGAAAACGGTCATTGGGCCGTTTTTCTTCCAAAACGAAAATGGCCATGCTGTTACCATCAACCAGGAGCGTTATCGCGACATGATGACCAATTTCGTGATGCCAATTATTCGTCGAAAGCGTATGAGGCAGTTCTGGTTTCAACAAGACGGCGCTCCACCGCACACAAGTCGCATAACAATCGATTTTCTGAAGAATTTGTTTCCGGGCCGTTTGATGTCGAAAAGTGGTGATTTGGACTGGCCACCGCGTTCGCCCGATTTGACGCCCGCTGACTTCTTCTTGTGGGGACATTTGAAGTCAAAGGTTTACGTTAACAAGCCAAGGACCGTAGAAAAATGCTGCAAAAAGGGCACAATACGCCATCAACGCCAGAGGCGGCCATTTGAGAGATATCATATTCAAAAATTGATGTAAACAAATCTACTTGGAACAAATTAAATGAATAAGGTTGCCAACCGCCAAATTTATATTTTTTTCTTTGATTTTTTTTTTAAAAACATGGGTCCGTCGAATATGGGCAACCCTGTACACTGCATTCTACAATTTGTGTGGAGGTCCCAAAATGGGAGCGGCAACGTAGTCCATTTTCATTTACAGATGTATGGTGTCAAATGCATGATATGTTCTAAATATAACTTAATTCTGCGCGACTGCTTGAAACATATGAAGCTAAGAATATACAGGGATAGTCGGTCATGCGTATGATAGGTACCTGAAAGGGTGTATATGTAGTTACGTAGTTGATTTCTCTTATATTTTACCAAGCATTATAAGTCAATTTAATAGGCAAAAATCGGAGATACTTTAGTTCATTAATTAGAAACTACAAAGAAATTTGTAAAGGAAATACCAAAAATAGTACAGTAAAACGCTAAACGCGTACCAAATTTTGAGGATTTTAGAGCACCTTAATAAAATATGTTAATCTAGCAAAGTTTGATATAATCAGGTCAATTGTATGGGATGTACCATGGGTGGTGTATAGTTAGTTAGCCGACATTTTACAATTTGGTGGCAAAGAGTCTCTGCTAAGCGATTTCAGTATCCCTTCTAAGCATTTTTGGCAAAAGAACTGTAACCGTTTCGGATTCTTTGAATTTTTCTGTCACTTTTATTTTCACAGCCACGCTGATACAGAGAAAAATTTCATTGAAATTAGACCCTTGTCAATTTTTGAAACCATAGATTTCATTAGCTGATTTGCAAAATATTTTCCCATGTGGAACGCATATTCCTTACGAAGATTTCTTCATCATATACGTTTTTGAAAGGATACACAATTATTGATATTATTTTGCCAAAAATGTGGCTTTATATGTTGGGAATGGAGGCTAATTTTATTACAGTCTTATACAGCGTGTTGTCTAACAAACTGAGTGATGAATTTTCTTGCAATTTAGTTTCCTAAATACACTTAAAAACTAAAATCTGACATTAAAACTGTTCCATTTACGCCAAGGGGAAATATGCGAAAATGGGAAATAAAATATTTCATTCGGTTAAAGCCCTCTATCGACGAACAAAAGTCGAATTATACCAATTAGTAGTAGCAGCCACCGTGCTGTAAAGCGCAGTATTTGACACAAGTAGATGAATGTATTCTGGGTGTCTTCGAGAAGAAAATAAGAGTAGTTGTGTAGTATGAACATCGGCGTAGTCAAGCGCATCAAACTACATCGTCCGCTCTGGCTCTACTATGTGGTCCGTATAAGCCAAAGAAATCCTCGTCGAAAAGCATCGACAATGAATTCGATAGATGTCTCAGAAGAAGAAATGGAAAACTTTGTTGGAATGATCGGATTTATGAGACACAATCAAAACTTACTGTGGCGAATTGGAGTACAAGTGCAGAAAACAGAAGCGCAATGAATTATTTTCTGCATGCTGCCAATAAGATGTAATAACTTCTATTGCAGTCGTCATCTAATAAATGAGTGATCAGCTCGTAAATTGATGCAAAACAAATTTCCAGTATGCATCAATACGTCTCCTTATGGTTATTATTTTGACACATACTAATGCGTATCGCTTTGACATCATATAAAAGGTTATCCATTTTTCAGTTTCAAAAGTACAGATAAATAAAACTCACATAAAGCTATGATTCTGGTGAAGTTTTTATTTCATTATAATGCTTGGACCTTACCTTTATGTATAAAAAACAATGTTATTTAAATGACAGTCTCTGAATTGGTTCAGCTGTGGATCCTTTTGAGGTCCTTCCAGCGTCACTTTCGACAAAATACCGCCCAATAATACATCCAGACCATAATGCGCACCAAGCAGTCCCTTTTTTCCGGATTCAATGTCTTTTCCACAATCACTTCTGAGTTCTTCGAGCCCCACATGCAACAATTTTGCTTGTTGGCGTAACCATTGAACAAGTTGTTCGATTGAAAGCCCACATTTGAATCACCACTTTTTTAGTAAGTTTGAACTATTTTTACGAGTTCTTCGGTACTTGCAAATGTAAGTAAATAACACATCAAATGACAGGTATTTAATAGCTGAAAGCCTTGCCAGACTGCCAGTTTTGAAACCACTAAATGGATAACCCTGTATTTACTTTGATATTTTTATTCATTATGCAGCAACAAGTATTTGCGTTTCAGTAATGAAATATATACATACAGTAATGAAGTTACATACATATATAAAACGCTCGTGGTTTTTATTCATTTCAACTGTCTGTAAATATGCCGAAATGTGTCATGTTTCAAAATGCAGATGCATTTCAATTTACAATATATTAAATGAATGGAAGTTGGCCGAGAGGGTTATTTTTTAATGTTGTTTAATTGATGTTTAAGTTGTTATTTTATTAAAAATTAGCACAAAATAGGAAGAGATGGAAAGAGACCGATAGAGTTAGCGATACCTTCAGCACATTTATATTTTTAGGCTCACTTTAAGCGATCTACTGGTCAGATTATAAATTCGAACATCAGTTTCAGATGAAGGAATGAATTAATAATACAGATCAACACAAGCTTTAGGAAGTGTACGATTCTTTCATCAAGTGATTACTTTAGGTTAAAGTAATCAAATCCCCAAAAGGTAAACCGCTATGTAACTCTACTTAAAAAAAAAGAGAACATTTTTGACGCCCTTGACCTATATTGAGTAAAATAAATTTGAAAAAATTAAATATGCTACTTTTTTTAAATTTCACTAAAATTGAATTTTTTGTTTGTTTTAAAAACGGCTTGAAATTTGAAGACAATAAATTCCTTTCTTCAATACTGACATTCGTTTCGCTATAGATTTTTATAACAGACAGCCACAGTTTAATGCAGTCTTTTTCGTAAGTTCTTAAAATAAGGACGAAGAAATCCTTTAAATGTTGAAATACGCCAATAAAACTTTACTATATTTTTGACTTTATTTCGGACAGCGTGTGTCATGTATCATGAGCTGATTAAGTCTCATACAATTAATAACATTAAGCCGATCAATCAAAGAAAAATGACGCTACTAATACTCAAGCTAAATTTGTATACATTATTTTCACTTTTTTTGCCGGTCAAAACCTATTTGAGAAATGTTTATCACTTGTTTCTCTAGATGAAGCATGACCTGTCTGACCAGCACTTTATATCATATGAAAAAACCAAAAATTGCTTTGATTCCTGGATATCTTTAAGAGATGAAGCTTTCTGTTCACGCATAGTGATCAGCTAAGGACCATATTTTGAATACTAAATAATATACCATTTTTCCCCTATTAAATGACCAATTTGTGAAAAGAGGTCGACATTTATTTGTGCTACTAAACATCGCTTTACAGCAATATATTCTGCGTATTTGGTACTTGTTAACAGCGATAAAGTTATGGAAGTAGGCAAATATGCGAAAGCGTTAATTATAATACTAAAAGCGTATATAACGATTTAGAATAAAAAGAGTAGTATAGAAATTGGGCTATAACAAACAAGAAAAATGAAGCATGTTCGATACCGTGGTTGTCGTCATTGTTAGGTTATTACATTATACCAATCAATCGCCCTAAGCAAAACATTAAACAAGAGCTATCCTATGTAATCGTTACCTCAATATAACCATTAGACAATATAAATGACAGGATAATTGTCTTGTTATCTATACTAAGCTATACATATTATAGCTATTTATTTCACATTTCTTTTTCACTCCATCCACTCATTTTGTTCTTGAAAAATTTTAATGCTATTTTGGATCATTAGCACATAATATTACAATGTTACGTATTACGTATTTATGAAATGGAATCGAAAGATGCAAACAGAAATATTTTTTTTTTGTTTTTTGATACTTTGCGCAATTAGCGAATTCAACCAAAAATCTAACAAATGAGTACGTATTATTTTCAATGTTTAATGGATTAAAGATCTATAACTAACGTCATACCTACAATGTTTAAGTAATGAAAATCAATATTTTGTGCTTTCGGTGAAATATTCGTTGGTTTAAAGTTTAACCATTACTTACATAACTATACAAATGCACACTTTCAATTCTACCCACAAAATGTGTGGCGAGTTTGAATATTTTCTATGTTATTAAATTTAAGAATTGGAGAAATGATTGAAATCAATCTAAAATACTACAGTAATACTTCCTCATAGCAGTTGTTATAAATATGGCTAAAGTTTGTGTGATTTTTTCATCAGTTATTTCAGTCAGTGGTTTAAAGCTATTTTAAATTCAATTATGCAAAATCACCCTGTTATGATAAATCTAATAAACTACCGGGGAGCAAATATTTCTGATATCTCCCGCTCAATTCTTGAAATCTATTTGGGGATTACAAAAAATACCTTCCACACAGACCGATTTGTAATGAATGAAGTTATTTGTTTCACTCATAAATTAACCGAATTTATTAATTAAGTTTTTTTTTTTTTTTTGTAAAATTCCAACTTTATTATGAAACCATTGAAAGTATTGCCCATCGCCAGCTCCTGCTTTTCCCCATCTTTCTGGCCCGAACTGTTCATCATCAAATCCATCCATTTATTAGATGTCGTCCTATACGTGGAACTGCTGGTCAGCCAGACCGTGTGCCATCGAACTGAACAAGTGATAATCGGACTGCGCAATATCTGAAGAATATGGAGGTTGGTGTAAGATTTTCAGCGCTTCCAGGTAGATTTTAACGGGATTGGCTAAGTGAGGCCGAGCGTTGTCATGCTAAAACAATCACTTTTTCGGAAGATGCTGCAACCTACAATGATATATGTACACATGTACACACATGGCCAAAATAATATGTACCCTCTATATAGACTCACAGATGAAAATTTATTCAAATTAAATTATAGCATTTGAAATAAAATAAATACTAAAAAAATAACAAAAAACAAAAATCAAATTCAGTATTTTTCAAAGAATAAATAATTAATAAAAAAAAATTGGACAAAATAATAAGTACATTTAGTTAAAATAATGAAAAAGTAAAAAATCAAGTTTTTTCTGTTAAATTGGCTGAGTTTCGTCTTTTTGGCATGCTGGCAATAAGCTTTTTGCAGGTTTCTACTGGTAATTCATGCCAAGTTTTTCGAACAAAATTCCATAACTGATCCTTATTTTTAAGTACCTCCTTTCCAATTCTTTGTATCAACTCAAAAATTTGCCATTGAATTTAAGTCCGAAGATTGACTTGGCCAATCAAGAAGGGCAACATTATTATTTTGGAACGACCCCTTTACGCTTCGGATCGTTATCCTGCTGGAGTGTCCATCTGAGAAGCATACTTTCCATAGCATAGTTCAACATCGTATTTTCCAAGATATCTTTGTAGTGGAATCTGGTCATAGTGTCGGTAATTCGATGTATCGTACTGGCGCCATACCACAAGAAACAACCCCAGACCATAATATTGCCGCCTCCTTGCTTGACCGTTTTCTTTGTAAAGCGAACATGGAATTCCTTACCCTTAGGGCGTCGAACGAAGAAAAATAGACATTGTTCTAATAAATGAGACTTTCTTAAATCCAAAATACAATTTCAAAATTAAAAATTTCAATGTCTACAGGGAGGACAGGACAATTCATGGAGGAGGAGTTCTTATTGCAGTTAATAACAGGATTCCACATCATCGTGTTCCAAAGGTTCATACTGCATCCATAGAAAATGTCTCTGTTGGATTAGAAATAAACAAAAGGCAGGTGAGACTGACATCAGCCTATTGCCCGAAATATACTGCACATTTTATTAATGATTTGGATAAAATAACTGGCACATCTGACAAATATTTAATTTTTGGCGATTTCAATGCACATCACACAAGCTGGAATTGTCATCACAACAACATAGCAGGATCATGTCTGTACAACCAACAAATAAGTTCCAATTTCCACATATATAGCCCGAGTAATTTTGCACGATTTACTCAACGTCAAACACCTCAACAGCCATCGGTAGTTGATCTACTGCTGACTAATTCCAGTCTTCATTTTTCCCAATTGGGAACACATCCCAATCTGTTTACTTCGGACCATGTTCCTGTGACTTGCCGCATTTTTGGTCAGCTGAATATAAAAATATCACAGGTTCTACAATATAATAAAGCAAATTGGAACTCAATAAGTAAATTTGTTGACGACACCATAAAATATAATGGTCTGGAGTCTGCAATAATTACCCACCTTAATATCGATGATATACTGGTAAAGCTCGGAAATATCATACAGCAAGCTGAAGAAACAATACCGGTTGTTCAGCGAGATATAGCAAAAACGACTGTCACGTCTCACTATTTATTTAATTGGACAACGGAATCGATTCCGCCGTAAATTTTAAAGGTCGCTTAATATCCCTGAGAGAAATATACTGAAATCTATATGTATATTAAAACAGCTGGATCAGCTTATTCAATTCCATGTGTTCAATGACAGAAACTTCAGCTGGAATGCATTTCTGCAATCGTTGCCACCTGGGAAGAAAATATTCTGGTTGTTGTCTAAAGCTATGAAATGCGCTAAACCTAAGATTGATAAACTGACAAGAAATGGTGCTAGTGTGCATAACAATGTAGAAAAGGCAAACATTATTGCTGATGTTTTTTGATGACGCACACACCATTACCTCAAGTGTTATTTCACCGAAAGAACAAATCGTTACCAAACACATTAAATGGCTTGACGGACAGATAATTCAAGCAGACGAATATTGCGAAACAACTGTGGATGAAGTTAAATTTTATGTTAAAAGTTAAAAAAAAACAACAAGGCTCCTGGCCTAGATGGCATGAAACCATATTTTCAATGTCATAACAAATGCATTAAATTGGTGCTTGCGAAATAGCTATTTCCCAGCAATTTATAGGAAAGCTAAAGTTGTTCCTGTTCTTAAAACTGGGAAAGATGCCAAGGACCCCAATAGTTATCGTCCCATTAGTATGCTCAACTGTGTGGTTAAAGTATTCGAAAAAATTATTCTGGAGAGGATCAAGGAATACGCAGAAAATAATTCGGTTTTAAGAGAGGAACAATTTGGGTTTCGGAATCAACATTCGACAATTCATCAAGTCAAAAGAATTGTAAATACGGTGTTGAATAATAAAATACAGGGGAAAAGTACGGGAATGGTATTTCTGGACATTGAAAAAACTTTTGATTCGATTTGGCATAATGGATTAATATTTAAACTCCATAAATTTGGATATCCTATTTATATACAGAAAATTGTACGAAGTTTTTTGTCCGATAGACTATTCATTGTTAGTGTGAACGACGAGCAATCCTCGGCTCGAAAGATAACAGCAGGCGTTCCACAAGGTTCTGTTTTGTCACCAACATTGTACTCCATATTTACTTCTGATTTCAAATTGCTTAAAAATGAGGCTATTGCATTATACGCGGACGACACAAGAGGTAAAGTCTCAAACTCAATTATAAGAAAAATGAAAAAATCTCTCTTACACATTAGTAAATATTTCAAGAAGTGGAAAATAAAAATAAATGAGGGAAAAACACAAGCCATAATTTTCCCCTTCAATAAATCGCCAAGACGAACCCCTTCAGCAACGCTCAACATACATAGGTGGCACAGATGTTCCACTGCAGAATTCGGTCAAATACCTGGGCATAATATTGGACAAAAATTTGAACTTTAAAGAACACGTGCTTCATGCTGCGGAGAAAGCTGTAAAATGTGGCCGAGCATTTTTCCCCTTGATCAATCGTAGATCCCAATTAAATACCAAAAATAAACTGCTGTTATACAAGATGTGCATTCGACTAACAATGACATATGGCTGTCAGGTCTGGTATAAAAGATGTGCCAAAACTTACTTCAAAAAACTTCAAGTTATCCAGAACAAAAGCCTGAAACAAGTATATGGCTTAAACAAGAGGTTCCCAACACTGATATTACATGAACGTTTTAAGGAAGACATTTTAGTTAACTTTATTGCCAGAATAAACGATAAATTTGAAAACCAAAACAAGTTATCAACCCATAGACTAATAAGAACTTTAGAGGAACAGCTGTGATATCTGTTATGAATTAATGCAGTTAACTAATACAGTCGAAGCATTAAACTCAATTTTTGTTTGACTATTCAAAAGGTTTTGTCCTATCTTTTTCCTTTAACTGTCTTCTCCTTCATGAAAACCGATTCTTACTTGAAAAATAAAGAACATATGTATATACTTGCTGCAATACTCCTAGTTATATCTCAAAATTTGTAAATATTAAAATTTGTTAAACATTTGTTAAGTGCAAATATGATAGAAGAAATAATAAATAAAATAAAATAAAAAAAGAACATTCCGGACACAGTCGTTTCCAAATACATTAATTGTTGTTTCATAGCTCCACAAAATGTTTCGACATTTTTTTCACCGTGTCCTCCGGACCAATTGGAATGACTTCTTGCAAACGCCAATCTAGCCTTTCAATTATTTTGTCTAAGCAAAGGAACTCTTCTGGCTATCAATCCTAGTAAATGTGCTTCTTGTAGTCTACGACGAACCGTTCACGATGAAATTACATTTCCAAATTCTGCTGAACTAGCTCTTGAAGACACAAACGGGGCCTTCTTCGCAAGTGTTACAATACGGATATCTGTTGTTTTTAAAGATTTTGTGGGTTTCCGCGAGTTTCGACGGGCTTTTTATGCTTTAAAGCATTGTGTACAAAAAATAGCGACCGATTTGTAGTTTCTGCTATAGAACGAAGACTTTGGTCACTTTCTCTTAGGCTTGAAATCATTTTCTCTCCTTAGGAGAACAATGACTTTTTCGACCCATGGCTGATTTTTATTCACTATATATTTTGTTATGAATAAAGATAAACAGCAGTAAAATAATTAGCCTTTCCAAAAAGACTACAGCAGACTGGGACAATATTAAAGAATTGAGCAATGTATTTATTATTTTGACCAAGTACTGAAATCACATCTAAAAAAACTAACTCACAATGAAAATAACGGGGAAGCAGCAGTTTTGTTTTTACTTTTAAAGGCATTACCATACTAAAATAAAAAGAATTGCCATGTTTACTTTCCGTTAAAGAAACTAAAATTAAACATAATACCAAATAAGTAGGTGTACTTATTTTTTCGACCATATGTGTATATACAAATTAAATATTCAAATGTTTTGGTTTCTATAATTCGAATTTTCATTAATTAACTCACTTTTTGTAGAAAAAATTTTCAATTATAAAAGCCAATTTTCGCATGGTGTTCGTTGCCAAATCTGTCAATCTTCTTTATATATATAATTCTACTGTACGGGCGTTGCCAGTGAACTCCTCCTAAACGGCTGGACCGCTTTGCATAAATTTTTGTATATGCGTCTGGGTGGTGCCCGGGATGGTTTAGATTTACAATTCGGTCCAATTGGACAAAGGGGCGTGGTACCTCCCATACAAACAAAAAATTAAAAATCAATTATTTCTGCTCCTGCTTACGGTATTTGAACAAAATTTGGTGCGTAGGTTTGGTGTACATATCTCAAGTGCTACTGCAAATATGGGCGGGATTGGACAATGGGACGTGGTACCTCCCATACAAACCATAAATTAAATATCCAATATTTCTGCTCCTGTTTACGGTATTTGAACAAAATTTGGTACATCGGTTTGGTGTACATATCTTAAGTGCTGCTGCAAATATGGGCTGGATTAGACAATGGGGAGTGGTACCTCCTATACAAACCACAAATTAAAAAGCAATTATTTCTGCTCCTGCTAAAATTTGAAGGCAAAGCAACGTTTGCCGGGTCGGCTAGTTTACTATAAATATTTATAATTCCACTTTGCGAAGAATAATTGTTGCATTTAATATATTTAAATAAATTTGGTGGTGCACCAATTGTGCTACAGTAAGAAATTTAAATAACTTATAACGTATTCCACGTTAACGATGATGGGTCCATATATTTTTCAGAGTATCTTCCTCTCGAAACCTCCCTGCACTAATTGATGATCGGTCAACGCAACAATCTTATATATATGGATTATATTGTTATAGATGATGATTGCTAAATTATTCCGATTTGTCTACTATTGACTGAAAGTTATAAATAGAGGAATGTGAGTCATATGACGCAATTAGTATGGAAGACTCCAGACATTTTACCAAACATTGCAATTTCATGAAATTTTATATAAAATTAAATTACTGCAGGCTACGATGGATTAATGACCATGGCAGGAAAATTCAATTTTGATGAATCGATCAATTTATATACATATAGGATCTATTTTCATTCTCGAAAATATCATAATTTCATTACAAACATAATGTGCCTTAAATTTGGCTACATTCAGTAAAACTGTTTGAAAGATATGAAACCAAAAATATATGGTTATAATTGATCATTTGTATGGGAGACATCAAAACTGGCATTAAGGCTTGATCGATTTTTCTCAAAATCCATCAAAAACTATAAAATGACGCAATCAACCAAATGTTTGGTTACTGCTGTCTAAGGGTAGGGGGTTACAGGTGCAAAAATTAAATTCGGAATTTGTATGGGAAGTACCAGAAGGGAACTGATAATGCTGTTCATTTTTATCGTGAAATCCTAATTCAACCTAACCTTTTTTAAATTTTTGCTAAGCATTATAGAACAATGCATTCGAAAAAAAATTTATATATCTGCAGTTTTCGCATTAGGAGTTACAGGCAAAAAATGAATTTCGGAAAATTGGTTGATGTGCATGTGGGTGAAGTGTCAGAAGGGTTGGCCGATATAATCCAATCCATGGCCAAAATCTGGAAAAAAATTGAGCTTTGAGAATTTTCTCATAGATGTACGGCAGTTGTCGTATCTACCAGACAACCAACTTGTCAGCCTGACAGGAGAATGTCGCTCAATCGACTTAGAAATTCTTCCTTCTGAGTGGTACATTTTTCATTTCTCAAGGCGAAGGTATAATAAGTATTAACATTTTAGAAAACCATTGGACTGATTATACCATTTTTGGAGCGGATTAGGGATTGTATCACTTTGTTAAATTGCTCAAACATATTTTTTTCTTGAACGTTTTAGCTTATTGATCAATGTTGTTGAAATTGTTGAAATGACGATATTTTGGGACATTGGGCGAATTTGAAAACAGCTCCAAATTCATCTTTTATCTTCTATATATATAAAAATGAATCGTGGTTTGTTCCGATGCTTAAAACTCCAGAACGGCTGGACCGCTTTGCATAAATTTTTGTATATGCGTCTGGGTGGTGCCTGGGATGGTTTAGATTTACAATTCGGTCCAATTGGACAAAGGAGCGTGGTACCTCTCATACAATCCATAAATTAAATATCCAATATTTCTGCTCCTGTTTAAGGTAGTTGAACAAAATTTGGTACATCGGTTTGGTGTACATATCTTAAGTGCTGCTGCAAATATGGGATTGGACAATGGGGAGTGGTACCTCCAATACAAACCACAAATTAAAAAGCAATTATTTCTGTTCCTGCTAATGAAACATTCCAATAAAAATAAAATTTGAAGGCAAAGCAACGTTTGCCGGGTCGGCTAGTATATATTATTTTGAGAAATACAATAACAATAACATTGAATGGGTAATACTAAGTAAAATAGTTTGCATACTATAAACCGGCAATATCTCCTTATGAATGTGGCCGCCTAAAACGAGTATTTCTTCTATGATTAAATATTTCCTGACTTGCTTGATTATTTGCGGCAATTAGTGTTTTAAATTTCTTTCCTCGTTTAATATTTTCCGCAAACGTTGTACGTTTAAGCTTGCTGTGCCTTTAGCATCTGCTAATAAATTGCAGTAAATTTATTAAGCTTATGCAAATGAATATCATAAAATATTTATCTTTTAACCAACCATCACTTCGGTTCACCCTGTCTGTCCATATTTCATGGTTTCTCTCTTTTGGTCTAGGACGCCTACGTTGCGGTTTTACGTTCTGCTATCCCCCATGTTTGCTTTGGCTATGGCTAGCAGCTGCTGAACTGTGGACCAGTTAGAGTTGATGATACTGCATTCCTTTGTTAGAGCGTGGATTTTATTTTAAATGCGTTTTTTGTTTTTTGCAGTCTCTTTTTTGTCACATTAATAAGAATAGAGTTATGGTTGTCTGTTGGGGGTGACAAAGTGAATAAATATGATATGATAAATCTGTGGTTAGGATCCTTAATTAATGCTGCAATTTTTCGGTATTATGAATGTGAAAGGATTTAACTTAGTTACTTTTGATTAAAAACGCTCACTGTTATGTTTTAGTCAGTCGGAACAAAAGGTTTGGGCAAATTATGGATTTGGTAAACAAATCTGAAAAGCGGGTAACTGCAAACAAATTTCGATCCACTCTTGGTCACGAAGCCAGTTCAGTTCAGTTCAAATCCGAAAGTCCTTAAAAAATCAAAAAATAGGATTATTTTAAATTGTAACTAATAAGTTTACATCGTTGACACAGTAAAATCGTTTGCATCCAATGAATGTGACATGAGTAAATTCTTATTGGAATTTCTATTTTCCTTTCCTATTGTTACGTAAAAGAACAGGAGTACAGTTGTGATAAAAAAATAACCGTTATTTTAATTTTTTTCAAAAAGTATTTATTTATTTATCAATTACCATCTTGTTCCCTTTAAAGTAATTCCCTCAGATGTAATACACTTAGGTCAGCGTTTTTTTCAATCCTCGAAACGCTTCTGAAACGCGTTTTTTGTTATCGCCAACAGCTTCTGTTTCTAAATTTATTGTATTTCCTCAATCGTAGCAAAACGCTTTCCCTTCATCGGTGTCTTCAGTTTTGGGAAAAGGAAAAAGTCAGCGGGGGCCAAGTCCAGTGAATACGGTGGTTGAGGCATGATTGCGGTTTTGTTTTTGGCCAAAAACTCACGCACAAGCATCGATGTGTGAGCTGGTGCGTTATCATGGTGCATTTTTCCACAATTCTGTGCATTTCTGTACTACCTTCAAGGTATAATTCCTTATTGACCGTACGAACTTGTGGCAAAAATTCATGATGCACCGCGCCATTGCAATCGAAGAAAACAGTGAGCAAAACCTTCACATTTGACCGAACTTGACGTGTTTTTTTCTCGGTCTTGGGTCTTCTGGACACTTCCATTGGGATGATTGGGCTTTGTTTTCATAGCCATACACCCATGATTTGTCACCAGTTATGACCTTTTTGAGGAAATCTGGATCACCATTGACGACGTTCAACAGCTCCTGAGCGATGTCCATGCGACGTTGTTTTTGCTCAAAATTTAGCACTTTCGGAACAATCTTCGCTGCCGCACGTTTCATGCCTGAAACACCCGTAATAATTGCTTGGCATGAGCCGAACGATATGCCAACATCATCAGCAACCTCTCTAATAGTGATTCGACGATTATCCAAAATCATTTTCTTCACTGCTTCAATGTTTTCATCGGTTGTTGACGTGCTCGGGCGACCAGGACCAGGACAATTGAACTTGTGTTCTGCTCATAGTAGATCCGCCAAACGCCACAGTCAACATTTCAAATGTCCTTGCACATTTAATTTCAATTCTTACACAAAACTTAATACAGTTTCATTGATCCATTTCGAATTTCGAATAGTAAAAAATCGTAGAGCACACCAACACTCGACTAACCTTTCTCTATCTGTTTCTACCTGTCAAAAACAAACTGACAATTCAAAATGGCTGATATTGTCAACATATAGAACAGACATGAGTACCAATATAACAGAAAAAATGCGAAAATCGGACATACGTATCTCACGAAATTTGAAAATAACGGTTATTTTTTGTGTGTCCCTAAGAAATGATATTTCGTATTAAGATGTTTTTCATTAATTGTTAGGAACTATAAATTGAGATCTAAATCTAAATCTAAACTATAAATAATCAGAGATTAAATGAAACATTTACATCTCCTGTACATGATGGCGTTAATGTCCGTCCATAATATTTTGGGCTTCGATCCTACGGAATATTATGTGGTTTTCCAGTTCTGTGCTGGTATACTGGCTTTTTACGGAATCTTCGGGCAGATTTGCTAAAAAAACAACCCTTAAGGATGCATTTTCGAAAAAAAATGTTAGAACAATTATTTTCATTGAGAAAATACTTACGAAGAAATATTTTTTGGAACCAAAAGCGATTTTTTTGAATAATAAAAAATTACAACCAAAGATTTGAATTTTCCAGTGCTGCAGATGTCACTTATAAATTGATATAAAGTGGCATCATAAAAAAACTCTTATATAGTTTTTTTCACCACTTTCCTTCCACAAAATGTGATGAATGTTGGCTTCCTTGGACGCATTTATTCTGCTGGGATTGTTCATTAAACAGACACACCTTTGTAAACCCAAATCTTGTTTAGGAGCTGAAGTGTGCTCATTATCAGCTCGCCGCCTTCTATTTCATGCAGATCTGGTGGTACGCCACCCGCAGCTTTGTTTGTAAAGATTGATTTTTTAATCATAGTCTTTTTTTTTAATCGAAACACTCAAATTTGCATCATATATTAAAATGTTTTATTGGAAACGATAAATTGGTCTTTGTCAGTTAATTTTTATAGCTAATTTCATGTAAATGTTGTCCGCGGCTCCGTCTCAAAATGTCCATTCGTAAGGTCCAATTTTTCGTCACTTTTTCGAGCATTTCGACCTGCATTCCACGAATACCGCGTGTTGCGCTATCCTGTAAGGCTTGAATACTGTTCTTCTTGTCCACATAGACTAACGACTTGACATAATCCCACAAGAAATAGTCAAGAGGCGTTAAATCGCAAGATCTTGGGGGCCAACTCACAGGATCAAAGCTGCTCACCAAATTCATCCCTCAACATATTCATTGTTTCACGAGCAGTGTGGCATGTTGCACCGTCCTGATTAAACCACATGTCAACCAAGAACGGCGACGAATTGACATTTCACGATCGTAATTAACACTGGTAGCTACGGCTGCAATATTTTCTTTGGTACGCAGTCTACGTATGCGAGTCTTATGGTTTCATGTCCAACAAAGTAAATTTGGTGTGAAATTTGGAGATAACAGCACGAATTGTTGATTCAGCAGGTCGATTATGACGACTATCAAATTGGTCGTATCAAACGATGCACATTTGTCACAGAGCACTAATTTTGATAATAAATTTCAACGATTTGCAATGGTTGCTCGTTTGTTCGTATTTCCATGATGAAATGGCAGAGCGTACTGTACACTTTTCACGTTGACAAATGACGTTAGGACGCCATTACCAACCAGTGGCGCCAACCTTAAAAACTTAAATCTTAAAAAATTACCCTGTATTAAGCCGTATTATTGATATTCTACAACAATTTTCTTGAAGGAGTATGCCTTTTTTTATTTCTTTTAGCTTATTTCATGTTTTTTTGCGAAAGCTGTGGCTTTTTTTTCATTACTGAGTTATGTCAACATTGGCCCCCGGCTGTGATCTGCCAACATTTTAGGCGGCGCCAAGTCTCAAGAAGTTCTATGTAGGCACATATCAACAGTTATCGTGGCCACCAAAAGGCCAGACAGACTTAAAAAGCTACGAATCACAATTGGCCAAAGACACCTGGTACTTCAAAAGCTTCTTCCTGGTTATTACATTCATTGTCCTGTCAAGATACACGCATTCGTTCGTTCGGGCAAATGTATTGAAATAAAATATACTCGATCGATCGTGTCCCAGAAACGTAACACTTTCACTGTTAGGCCACATTTGTGTTGTCTGTCGTGTTCATTGCAGAAGAATTTCCTAAAACATAATTATAATTTTCAGTCTGAAATCAGCTATTGTTGTTCGGGGTAAGAGAAATGGAAATAAAATCATCCACCTCTTCGAAGGTTTAGTTGTTAGCATTCACGAAGACATTTTTCATTAAAACAAATAACTTCAAACGTCTCGATTTGTTTTTTTGAGGATTTTTTATCACTTGTCACAGTGCGGATATTTGCAAGTTTTCATATTACTAGGTTTAAGGATATGATACTGAGTTCCATCCGACTTGGATACAACAGGTTTCTGTTTTTCATATAATAACATCGACAGAGCCTTATAAGCGATGGGTCAAAATTTGATCTCTCGATTACCATCACAAGGCTTAAAATTGCCCTTTTTAAACACAATTTCTAGTATTCTAAACTGAAACTAAATTTCGCAAAATAGTACAGGATGAAAGTGTCTCAATACAGCACACATAACTTGGTTTTGCTGCAAAAAAAGCGATTTCGCCAAAAGCGCTGCTTGTCTATGAAAAGATTTAATAGGGTTGAATAGGGTTGAATTACGAAAGTATCACTTATCGTGTGATAATTTATTATAGAGCACTCTTTAAACTTCTATATGAGAACATAGAACATCATATATTTTTAGCAATTTCAAGCAGCATCCTTAGGGGCGCTATAACTTTTAGAGGATTCTAAATAATAAGCTCGCAAAAATTATTGCAACTAAAATCGACAAAAGGCATGTAATTTTTTTACAGGTTGAAATTTTACCCATAGCGAGAAGCGAGTGGTAGAAATATGGGTCCTCCATCTTTCTAATTCGAACACGATTTTTTGTAAATATTTCATAACCTTACTATTGTAATTCGTTCTGTTATAATGTAGATAAAAGTTCCTCCATTAGCTATATCGCATCACAATCCATATTAATAACCCTTTTTGTACTTCAAGGAAAAATAAATGAAACAAATCCTTAATACAAATTCAGTTACAATAGCATTTCTTCTTTGCTTTTATATCCTTGTATCCTTATCCTTTTGTAGGTACATGGACTGCGCCACAAATTTGTGTATGTGACATCTATTGACACGTAAAGCAGATGCTGCATACTTTACAATTCCATACGTTGCCATGCAGCGCCATTGGAACGTAGCTTATCCAATCGCAATACGTGTGCCAGACTCGAGTCACGTTTCCATATTCTACGGCAAAAAGTGAAAATGGAGTTATGCAGGACACAACGAGGTGATTGTGCAGAGAAAGGCAACGTTTTCATATCCCCTCTAAATTAATAGACATAGAAATACAATTATGCAATGTAATTAATACATGTACGAATACATATTCTTGAAACCAGGTAGAGAGCGAAATGAATGAGAAAATGTTAAACGATATAAAAAGGGTTTTGGCAAAGGGGTTTATGTAGTGGGTGATAATGTAAAATTGTTTTGTGTAGCAAAATTTCAAGAGGAATTCAAGAGTTGCCTAATAATTAATATTGTCCCCATCCTACAGCACCTTTATTATTATTATGCCATTGGATTATTCTTTAGATAAATCCTCTTTATGTCTTCCTTCATCTTTTATGCAAATACTTTTTGCAAAAACGTTTATCCCTACCATTTTTGGTACCCTTTTAAGCCCATCCTTGCGCTGCAAAGGTTTTATTCAATTAGTTCATTGCCGCTTTAAAACAAAGTATTCATAAAAGTCGCTGTGTTCATTCTGCAGTCGTGACAATCCTTTATGGCACAAAATGTTAAATGAAGTCACTTAATGGAAATTCAAGAGCCACTAATGACATTTTGTGATTATTTATAAAGGAAGCACAATGAAATGAATGATAGAAAAGTGCTGAATAGAATGATGAGTAAATAGAAATTGGAAAATCCTTCAGTTGCTCCATTGTTTCAAACTGGGTCAAATCACAATGACTTTAACTTCCGGTTATTGAGAATACAGTAATAACTTCTATTGTGATGGCGAGTAGGTGAGTTCGATGATGTCTCTTAAAATAAGACTATGTAACAGATGTATTCCAACCCGATAAAAAACTTAAACGGTAAAGTTGTCATTATTTAATAAATAATTCAACAGCAAAATTAAAGAAAGTAACAAGTTTAAACAATATAAACACAATATTTTGAAACTCCATTCTATCCGTCAGTTAAGTTAGCTTAAAAGTTAACCTGCATTTGTAATCAAGGTAAGTGATAAAGAGGTAAACGAAGTTTTTATAGAATAGGGTTTACAATCCGTGTTTTGCATTTCATTTAAACCTTCAGTTTTCAAAATTATATAGATGCTTTACATACGACTGGGTTAAATAAACTATAATTTGAAAATCCACAAACTAGTCAAAATGTCGTCCACTTTATATAACAGAGTCCTTAATGTTCGACCTCAGCAGTAGGCATTACATTAGATAGTGAAGATTTTAATATTAAATCGTTCTAAGAGATTTTAATGCAAAAATAGGAAGGCAAGATGTTCTAAATCCAATAGTCGGAAAATTCAGTCCACATATAACATTTACGAAAACGTATTCAGTGGTGCCAGACTCCCGCATAATTCTCCTGATTATATCATGAGGAATCAGATAGATAACGCGATAATAGATGGAAGGCATTCTTTTAGTGTTATGGGTATGTATGTGGTCCGTGATGCTAATATAGATTGGTATCATCACCTGGTTGTAGACATGAGATTAAGCAAAGCGAGATTGTAACCAGGTACAAAGAAATCTAGACGTCTCTAAGCTGAATAACACCGAGATAGCCACACCCTACTCCACCAAACTTTCTCAACCAAAACTTGATCCTGATGTTCCTTACACACAGTGGGAATATATTGGACTTCCTATGACAACTGAACCTGCAAATACTCTCAGAACCAAACTCAGACAGTCTCTGGTACGATGACGAGAAGGAGAAAGATGCTGCATAGAGGACAATGCAGCAGCCAATTGTAACACGTGTCGCTGAGGAACGCTATAAGAAGGAGAGAAAAGGGGCACACCTACTTATTGGGCGAAAGAAATGGTTGTGGAAAGAGCGGAGAGTGAGGAAATTTAGTCAAAAGATCAGAAGTAAAGAGTATGGAACTGTAAGTACAGCGATGGAAATCAGATACGTAGAGTGTGCTTAATTATGAAGAGAGGATTTTTACGAGCTCCAATTTCCAGATGGCAGCATGACTGAGAAATCATCCGAATTACCGGTGATGGCAAAATTGTCCAAATCCGAACCAAAAGGAAGTCAGAATTGCAGTACTATGGCTAAAAAACAGAGTGAAAGTGAGAAAATACTCGCCAATATTCCATTGCGTCGGGACGTGCTAATCTAAAAATATAAGAAAAATTAAATGAATTTTCCAGAGATTGAAGTTTTCCTTAGCATGTGCGGCTGATAGCAATAACAATTTTAAAATTTACCGCATATATCAAAAGAAGAAAGCAGTGAAATGGGCCATAAACTTAAAGTTTGTTGCTATTGAATTTTCATTCCATGGAAGATTGCGATTGTGCTAGTGACGAGGGTGGAAGGCGCTACCAGACTGGAACCGGAACAAGATTTGCTGGGGACCGTAAGCTCTGTAGTAAAGTGCCTGAACGATTTGCTACCGGAAATTAATGTACACAAACAAACATCGATGTAAAAATGGAAAGAAACGTAGCGGCTTCCCATAGTGCAAGTTTTCGTAATAAATTATACAGACAGGGGTTTCGCATTTTCTGGCCTCCGTAAAAATAGACTAGCTTTGAGGGCTCGCGAATATTTCTCTTAATGTGGTGTGTGATCAATTTCCCAATACCTACACTGATACTCACTGAAATCCTGGAGACTGTATGGTACGATCTTCGAATTCCAACAACCAGCGCCGAAACAACATGTAACAAAAGTGTGCGAAGCAAGTAAAACTCGGTTAGAAAGAAATATGAAGAAAATATGAAAGAAGTTTAAAACTAGCTGAAATAAATCGATTATCTGCATATAATCTAAAAGACAAGAGTACGGAAAATTAGTAACATTTCTGAAGAAAAAAAAAAACAATTAGTTTAAAGTGTGTTAAATTTATTTGTGCGATGTTGGTGTAAAAATTAATAACTTCCATTTTTTTTTTAATTGTTAACGTTGGCATTTTTGGAACTTGTGTGAGCATAAGGTTTAACAGGGATAGGCGACCGGAATCAAAAACTGTAAGGTTAACGTCTTAAACATTGGGGGTATAAAAAATCCAACTTGGGGAGTTCTTTCAGTCAGGTGCAGAATACTTGTCGTTGCTACCGGTTTATGGTCAAGATAATCATGTTTTTAGGCGTGAACATTGGCATAGCAACAAATTCTCTCTGAGGGTAGCAATAGCCCGTATTAAATGAGTTCAATCCACCTAATTTGAAAATCTGCACCAGCCTCCTTGCTACTCCAATGAGCACGAACAAAATAAATCTGATCAATGGCTCAGATTTTGTATAACAAATGTTAGTAATTAGTAGCGGCATTTTTATAGCATTTAAATAGAAAACAAATAATAAATATTGTATTAAGTGTTGTGTAAAGAAAAATTAATATAATGCCTTACAAAAATTGATAAAGTTGATTTGGATGGGTAGGTATTGTCGTGTTGAGAAGTTCTTGAGATATCAGTATAAGAAAATTAAGGACTGTGGGAGGGCGGTCTCAGTAAGGGAATATCAAATCAAATTCCTATGACGGAGTAGACGTGTTTGAGTGTAGTTTCCTTTATTCGTATTTTGTATATTTTAAAATCTGGTCTAAAGTTAGAAGAGTTGTAACCAACTGAGGCGACTGAGTCGCTGGAAGATCAGCTTTAGTTCAGTAAAAAGTTCGCACGAAAGTTCCTCGACTGGGTCCAAAACAGTGGAAAATTACGTATGGGTTACAAGCCTAGCAAAATGATGAAACTACTGCTGAAACTACCCAAGAAGAGTACGCGTCGTAAAGCTCATTTAAATAGTATTGTAATGTTCCACCAATTTATACTGATAGGATATCGCTCCATCTAAATCCTCATTTTGTGTAAAAAAGCTCACTAACTTTTGGCTATCTTTATTACAGACAAATACGAATAAGTTTAGTAGAAATTTGTAAGTAAACCTCAAACAGTTGTTGCCATATTAGGCTGCCGGAGGCAGCTTTATAATCGATGAAGAGATGGCATGTGTTTTTAGGTTTTTTTTTTTTGGATCTTCTCTGAAAAGATACCGTGCTTCATGGACCAAAATTGGATTGCTGAATTAACAATCACCGAAGAACATATTTTGTATCCTTTGACATTTGTTATAAATTATTCACCTTATATATGCAAAAATTATGAGAAAGAAAAACACATTTGTAAAATGGATGTATTGACATGATTAAATTCCTTAAGATTGTATGTATGAAAATCTTTTCATATTCTAACGGTCTCAAAACTAGCAAAATAGACACAAAAAAGTTGGGAAAAATTTTCTAAATTTTTCAACATAATTCGCTTTTAGCAAAATAAATTTTTTTTTTTGGCGATATTCAATACCTTCTATACCCTGTTTATTGTAAGAACTGTCAATCTCTTTAAAATAGCCATTTGGAAATAGAGAAGAGTCGAGGGAGCTAAATCTGGCGAATAAGGCGCTTGATGAAGCAATTCGAACTTTAATTCCTTAATTTAGAGCATGGCAAATGAAAGCCAACATTACAACATTATTTCACTTTTCTTACTCCAAGTTCTGCTCGCCTCAAAAACACGCAATGCTTTTAACTTTCACACTACAAATTTACGCTTATTTCCCAAATTATTAAGTGCAATACTTTGTACATATTGAAATATAGAAAATATGAGCCACGTAATTTATTAGCTAACTTGCCTTCAGTTCTATTCAAATTAAATTTTCACACCTCCCATAGCGACAGCGTGACGCGTTCATAAACTCTGCACAAGTGGAGGCTGTAAATATTTTGTTTAATAAATTGTGCTATGAATAGCAGCAAGAGCTAACAACCAGCTAATAACTATCAATTTAGTATAAAATAATAATCATCTATAGTCAGTATTTAAGCAGAACTAATGATGATTTGACGGCTCTAATTACCCTGGGGAATGGAGAGATTCCTAATTTTGAACCTATGATTGTTATTCACTTGGCAGTAACCAGATCCCTCTGCAGAATTTCCCAAGCAGCTCACGACTTCCGACCTTCGGGCAAGTATTCCCTGGTAATGCAATCAAACGGATGTCTGAGTGAAATGTGAGAAGGCGGCTAGTTGAGAAACACCGATGCGCCTTAGGAAAGTAGGTAACTTCTGATACTGAAACTGAACTCTCCAGACTAGTGATCGTTGGCAGCCCCAACACAGGATAGGATGCAGTGGCCCGATTAGACGCTCATCTTAAAAAAATGCTATCATGAAAATACCAAAGAAAATAATGAAACGAACCCCCTAAATGTTGACGACCCTCGCAAACGTTATAAGGACCATGAGGATGTGCACCTGGAATGTCCGCACTCTTTACAAAGAAGGTGCCTCTATCCGACTAGCGGATGTCCTCGATAGGTATAAAGTTGACATTACCGCCATAGAGGAGATGCCATCGACAGGACAAGGATGTACTCGAAGACGTTGACGGAGAGTATCGGCGACGCATGGACAATGAGCTGTATGAGCTATATGCCGACATCGACGTGGTCAAACGCATTAATATACAGCGATTGCGTTAGCTAGGTCATGTTGTGCGGATGGGCCCAAATGCTCCGGCACGGAAAGTTTTCGACAACGAAATCGATGCGACGGCACAGAAGAGGGCGACCAAAACTCAGTTGGAAGGACAAGATTTTTGAAATACTATGGTGTGACGAATTGGAGAAAAAGCGCAGAAGATCGAAGCGCTTGGAATTATTTTCTACAGGTGGCGTATAATACATAAGGCAGTCTATACCAGTCGCCACATAAGAAGATAAGAAGAAGAATTACCCTGAGAGATTTAATTTTGTAAAATATTCTGAATACATATTCACAGGTGTGGTTGGACAAAATAAGATTTACCTTAATTGCTGAAGCTAAGATGAAGGCTACTGTACACCTCACTGGTTTTACTTGTTTCCTAATATCATATCGAATGTCGCTAATTAATTAAGTCGTTAATCTACCTACTGTAACAAATGAACAGTCGTGATGCCTTAGTTGCTAACTTCGACATCTGTTGGTCCCATATTCCGTTGTAATAAGAAAACTTTAACCAGAAATACACTGATTGGTTGTTGCAAACTGAAAATATTACGTATCAATTACAGCGGTAATTTAGTTTTGCCATTTGGTACCTTTGCGTTATTTAACGGGTTCTCGTCAATCATAATTAGCAGACTATTCTTAGATTATTGATCGATTTAATTATATTCAGTTTAATTATATTCAGAATAAGAAAACCAGTGTAGAAAATCCAACCAAATGACAAAAGAGGCGCAATAAATTAACACACATCAAAAGGTGCAAAATCATATCTTACTGAATTCCATGATTGGATTGTTCAGAAAGTTCGTTCGGTTAATTCGTTTGTTAACCATACGTCACTTGTCATGACGTAGATTTTCTTTAAACACCATCATCACTTCCTCCCACCCCCTCTCTAAACTATTAACTATTGTTTACTGGGGTTCTCGAAAAATAAAGTTTGTTTATGAAGAAAACGGACCAAATGGAAGAAAAAATGTTCTACGCGCGACTTCACCGTAACGCGTGCTCCCAGATCAGGACGACCAAAGATTGTTTCCGAGAAGGTGAGAGATTTAATTATTGTTAATTCCAGCGCAACAGTTAGGGAAATTACTGAAATAATCAAAACATCAGTCTCAACTGCTCTCAGAGTCATAAAGAGCTCGGATTTGTGAGCAACCTTGAGGCCTCTCACCGAGGCCTCACACTGCTTTGCGGACCCGTCAGAAACTGTCAGAGCTTGGGTGGGAAGTTTTACCTCAGCCACCGTACTCCCCAGATATCGCCCCGTCCGACTATCACCTATTTCGCAGTTTGAGCAACCACATAAAGAATTTGAGTTCCCAGGGGATTAAAAAGCTCCCAGAGAGTTGGGAAGAAGTTACTAAAGAATGGAGAGATTATAAAGGGTGGCGCATAAGTAACGTTAACGGCGACTATATTGAATGCGTTCTTGTGCATCATTTGGTTTTAACTCGTGGACCAATTGAATCTTATATGGTAAAAGATGTAACATGTGTAAAATCCTTTGCAAAGACCACCTAGACATCTCTAACTGCTAAGAACGTCGCCTAGTGGAAGTTTCGCGGTTTTCCTTAATACTTGATTGTACTCGAGCGATAGTCACTTAATTTCGACCTGCACGATGTCTTCCAGCACGCGGAAGATCACAGACAGCCCTTTGTTGCCCAAAACGCTGAACCAATCGGTAAATTGTTGGAGTGCTAGGAGCATTTCGAACATGAAAGAAATTTCGATATGATCTGAATAATCGAATGCTAATTTTCAAAGTAAAATTGAACAACTTTGGTTCTTTTTTCTGTGCTGAGCCTTTCCATTACAAATTTCCCAAGTTTTATTTAGTTAATTATGTAGAGAAACACAAACAGAAAATGTATTCACTAATCAAATCTCAGCGTTACTTATGCGCCACCCTATATAATAGATAATTGTATTCTCGCATATAAAATTGTAAATAAATTTTATTTAAAACCCGAACGAATTTTCCGAACCACCCGATATTATAGCCTATAGTATAAGTTCATTTAGCATAAGTCCATTTAATGGTTTCAAAACCGGTCTCGCAAGGCTGTCAGCTGTTAAATACCTGTCGTCTAAAGTGTTATTTAGTTAGTGAAAGTTTTACCATTTATGAATATGGATCGTTTAACAATCGAAGTACGCGTAAAAATAGTTAAAATTAACTACAACAGTGCTGATTCTAACGTGAGCTTTCAATCGACTAACGTGTTCTTCAGCGATGAAGCTCACTTCTCACCCAACGGTTACGTCAACAAGCAAAATTGTCGCATATGGGGCTCGGATAACCCAGAAGTGATTGCAGAAAAGCCATTGAATACGCTAAAAAGTGACTATTGGCTGCGAATTATAGTCTGGAAGTGTCTGGCTGCATTTTTTCGAAAATGACATGGAGAAACCTCAAACCTATTCACTGCTGCAAGCAATCGAGAGGCGGTAATTTAAATCACAATGTATTTTGTAATGCATTCGTACATAATGCAAGCTTTATAATGAATTAGAAGTTTCATAGAAATCAAAGCTTTATGTGTGTTATATTTAACTTTACTGTTAAAACCGAAAAATTGATAACCCTACAACTAAAGCTTGTTTTAGTAACAACAATTTTGAATAGAAATTACAGAAAATGATTGATTTTCGCCAAATGGGTTAATGTGTACGTAAAGTACTCAAAGGGAGGAGACAATTTTCGTTCGTAGAACTGAGCTCAGTAAAAGCTTGATAGTTATAGGCTACACATAATTTAGTACAAATGAATGAACGACTGAACCAAGGAAAATACTATGTCGTGCGTGTGAGATCGAGTTGTCTTAAGTTTTACAAAGTAGAACAAAATAATGCTCAAACTTTAGCAGGCGCTTAAGTTGAATTAAATTTTACGGAATTTAGTGTAAGAATATCTGAAATTAATCGGTCATTTGTATGGACGATACCAGAATGGCATGGTTATTCGGTCGATTAGGATGTAAAACAGACGGACATCGCACAATAGAAACTCTTAACATTTCTGAAACACAGAAGGTTCTTTTCATTCAGTTAGTGTGACGTTTTACAGTCTTCATGAGCAACAACTTAAGCCGTGAATTTTGTGTGGAAAAATATTTCTCCACAAAAAAAACAAAAGTTTTGTTTAAAAGACATTAATCACAGCTGTGCTCTAATAAAATATTTATAGAAAGAACAGAATATCAGAAATATCGAAACATTTGTCTTCAAAAAAATAAAACGTCGATTTAATGTGAATATGATGCATGGTTACCGACTCTGGAGCAGAGTTCCAAGCAAATCGATGAAAATCTACGATCCGTGGATGCCTTTCTATCGGTTCCGATCCGCATGGAATAACTGCTGAAAAGACTTTATATGGTAATATTATGGAGTTTATGTAGAGGTGCTCTTCATACAGAAAAGTATAGGCATATTTTATACAGAAAAGTATTACATAATAAGTGGCTTCAGCGGCTCTATTTATATAAAAAAAGCAGTTTCACCGACACTATTCGTATAGGAAAGTGGCTTTACAAGCATTTGTTATATAGCAAAGTAGTTTCACATTCATAGTTATCATAAAGAAAACTATGTTCATTGACGTTTTTCAGAAAAATATCTACGTAGGCTCTTTTTATATACGAGTGTATGTATGTCTTTATAAGCAGTATATATTTATGAAAGTCTTTTCGTAGATACTTCCCATATAGGAAAGCGTCTTTATAGCTACGTTTCACAGAGAAAAACGTATTTATAGGTACTTTTCATGCAATAAAGTGTCTTCACTTTTCATAAAATTTGCATGTGCAAGTGTTTTGCTAAATATTTTTTTAATTATAATTCTCTTATATTATATGACATTATATTGCTTTATTGCAGTGTTGTATTATTCACATTATTTAAGTTACCTCCAACCTTTTTCTGATGTAATTTCATTCATTTACGGATTCTTACAATTTTGCAAAATTTTCATAGTAATAAATTTTCATAATAATTTCATAAAAAAAGTATTTAATAACTTAATACTGAAAGAACTTAAGCTATGTTGAATATCTCTTAATTAGTTCTTTAAGAAATATTAATACTATTTGTTATTTTGATTACCCTTTTCTTTCACCAGTTCTTACAACTTAAAATTCATCCTTTGTTGTCATCTCCAAATTTTTTTATGGCATATTCACTGGACTTGAGTATCCCCTTCAGACAGGATAAAAGATAGTCTAGATAACATAAATCCATTCACTATGTACTATTTCTAAGCAAAATTTGTGGAGTAATGATGTGAGATGTGGTGCAAGAGAAAGGAGGCTAAATGGGAGATTTTTTTTTGAAAACGAAAGGGTTTTATTGCAGCTTAAGATTCAGTTTATGTAAAATAAGTAAAAAAATCTTCTATGGTAGGTAGCTAGGAGAAAGTATATAAGACAGAGTATATATAGTATATTATCTGGGAGAGAGTTTCTCCATAAGGGTTTAGTGCGATTCGTTGTTTTCTTCTCCAGTTATTGTATTATAATTCAAGAACAGCATTAAATTTATACAGTTTTGATTGGATTGGCCACACCATTATTTATGTCTCTTGTTGGGATTTGAGTTTTTATTTATAGTGCAACAATATTTTCAAGCAAAATAAAGCCCAAAAGACTTTGATTTGGTTGGGCTCCTAAGATACATAATCTCTAATGCAAAATAAAAATTTCTGGAAGGTATTAAATTCATCGGCACATCTCATTTTTTACTCAAGCAAGTTCAATTCCAACACCCGCATAAGCCAATAAAGTTGTGTAAAAATAGAGGAAATGGTTACACAATGAGTTGGGAAATATGTAGTAAGAATAATATAAACTCAAAATTTTCATTTAATTCAGTAGATGAGTGAGAGGAGAGATTACCGTTATGAATCGAGCATACGTTATTACTATGCACCTTTGACTCCCAAACAGACCTATTCGAAACATTAGTACACAAAACTTCATTACTGCAAACAGTGCAATGAATTATTTTATAAAAAAGCGCCGCCAAACCAAATCTTGGGATCCCCATTTTGGTTTTGCCAAACCCCTTGAACCTGTTTTGTAAAACTATGTTGTGTATTAATTGGTGAATATTAACAAATTACAGAATAAGTTGACATAACTTATATACCTGTCAGAGTTATAGCACCAATTCCAGTAATAAGCATTAACTTTTATGAGACATTTTCAGTTTGGTATACTTGAAAAAAATGGAACTCAAAAGAAAGACGGAACTCCAATCTAATGCATTGCTTGCTTCCGGAAAAGAAAAATAGTTATGCTACATAATCAAACCTATTACATGTAATCGTAAATCTGTGTGGAAATTGTTGGTGAAGTGACAAATAGCTACCCTGAGCTGGTTAGTGGGCACTGGTGTAATATAATTCCGACACTGTTAGACTTTGTCTTAATCTGATACGACGTAGGCATAATGGACGCAATCATTTTACCTTCACCCAAGACAATAAATGTAGCATACAGAAGGAAGCGTTCAAAGTATCCAGCATGTTTTGACCAAAAGCGTTTTAGAACCGATGTTAGTCTGTTTGGCTGACTGACTGATAGACACGATAACTGTCGTAAATCTCCATGAAACTTCTTAAAATCAAACTCAGCCTAATATTTTATGAGATGGCAAGCAAGGATTTTAAATGCTACTGCCATATAAGCTAACCCATATTCAGAAATTCGAATTTTGCCCTGTAACTCCTAACTCGTTGATAGCCGCAATTAACATTTTTGTGCATTGTGTTTATTTGAGATGCTTTGAAAAATTTTAAAATTTCGACCAATATTCATTGACAGCTGGACATATGCTTCTACGACCCCAATTTTTAAAGATGGAAAGCGCAGTGACGTTAACAAAGCCGATAATTTTTTGCATTAACATGGATTTTTTCCTGGTAGATCTACTATCACAAATTTATCTCCTTTTAATGAATACTACATTTCATCTTTGGAACACGGTAGCCAAGTTGAGACTGTGGTCAGAGATTTTTCAAAGGTTTTTGATAAGATATCGCATCATATACTGTATTTTAAATAAAAGTCAATGGGATTCAACTTGAAATTTTTAAAGTGGATAAAATCATAGTTAACCAATAGGCAGCTCAAAGTTGTTATTGAAGGGATTGAACCCTACTTGTTAAAGTAAAAGTCAATTTTATGTTTGTGATTTTAATCGATGTGAAATCGTTAAAATTCTTTTAGTTTATTGACTATGTTCTGTTCCAGGCGGAAATAGAATGGCGCATGCCAAAGTGCAACGAAAAGAAGAAGAATTTTTACAAAAACAAAGGATAACAGTTAATGTGCAATGGTAATAAAATGTACATAAAAGTGCATTCAAATTAGATGCAGCTCTGCTAGCCAGTGGCGGTTACACTACTCATATATTCAAACTTTAGGTGTGCTACAAGGAAGTATACTTGCGCCATTGTTATTCACACTATTTATTAATGACATATAACTTGTGTTTGTAAGTCGAAATTTTTCCGGACGATCTAAAAGTATTTTTAAAAGTTTCTACAATTAATGATATCTTAGATCTTCACAAAGACATAGACATTCTTAATAATTGGTGCCTTTTAAATGAACTTTCATTGAACACAGATAAGTGTATTCATGTATCTTTTTCGCGTTGCAGATCCGATTCTTGCAGTGTTCAAAATTGGTAATTTTTCTCTGAGATCGGCTTGTTCGAAACTGGATGTAGGTGTTCTATTCGATTCCGCTTTGACATTTATTCCGCACGTCAATTATGTTATTCCCAAGGCGTATTCAAGGAATTGTTCAAAATTTTCTGACGCCAATAAATTTAAAATCTTTTTTACATCATATGTTAGATCTAAGTTGGAATATGTCGTTATTATTTGGTGTCCTCTTTCCACTGTTCATATTGCACGTGTTGAACGGGTTCAGCGTGTGTTTGTAAAGTTTGCTCTTTCTTCATTTAGGTTTTAAGAACCTCCCCCAACCTACAATTCAAAATGCTTATTTCTTGGGTTGTTTTTAATATAATCAGTGGTTACATCGACTGTTATAATCTTTTGGCACAGATTTCACTTTATATTTTTGATATACTTCGGCACTTTACTTCTTACGCAAAAACAGTACTCTGAATCGTGGATTTTATATTCCTAATGAAATTAAAGAATATGCCTTGAATCAAGTTTCCAACCAACTCATATAGTTTGGCTCATCTCAATATTTGTTTCGATTATAACTTACCAGATTTAGAAGATTAAATGATTCTATTTTATATTGTTTGTAATATAAGATATTCTGCCATCGTTAGCCCGTAAGGAAATTTAGTTTTGTTTTGTAAAAAAAAAAATAAAAAATTAAAAAAATCAAATTAATTATGTTCTTTTGGTACGTCCTATGCAAATGACCGATTTAACCCATATATAAGCAGCGCTATGGAAATCAATCAAATTTGATACGTTTGATAATGGATAATGGAAATGGAAGGCATTATCCCACTCATTCTGGTGTCTCCCATACAAATGACAGATTTAGACCAATTTTTATAACTTTGAAGTAGGCGTATGGAACATGATAACATTTGTCACGTGTCATGCGCTCGATAAACTCAGTTTCGATAATGCAAAAGAACGGCATCGTCACACTCATTCTTGTACCTCCCATACAACCCATGTATTCTTAAGATTACATTTTTTAAATAGTTGTACTGAATTTCTTTAAATTTGGGATATCTAATTTGCTTTGTAAATAAATTGGCAGATTTATCGATATTTTTAGTTTAAAAATAAATTTTTTCCTATTGTTTTTTATTAGAGATTGAAAAAAAGATCGAATAGCCACATCCTTTGTAGTTGCTTTAGAAATTACCTAAATTAATTTATGTATTGCCAAGTTCATGTCTTTTTCTCAATTACGCAAAATTCAATTTCATTTTGCACGCATTATGCGTTTTGTAAACTTAATTCTGCTGACGATGACGAATTTCACCGCCACTCCACTTGGAGTATCATGCATAAAAATAGGGTGATTTGTATTCAGCATTAAATTAAGTGGAAGACTTCATTTCTTCTTCTGTTACAGTGCGTTAATTCAAAGCATTTATAATAAAAAAATTTGAATTTACCAGGTTTCCTTTGAAACCCTACACACTTTTGCACTAATGCAGAACGACATTATGAGAAGGTATATTTAAGCCAGTTCACCTGAATGAAATTTCTGTATTGGTTTTAGATAATATGATAAAAAATCTTTATCAAATGAGAGATTAACTTGCTCTTAGATGAGGACTGGAACACACAATCTGATCTGTTATACGCCGCACGTAGAAAAGAATTCCAAGCACTTCAGTTCACTGTATTCTCTCCAACTAGACATAAAAATTGAATGGAATTGATTTGAAAGACTAGTCCTTCCAAGAGAGTTTTGATACAATCTGTTGTGCCGCCCATCAAATTCGTTGTCGAAGTCTTTTTATGCTGCAGCGTTTGAGTTTATCCGCATAACATGAAACAAGCAACGTAATAATTTTTATGTGCCTGACCAAGTCGATTTCGAGATTTAGCTCATACAAATAATGGTTCTTGCAACGTGGGTACTCTCACCTAACGACGATGGGTCCATATGCTTTCCGGAGTATTTTCTATCAAAGACTCCCAGAGCTGATACATCTACTTTTGTCGCAATCCGGGTATTCTGCGCCATACAGCAAAACTGGTAAAATCAATGTATGGTACAGTGGAATTTTTGTTTGCTTGTTTAGCCCATAGTAATGTATGTTGGTCGGCGATGCTCTTTTCTCTAAGCTAACATCAACATTTTCATTAACAGTGGAGCCCAGAGAGATAATACATCATCGGGTTTTTCTTATTGGAAAAACACCAGTTTTATCTTTAAACACCAATTTTATTTTCTTTAAAACTGAACTTAATTTTATTCACATCTTTTCTTGTAACTCAAACTTTATGCTTATTTTGTTATTTTATGCGAACGGAAATCATTCGTAAAATTTTTGAAGTCAAATCACCTGTTACCACAGTACGGTTGCAATTCTTAGAATTGCGACCGAGAAATAATTATTTCTGGATGCAAATTGGAAGTAGGTTTCATATTACATTTATTTTGTGTTACGGTTGCAATTCTAAGAATAAGAAAATAATTATTTCTGGATTTTCTTTTTATTTTGTGCTAATTATATTTTTAATAAATTCGTCAATTGTGTCATTTTTAGTATATATGTATATGTTTGTTTGTATATCTGTGTATGTAACTCACTGTGCCACAAACGAGTACACTTTTAGTTTGTTGAAACATACGTAGAACTTTGTTTCATACTCGTTTACAGACAAGACCCAGTTTTGTTGATCTCTCCCAGTATACTGTTAATGATAGTTAAAAAGACTCACTAAAATATTTGTCTATTTTTACCAAAGGCTTCGTGTCGGTCAGCGCCATACTAGAAAAACGGTTCTTCTCCGGAATTTGCCGTAGTGTGAATATCTAGTTGGTTGTTAATTTACCAGGTCTAAAGTTGCTCTGATAAAGTTCAATCAGTCTACATTGAACAGGGTTGAGTCTTTCACATTTAACACGCTACATAATATACGTAAATTCCAATCATCAGGCATGCATTCGGCTTGCTTTTTAGTTTTTCTAAGCTGATGCCTGCTTTTCACCAACTCATCATCACCAATCTCTGAAGGCAAGCCTTCAGCACTCTCAATTTTGTCGTTCCCATGCCGTGATACTGTCATTCTTATCTCTTTTTGTTAGTTGGCGGGCAGTTTGTATCATCGTCGGTAATTGGCATGAATTTTTCACTTGTTGTGGTAACCGGAACTAGTAGCCATATAAGTTTTCACTTCCCAATTGCAGTGTATTCACAATTACGTCGCATTGCATCGCTGTGTATACGAGGTGTGTTCAAAAAAAGGTGAATTTTCAAATTTCGCAGGTTACGTACATTCGGTTTTCGATTATTATTTTTTTTTATGTTGGTACAGTCACCTCGAAGATGTGTTGATGTGTTGTGTTTTATCCATTTAGCATAAGACAAGTGTTTTGCTTGTTCGGCGAATTCTGCTATCGAAAAAGGAGGTGAAGCGATGTACGTTTGACTAGATAACTGGTGGACTCCATAAATGCCGCAAATCCTTATGGAAGTTCTTAAAACTTGGCACAGCCCAATATTTTGTTAGATCGTAGCCGGTGATTGCAAATGAGCTTGATCGGTCGTTTACATTTTTATCCGTTAAGTTGCTTTGTAGGTCTCTCAAAACTGAAAGAAATCAACCAAGTAACAACACCCCGTCTGACGCCTACCATACAAATGACTGATTTAGCCAACATGTTCTTACTTCCATACCTTTCAACTTGTTGTGCCAAACCCTGAGAAAATCTGTATAAATTTTGCATTTGGTGAACTAATTTTTAAGAACGAAAATAAAAAATGTTGCCACTCGCGTTCTGGTACCCACAAAAATTGTGTGATTTATCGTAATATAATTTCCCGCCGTAAACTGTAAGTCATACTCAGAAGTTAATTAAATTCTTTTCAATTATACTGCATTATAAAGCTGGGTAAATTGTAAAATAATTAACCTAATGACCACGCCCTCTCTGGTACCTCCAATACAAATTACCTTATCTAACTTTAACATTCCATGATTCGTAATTTTTATTCAATTGCACTAGATTTAGTACATTTGATTAAAAGTAGATTACAGTGCGCATACAAATTACGATTGGACGTTGGGTAAATTTATATGTAAGTTAATTTAATAGACTGAAATTTTTGTGCTGGTTATCAGAACATTTTTTTTTTTTTTTGAATGAAGCCTCGTCGTGATAATGACCTACTACTATTCTAATATTATGTTTAACAATATTTTTATTTATATATTTATATATTTTTCTATCTTAGCAGTTTGCTTAAGCTAACATTTCGAATCATTTTTGAACATTAGGCCACGTCCATTCAGTGGATTGGCGCAAATTTTTTGGATTTCAGTCGACAGCGCTAGTGATGATGTGCACATTCATCGTACAATAAATGTTCCCTTTTTATACATAATATGTGAGGTTAAGTCGTTTTTCCAATCAAATTTTTAGAATATTTCAATAACCATGCTCATAATTGGAATGCTGTCATTAAAAACTGGACTAATTCCTCTGTCAATAAATATGGCAAAAAGTTTAGAAATATTTCGAAAAGTTTCCATATTTCGTGAAGTGAATTCATAATTTTTAAGGGTGCGATATTTTCTACCGCGTTGATTTCGAACTGAACCTGCCTTCTGAGCTATTGAACATTCTAGCTTCTGCGGTTCGGCTGTTCGTCGTACTCCCAACACACGCGGACAAATGGTCATACTTAAATCTGAGTATTTTCTGTTATTACAAACGGAATGACAAACTTAATACAATTTGCATCCTATAGTGGAGGATATCAAAATATAATTACATTCTGTACATAAATGGGCATAAAGTGAAGTGGAATTTATAAACATTTGATTCTGGTCGACAATTTGTGGTTATCACTTGCAATACTCTACTCGGTTAACCTCTCTTTAACAGAAATACGATGTCATTCCACAACACCTTTTTTAATATACAGCCCAAATTTTGTATCTAATTTGTAATGTGACCAAGCATTTTGTTTCATAACATGATTCTCCCATCCACTGTTGCAATGCTTTTAGAGATTATCGCTTTTTTTGCGGTTTTTTCATGTTTCCATTCCCCAATTTTTTCCGCTAGATATTGTTGGTGCTTGCCACAGGAAAGGCGCCGTGAATCCCAGTACGTTTTTGTTCGTCCTTTCTAAAGGTGCCATCCATTTATTAAAAAATAACATAATTTACTACGAGGTTTTGCGTGAATTATTACTTACTGTAAGGTAACAAACCTTAATAAACGCAGAGGATTGTGTGTATTTAAGGAATAAAACTTCAACCACCATTATTTTGCGTTGTTACTAAAGAATGAGGGGTGTCAGAATGGACGTGGTAAGTCGTCAGATCCTTTAAAAAATACTTTGCGTTTTCACTGGCTGAACTAGATTTATTGAATGCATGATGCGTGCTAAGTTATGCTGAATATAGTGCAATGAAATCGAAAGATATGAATCTAGATATATGCGGATAAAATTGGGTAATTTGTGTGAGTTACTAAAAGGTTATCCGGTTGATTTTTTCAATTTTACGAACCATTTTGTTCCAATATTTTAGCCAGCAATTTAAGTAACTGCATTTTACAAATTACGGACCTCCACAAGGGGTGTGGCAATGCCATACGTTTTCATTCTCAAAACTTACTTTACCAAACGCATAACTTGCGCCAAATTTGACTAAATTTAGTACAACGACGTAAAATGTATGAATCGAAACGTGCATTAGCTTAATGGACCATTTGTATGAGAGGTATCAGAAGGGCAGTCATTAATTGTCCGATTCTTCCAAATTCTACCAAGCACTATAAACAAATGCAATGCATAACAGTTTAGTTAATTACCCACAACGAACGTGGAGTTGCAGGGGGAAAACTAAATTTCTGAAAATAGGTCAATTTGTAAGGGACATGCCAGAACAGTTGGATCGATATAGCCCATTTAGTACAACCCTGACAACGGGATTAGGCTGTATCAAGATTTGAGAAGGAGATTTGTTATCGCTGCTGTATCCACCAAGCAATGAGACAAACCGGCATTGCACAATCAACTTAAAATGTTATGATGCACATTTGGTCAAAAGATACTTGGTGCTTTAGGCGCTTCCTTCTAGGTGCTAAATTTTTGACAGTGTCAAAAGATCTATATCTTCATATAGGTGAAATCTGGAAAATATTTTTCGCGCAATTAACCAACATCAGCATAACAAAAGCTGTGCTGGTGCATGTTATATAATAATTAGAGCGTTCTGGAACTGTCGGCTTTTTACATTCCTATGTACAAAGGAAATTTGAGAAAAACCAGGATTTTGGTCTGTTAACCGTAACCGTTATCCGTACCATCATCCGAAGAATATAAAGTGTACATCATCAGATACGGATAATTTGAACACCCAAAAGGAAGCATTTAAAGTACCAAGCATCTTTTGGTCAAATGTATTTCGTGACTTTTTAAATCATTTAAGATATGACAGTCCGTCTGTCTATGTGGTAGACACGACAACTGTCGTAAATCTTTTTTAGACTTCTTCGTAAATGGCCTACATCGTTCGGCTAATCTGGTTCCATTCAAATTAACCAGTATCGCTAAAACTCCTAACTTATTTTCCGGCAATATAAAATCTAAATTTTTGTCCGTTGAAATCCTTGTATTGCTCGGCAACATTTGAAAAAAAAAAATCGGCCGATTAATCATACCCTGGTACTTCCCTTAAGAATGACGATTTAACTCACTTATCTCTTGTTTAGTTGTACCGAAATCAGTCAAACTAATAACACGTTAAGAATTTGCTAAAGCAGTACCTGAGAATGCAAATACACAGCTACTGTCACGCTACTTCTATTACTTCCCATAAAAAATGTTTTCTAATTGCCCTTATTAATATATAATAATTGGAAAAATCCGGGAAATATGTAGCCAGGCAGCTATTGGTACCTCCCATCCAAATGGCTTATGTTTTGCTTGCTTCATATCTCTTAAGCAGTTGCCCTGAATTCAGCGAAATTTATCACATATCATATGCTTGATAAATTTGCCTCTGAGAAAGTTTTTGGTAAAATGTGAATAAAAACGACACTACCAATTCAAGTTGCTTAATTTAGCGTTATAGTATACTTAGTTCTGCAAATAAAAGTGGATTGCATTGCCAAGCTAATTAGGATAACACACATACAAATTGGTCGATTCAGAATAAACCAACATTTCCCATATAATTTCTAAGCAAGAGACTTCGGTGAGTTAGAACTTTTCTCATTTATTGTGTCCTAATTCAGACCAGTTTGTGGCGAAATTCTAACGATTTATCACGCCCCTCCTGTTACACGGCATAATTTTCCACTAACAATAATGGACGTTGGTTGAAAGTACGTCCCAAACCATTCGACCTGACGTATAGATGGTGCCAGTAGTTTGAAAAAAATTATTACAAGTTTCGAGGCGCCATGTTATTCAGTATTTCTTTTTGAGCCATTAAAAGTAAACGATCTCAATCAATTTGTAAACATAGGAAAAATTAGTCACCTTTATGTAATTCAATATTTCCAATTGAAAGGTCTCAGTTCAACCAATATTAAAGCCTAGCTAGATTGTAAAATATTGTAAAATATTGGGTAGCAGAGTTTAAAAGAGGCCGTACGAGCTGCCAAGACGACCACCCTAGTGGTCGACCAATTGAGGTGTGCACGCCGGACATGGTTAAGAAAATCCACAAAATTGTATTGGAGGATTTTGCGTCAAAGCTGAAGGTGCATGAGCTAGATGAAATTCTAGGCATTTCAAAAAATGTTAAACATTGCATATTGGTCGAAGATTTGAAGATGAAGAAGCTGTGATTTAAATAGACTAAAAGCAGCGTCCTGAATATGTTTCTGTAGGGTGTTTGGCGGTGTTTCACCACAATAAAATCGAATTTTCGCGTCGATTTATAACCATGAATAAGATATGGGTCCAGCACAAGGAAACAATTCAAAATAGTGGATTTGAGTGGGAAAATCGTATCCAAAGTAGGAGATGACAGTTCCATCTGCAGGTAAGGTCATGGCGCCTGTTTTGTTCTTTTTTTTTTTTTTTTTGGGATGCGCATTGGATTATTTTTATTGATTATATTCAGAAAGGAAACTCCATCAGCGGCAAAAAATATGTTAATTTATTGCACGTTTTGAGTGATTAAATTATGGAAAAGAGGCCGCATTTAACGAAAATGAAAGTGTTGTTTCATCACGACAATGTTTCAGTTGACAGATCCACTATTTCGATGAATAAAATTAATGAATTAAAGTTTGAACTGTTTCAGCCTTATTCGCCAAATTTATCTCACTCGATCTATTTTCTATTTCCAAGCTCAAAAAAATGAGTCGGTGGCAAAAGTTTTGCAAACAATGAGAAGTTGGAATATGCGCTTGATGGCTATTTAAAGGAGTTTGACAGTTCTTACTGTAAACAGGGTATAGCGACTATTGAAAAAAATTTTTGCGTCTTCTTTGTTAGGGCAGCTAGTTTCGGAATCGTCCTCTTATATGTAAATATGTACTGGCTGCATTGTGGTTTGTCAAACAATATACATTTTACTACAATAATGAAGAGAAAAGTTACATGGCTGACATTTAAAAATATTAAATAATTATAATTTGATCATCCGTTTATGTGCGAAGTTTTATTAGCCGTTATATATGTGCGATTTCAAGCAAAAATTAAGTAAGTTTCAATTTATAGGTTTAAAATTTTGAGAATTTTTCAAAAATATCCTGTGAAAACTTGTTCCAATTTTAGAAATATAAAGAATTTCGAAACCGACCTTAAACGACAACATAAACAATAATGGCAAAGGAATCTTGCCGCTTATATTAGTATTTGGAGATATTATGTAATATTTAAAAAATTTCTCGTTTGAACAATTGCTGCTATAACTTGTCACCTACACCGAGCTGATATTGGACACAAGTACGTGTCTAAATGGGGAGAACAATAATAATGAATAATCTAATTTTGTACCAACGCCACTTAATAGTTTTTTCTTGTGACAGGTGACACAATTTCGTCTTCACAATAATACATTGACTGACAGACAAAGATCGCTACATCTATTCAAAAAGTGGTTCTTTACCGATCGTTATAAAATATTTTCGAACTTTCAGGTATATTTCATAGCGTTACACCCAATAGCATTGAACCAGTATACACTGTAGAATACCTGTAGTACGTTGCATTGCATACAGAGGGCCTCCGATAACTCTTTCCAATCGATAAACTTCCATCAGTTGTCGCTGACTTTGCAATATAACTATTGGATCACAATCGAACTTTTTGAGGTATTCGCTGTTTTAAATACGAAGTTCATTTATAATACCGCACAATTGGCCGAGAAGTTGGAGTACAGTTTTAATATCAAGTTCCAGTATTTTTGATACTATTCCATTTCATCGGGATGCGCTATTCATCCGTTGCGCTTTCACATCACATTCCTGCTTTTCTTATCCACTAACCTACTTCAGCACAATCATTCATACGTGCGTATTCCCTGAGAAAGGATGGAGATTTTTCTTTATTTATGTTTCATCATCACTGATTTTGTTATTGTTTATATTTACTGAAGCTCTTCGTCCTTCTTTTCTTACGCTCTTACTCAACTGTGCAAAGAGTAGCAAGCAATATATGGGACAAAATATAAAACCGAAAATCCTGCGAAGGATTTTTTCGATAGTTTACACACACGCACACACACACACATACACGTTATCCACCACATAACAAACTGTATCCGGCATTTACTGGCATGGAATAATGCTGATTTTGCACTTTATGCAATTTCGAAAGATATTTGGAAATTTTGTTAGCACTTGGAGCTCTTGGGTTATGAATTGGTGAACTTGTGGCACAGCATGAAAGGGGAGTGAGGTGGCAAAGCACGACTATCACCATGGCAAACGTTTGAATGGGCCTCACCGGGTTCCTAATGGTTGAGCACTAGCCGGTTGAGCGTGGGAAAGTGAGTGCATGCAGAGAGTAGTATGGGAATAGTATGTAGTTATGTGTGGAACGTGTGCTTCCTAAGCATTGTATGTATTTGTCTACAGGAGTTGGAGGATTCATACCATTTTTTCGTATTTGCGAACGCACTGGCGCTGTTTGTGTGTCACAGTGTGTTGAGTAAATATGTATTTTTATTTGCTGCCAATACGTGATAGAAATTTCTTATGGATTTACGCTCTGTGAAAGTTTAGCGGAGGAAAAAAGCAAAAGTAAAGTGAAACAAATAGTATAAATAAAATAAAGCCAGAAAACTGCATTAGAAATTTATAGTAATATTGAATTAACTTATTCAGTTTGTTAAAGGGCATGTATGACGTGACTCACAATTATGGAGGCGGATTCAGAAGCTACTAAATTTACTTAAGGGATTTGTAGAGGAATCAAACTTTATACTAGAAAGCCGTTGAAAATAAAGAGTTTGGTGGTAGCTCAACCTTAGTGAAGTGAAGTTCATGTGCTCGTCAAGGATTGCTCAATATTTATGCCTTCATTACATTTCATTATATGTCATTTGATAAGTCAAAAATATGCCACTCAGAAGGAAGGATCAATCCCCTGCTACGATTTGTCCCAAGTTTCAAGGAGTTTCACAAAGACTCATAACAGCTACTATGTTCATCATCCAGCTATCAAGGCAGATGGACATCGCTTAGACACTTCCTTCTGGGTGTTAGATTATTGCCCGCATCAAATGATGTACAGAGGTGAAGGTATAATGAAGGTATTTTCACGCGCCATATAAAACCGTATAAAGTCTGAAGACCGGAATCGCTGCAAACACCATGGGATTTCGAATAGTTTTATGGCCTCATTTTTCAAAGTTTAAAGTTCGTGAAGGCTAATATTTTGCTTCCTTATGAAAAAAATTTAGGAAAACACTGGACAATTCTGAGGGGTGGAGCGTTTAGATCAAATGTCCGTGATTTTGCATTTCTAAGCAGGAGTAATTGGGAAGAGGGTACATTTTAATCTATTTATAGGATCGTATTTAAGGAGTTGTCCGAAATATCCACAAACAAGTAACCCAAATTATGCAATTAAAAATAAGTTCCGCCAAATAAAGCTCTATAGGTTTCCAATAAGGTTTATCGCAATATGAGACCCACATTATTTGATGGTGGGATAGTCAAATTAGGCATCCTCTGGAAGAGATGGACAATAAAATATGTTCTTATAAATGAAACTGGAATACAAATTGTGTTCAAAAAAAGGGCTCTATACGAGCTTGGTCTGTTGGCCGCATATTGGACTTGGGGATGTTGGAATTATTTGGTTGGTAAAGCTCATTCTACATACCGCTGGCACTTCATTTCGTTCTGGAAAAAACGAATTTAAATATGTCAGCAAATTGGTTATTTAATGTTTACTAGACTAAAAAATGGTCTTAAGTTCTTTAAACTTAAATATTGACCGAAATATTTTGAAGTTTATTTTCATCAAAATTCTTTCAAAACAATATCAAAGTATATTCAAAATCAACTAATCAAAGGCATAATAAAAACTATTATAATTAAGGGCCGATATTTATATAAATCGTTTTTAATAATTATCTGTCAATCTTCATTATATTAATAAAAAAATATTAAGTTATAATATTGTTTTTGATTTTTATTATAAAAATTAATTACAAAAATCATGAATGATTTATGTTTTAAAATTCAAAAAATACAAATTGTATTAAAGAAACGGCTCTATATAAACTTGGTCTGGTGGCCACATTTTGGACGCGAATTTGAATATGGTTTTGAGGACCGGTTTAAAGATAGATATAGACATATGCTGGTGAAAACTACATAATTAATATATTACAAACTTTCAAAACGTTTTATGTTCACAAAATCATAGTATGAAATTATATATCCATTACACGGCTTTACACGTATATGAATTTTCGTTGCCACTCCGATGTATTCATTCCTAATATTGAAAAATGAACTCGCTGCTTATTCAATATTTAACATTTACTTCTTTATGTCCTAATTTCGCATTATACCTATGAATTTTTTCACAAAAGTTGACTTTACGAGCTGAAAATCGTCCAGTTATTAAGATTAATTCAGATTTCGCAAACATTTAAACTATAAATAAAAAATTAATCCAGTGCGTTTTAATGCTATATCATATCCAACCACATCCACAGATATTTAACGACTTTAAGTTTTCCGAACACAATAGTTTATTTTGCCCAACATGTTAATATTTTCATTTCCCCCCCCCCCATCTTAAAAATAATGAACTGATTTTAATTAATTAATTACCTGTTTAGTATACAAATTATAAACCACTACAATGGCAAGTTTGTTTGTATTGTGCAAAATTCACTGATATTTATCAACTTTTTAAACATTTTAATAATAAGTTTTAATAATTTATATCATGCTGGTTTTTCATAATTGCTGGCTGCTACGGCATAAAAGTTTAAAATTCAATTAAATATCGACAGCTTGTTGTAGTATCATAAATATAGTTTTTTTTATTATTATTTTAATCAGAGTTCAAAAAGATAATTAATAAAAAGGCATGAAACCACAGGAATGAATTTTTGTTTGGAAGCAGTGAATTATGATGGCAATTGGGTGAGTGGGGGAAAACGTGTTGAAATATTAATCTGCGACAGATTTATTATTCTGCTGGTGGGTTGAAAATCGCCTATATAGAAATTTATATTAAAATCTGAAAAATCTCATTTAAGTCAATGTTCGTGATTTTTTGGAGTTTTCAAATAATCCCAACTTGTACACATTCTATCAAAAAAGTACAGAAACTTAGTCAATAAAACACAATTAAATATTCAAATCCACTGTAACACCTTCAAAAATAAAACGCTTATGTTAATGAATCCAACCAATCCAATCATCAAGTTTTTTGCAGAAAAGACTTTTGTTATCGCCGATATTTCTCTTTTGTATTTTTTATGAATTACAAATTGTTGCCTCGAAGTAGTAATTTTAGTTTTGGGAAGAACAAAAATTTGGCCGAAGCTGCATCATTTGAATACGGAGCATTTGTTACGTTCTTGTCCAGAAATACATTCACAATAATAGGCTTGCAAGATGGTGCGTTATCATTGTGCACAAGCCATGAATTTTCTTTTTCATAAATCTGTTCTTTTTCGACAAATGTTCTCTCTCAAACGCAGCTTGACGCTCAGATAACATTCATTATTTACCAACTGTCTTTCTGACAGTTATTCTGAGTGCACAATACCGCGATAATCAAAGAAAACGGCCAATATAACCTGTGGATTGCTTTTTGCAAAGTAGTGGATGACATAGTGATTCGCTATAAAATTTGAAGTAACCCTACCCACATTTCAAGCCGTACCATTACTCGCATCTACCAACTTTCGCACATATGTTGCTTTTAATTAGCCAAAAAAGTTTTCCAAATGTAAATTCTTGCACTCGCGGTACTCATTTAAGCGAACAGTAAAATTTATGACGGCTCGGCAGTAGATTCTGTGATAGAAGCAATTTCGTGGCGGGTATTTTTCAAATGCTTCGGCAATCCGGTATTCTGTTGAAAACTTTAGATATAATCCAACAGAAAAGGGCCAACGGGCGCTAAACCAAGGCGTCGTAGAGGTCAATTTATGCCATCTCTGTTGGGAATCAATTTGCCAGGAGAGATTTCATTGGCATGCAGCAGTGACGTATTGAAGACTAGATGTTTAGGTAACAAAAAGTTGTCTAATATCTTCATATAAGGCTCTGTATTCACTGTAACTGCACGTCCCCTTCTATCTTCAAAAAAGTAATGACCGATAATTTCTCGCGACGATATCGCTGTCCATACATTTAGATGTCCATCGATTTAGTTGCATCCCTGTAGTAGCAGTTCTGCTTTTTCTGTGTTCGTAAAGATGAAAACAAGTTTAATTCGAAAACAAAATGTTGGTAAATGTTGAAAAGTGCTCGATTGCTTAGGTTTATGAAGTGAAGTCTCTAACTGGCATCCTAATGATTTTATTTTTGTACTAATATGCATTTAAAGTACTTGCGCGCATTCCAACTGGAAGGTTGGCCGCCCCAATTTTGGTTTTACCGGTGCTGTGCTGGTCTCTTTCTGACTCATTTTCGAATGAGAGGTGTACCACGTATGAGTTGAACACCTCGAATACGCTGTAGGAGATTTTCTTGGAGCGGCTGAATTCCAAAAATCCAGGCATCAATCGACAACCCCCCGCCCCCCTAGGATTCGTGGCATTCACACAGTAAACTAAACAAACAAATGTTTTTTTTACACGCTGTATTTGATTTAGCATTCTTCTCCACTTCTTCTCCATTTAGTTCATGTGGTACTAATTGAGTTAAAAATTTATAATGCGGTCAGCCTTTGCCCAGGGGTCAGAACTCTAACATTCCCCAAAGTCTATGTCCATGTCCTATCCACTGGCGAAGGTTATTTGTTATGATCAGCTTGAATCAGGTTTAAAAGGATCCAAAAAGTCAGGATTTATTATTTATCAAATTTTTCGTATTAAATCTTCTGTGTTCAAATATCAAACAACACTGAAAAAATACAATGATTGCTTGACTTTCTAAGCTGTTATAAGTCCCTAATAGAAAAGTGACTGTAAATCAATAATTTGATTTTAATTTGAAATCCAGTTCTTCACACTCAGGTTTGAAGTCCTCGTTTTTAGAAAAGGAAGATGGTTGTTGACTCTCTTTTATTCTTCTGTATCCAGTTGCCAGTATTTTTATCAGCGCAATTAGCCGTGAGTTACTCAGTTGGTGAAGCGCATTCTACACACCGCTTGCACTTTCATTCCGCTCTGAAAGAAACCAATTTAAATACATCAGAAATTTGATTATTTGATCAAAGTGCCGGATTATCCACTTCTCGGTTTCAAAAGTAGAGTTAAATAAAACACACATAAAGCTATGATTTTGATAAAACTTTTATTTCATTATAATGTTTGGATTTTGCCATCATGTACGAAATACAATGTAATTTAAATGACCGCCTCTTTTGAAGTAGTTTCCGACCACTTTTTCGTACATTTCGGACGGTGTTTCGGCGATAACTTTACGAATATTGGTTTTCAAATGCTCAAACATTTGGTGGCCGCATAAACACGACCTTTTACGTACTCCCACAAAAAAAGGTGAAATTATGCTTTCTAGAATCTTCTCATGCGATAAAGCCAAAATCGGTAGCACCGTCTTGTGGTGGCACCGTCTTGTTGAAACTACATATTTTCCAGTTCATAATCTTCAATTGCATGTTAAAAAAGTCAGCTTTCATATGGCCACAGCGCTCTGGATAGAATTTCAGATTATCTGCCACAGTTTCACTTACCGAAGCGATATTTCAATTATTTTTACGCGTTCTTCGGTTGGTAAAGGATCCATATCCGTAAATGGGAATCCTTTGACTAAATAAATAACGCTTCGGATGACACGTATTTAACAGCTGACAGCTTTGTCAGACTGGCGGTTTTGAAACCACTAAATGGATAACTTTGTACATTCAAAATCGACTAATCAAAGGCGAATTAACAACTATTGTAATTAGTGTTTTAATAACTATTTACGGACCTTTATTATTTAATCAAAAATTATTATTATTTTTGACATTTGTTATAAAAATTAATTATGGTAATCAAAAATTATTTAAATTTTAAAAAGTCTAAGACAAACATCAGGATTGTTTTCTTTTTTAAATTTAAAAATAAAAATTGCAAATTGGTTTTTGTTTTCTCAATCATGAAAATATAAATCATGCAAATATAAATCAGATATTCTTCAATATTTGTATACCTTTACCATGAGGAATGAAAATGCGATACCCAGAAGGAAGCAGCTGATTTACCAAGTATCTTTCGACCAAATGCGTTAAACAACTTTCTGCGTCCATTGAGCGATATTCCCCTCTCTGGCTTTTGACATTAAAACTGTCGTAAATATGTATGAAACTTCTCAAATTTGCCGCAGCTTAATATTTCGTCGAGTCGCTGCAGGGATTTGCAAATGTGCTTTACCGGTTCACCCATTTTAGTAACTACCTTTCATACAAGTTGACCTATTTTCCCAAACTAAATTTTTCGCTACAATGCCGAATTTTTAGAATCAAATAGCCTAAATTTTTATTCATTAATTTGATGTGCAATTCCTGATTAATATTAGGTGACTGTATGCGAGATTGAGCTCGGGACCATACGAACGGTATTCGCGAGTATCGGTTAATCAAACCCCGTCTGGTATCTCTATACAAATAATCGATTTGAATTTGGTATAAATTAAGGATTAGTTAAAGAACCGTTTGCGAGTGAAAATGGACTGCATTGTCACGTCCCTCCCATACAAACTCGAAGATTTTCCTAAATTTTAACTTTATCCTTATAATTTTTAATACGCATATTATATCCACTTTCACTTTCTATAGTTTTTCTCTATAATTCTTAGTAAATGTTGAGAAAATCAATCGGCTAATCATTCCTCTTCTGATAACTCCCATTTAAATGACCACTTTAACTCATATATTCTTAGGTTCGTATTTGCTACACGGTTACAATAATTTTAATATCATTATTGATTTTTATTTGTAAACATTATTTTATTCATTTATTTAATATTTATTATCATTTCATTATTTATTTATTATTGTTTATTACTGTTTTATCCTTGATTTTTAATTTTGATTTGTAAAAATAACAATCAATCATGATTTTTACTTAATTACTGTAATTGATTTATCCCAACAAAAATAAAAAAATAAGTTTTTGATATATTTATACTTAATTATTAACAACTTTAACTGTGGAACAAAACAGTTGAAAATGTTTTGCTAAATTAATATTTCTTTAGGAATTGAAATTCATAACCTTCATGTTTGAAAATTTTTTAGGTAGAGTTTCTAAGCAACTTTTTCACTTTAAATTGTAAGTGCATATATTTTCATAGACAGCATTGCACGACGTGTTTAGCCATAGAAATGAGCCATCCACATCTAGTACAGATTTGTCTTAAACGCACCATCGTCTCATCTTCCTTTGTTCAACCCATCGCCCATTTGGCAAATGTCGCGAAGTAGACCCCTAAGCCCCAATAATGGAATTGAATACAAATGAAATGTCACGCTCTTATTCCTCTCCGACCCTGAAGCGTTTTGTACCGAATTTCGTTCAAATAGGTTCTGTTTCTTTTCCCGTTCTGTGTTTGTATTGCAGTCCCCATTTGCAACTCCTCCCGCAAAAAAAGGATCGGGATGCCAAATATAGAAGGACTCATTTCGATGTAAACACAAATGCAAAGTGACAAATAGAAACGAAACATCTCTCAGTGATTATTTTCAACTTTGTGCATGAACAAACACTTGCACAAAGTGACAATTTGATATATTCCATGTGACTGGTGTAAACATGTTGAAAAATGTATCAACATGCATGTAACACACTGCGCTACATTGCTTGCTAGCTGCCATTAAACGTAGAGGCGCAACCAGGATGGTGAGTACGTGCAAGTATGTGTAAGTTGCACCATTCTGCCAGGGTATTAAGTGAAATGACACCGAGAAAACTGAATTGGTGCTGTTACTGCTGTTGTTGCTGTTACTGTTTCAGCTGCACATAAACAATGTGAAAAGAAAGCAAATTGGGAATGGGATTTCAAAAGGAATTTTTGTGTGGAAATAGCGGGAGATATGCAGCAAAATTTTGCAACGAAACGAAATTGGCAGGCACCAGTAGAAGGTCCTTCTTTTGTCTACAAGGCGATCCCAAAATTAACCGACTTGACGTATAGATGGTATCATTAGTTTGGAAAAAATTATTTTGGTGAAAAGTGGCAACCTTATAAAGCATATGTTTTAAATTTCAAGACACCAGGTTCTTTAGTATTTGTATTTGAGCCGTCAAAAACAAACGATCTCAGTGAATTTGTGAACATGGGAAAATTGGTCATTGTTATGTATTCCAATATTTCCATTCCAACCCATATTAAAGTCGACTCTAAAGTATTGAGTAGCAGAGTTTAAACGAGGCCGTACGAGCTACCGGTTAAGAAAATCCAGAAAATGGTATTGGATGGACGTCGGCTGAAGGTGCGTGAGCTGACTGAAATGACAGGTATTTCAAAAAGTTATACACAAAAAGTTATACATTGTGCGCAAGGTGGGTACCGCGCTTGCTTTCAATAGAGCAAAAACTGCGTCGTGAAGATGTTTCAGTAGTGACTTTGGAGATGTTTCATCGCAGCAAATCCGAATTTTTGAGTCGATTTATAACCATGGATTAGGCGAGGATCCACCATCTCAAACCTGAGACAAAGGAACAGTCAAGCAGTGGACTGAAATGGGAGAAAAGTGTCCAAAAAGACGAAGAAGGTTCCATCTGCAGGCAGCCTTACGGTGTCGGTTTTTTGGATGCTCATTGGATTATTTTTATCGATTATCTTCAGAAAGGAAAACCCATCAACGGCGAATATTACGCTAATTTATTGCAGCGTTTAGGTGATGAAATTATGGAAAAAAGGGCGCAAGATAATGCTGCAGTTCACGCATCCCGTATAGCGATGAACAAAATTAATGAATTAAAGTTCGAATTGCTTCATCACCCACTTTATTCACCATATTAAGCTCCCTCGGATCCTTTTCTATTTCCAAACATGAAAAAATGTCTCGGTGGTAAAAGATTTGCCGACAAAGAGGGGTTCGATAATGCGATTGATGGCTATTTTAAAGGGTGGCAGTGCTAGATATAAATGGGGTATAGAAGCTATTGAATATCGCTGGGTAATCTATAACCCACTCACAGAATGAGTAATCCACGCACGGAACGGCATGTGTATGCACGGGTAATTACCCACCGCAGCTACACATTACTCATGAGTGATGTGCTGCTTTACACGTCATTCACGGCCGCAAGTAATGTTTCAAAATATAAAGAATAGCAAAAAATCCATTATTCTTACATTACCAGCAGCAGAATCATTTGCCATAAGGCATAAGAATGTGTAAATCCCGGCATTTTCCTAATGAAGCACATTTTTTCACATTCGCTTCTGGGAGATGACATCCTTCGCACTGTCAAATCGTTGACAATACAAAAAAGAATTAAGATTTTGACCACAAGGGAGCAATTCACAGTAGATGATTACCTGCCAACACCACCAAACGCACAGTGACAGCTTCTTGACGCTAATCGCAATCCCACCACGATCGTTTTCGCTTTACATTGTCATGGGCGATCCATTTTGTATCCCCAGTTACCACCCACTTCGGAAGTGGTTCGATGTTGTTGCCATTTAGCAGCGAATAACAGCTGGGAAAATGGTTCATGAGTTTTTTTTATGTTTACTCATGTGGCATCCATGCACCGAGCTTCATTTTGTACTCAGCCTTATCAGTATAGTTCCAAACGGTTTCTTGTGCAATGTTAAGCTACTGGGCACTGGAAAAAGTGCTTCCATGAAATTTGGACTAGGCAATTTCCATTATTCTATCGACATTTTCGACAATTAATTTCTTTTTAATACATCTCTTATGAAGTAATTGGAACCATCGTTGTATTCTAAGGGGTTTGAAGAAAGTGAAAGCTTTCATATGGTTAAAAAAATTTACTAAAAATCATCAAAATAGAAAAAATTGCTAAAATACAAACATTCCTACAACTCGCAAAGGGAGCGTCCAAACATGGCAGTAGCAACTCAAATTGGGGGCTCGATTTTTTAAAATATTATAAAATACAAATTTTACCGGATATAGAATTTGAGCGCGATCTGTCATTTAGTTTGTTTTCAGTACACGGTTCTGATTGTTTATTTCAAGTGTGTTTTACGATTTTTACGACGGTAAAATTACCAATAAAGAATTTACCTCAAATTTTGTACAGCAAATGGAAAACCGCTGAAAATGCTACAGAAAGCTAGCGGTCAATCAACTTTATTAAAAATAGGTGCACCAGAGTGACTGGCACTGAACATTCGAAAACGATCGATATGTGGTGGAAGATGTGCCTCGTTCTGGTAGACAATTAACGTCTTGAAATGAAGTTAAAATCGATAAAGTGAATGGTGGTTGAATATCGTAATTTTTTAGGGAGATAACCGTTGAACTTTCTGTACCTCACGAACCAATTCGAACCATTTTACATGATTAAATGGGTATCAGGCCAACAGGAAACATCTGTTCCTTAAACTTAACTTATTATTAAACTTATTTATTAACACTAGGATCGGATGCAGTGACCTAGTATGCCGGTCACCTTAAATATAACGGACCCTCCCAAAAGTTAACCGCCCCTGCAAACGTTACAGAAATCACAAGTTAAGGATATGCATCTGGGCATCTACTGCAGCTACAGCGCAGAACAGCATGAATTTGGATTTGTTGTGGGAAAAGTGACTGTATCCGTACAGCCAATATCCACATCAAGGCAAAATATTTTTTTATCACCTTAATCTATGCACACGCTCTTAGGAAGACAAAGGCGGGAATGTACGTTTAATATGTGTTCTAGAAGTGTGTCTAGAAGAAGCAGATTTAACGCCAAAGTAGAAAAAGAATGTGATCTTAATCCAGTCTACAAATTCAGTCTACATAGCAACATCTCTGAAAACGGATCCAAACTGGTTTCTTTCACTGTGTCAAGTAATATAGTAGTAAGTGGAAATAGATTCCCGATAAAGATATCCATAAGACAAAAGATGGAAGGTATGCTTTTAGTGTCATGGACGTGCGTGTGTACCATGACGCTAATATTGATTCGTATAGCCCTGGTTGCGGTAAAGGTAAGCACGTACGTACGTACGTAAAGGTAAAACGTACGTTAGCGGGCACAAAGGAAATCGACGCCGCTAAATTGAACAGTCTACTCTACCAAGCTCTCTCAACTACTACTACAAAGTGCTTTTGATCCTGATGTGCCTTACACGCAACATATTGGGCATTCCATGGCAACTGCTTAAGAATAAAGAACCGCAGTCAGACAACCTTTGGCAAGATAAAGAAAAAAGGGATGCTACTACATACAGGCCAAAGTTGCTAGGAAATGCTACAATGAGGAGTGAAGAGAGGCACACCGACTTATGCGGAAAAATTGGCTGCGAAAAGATCAGAATAAAGTGTATTAAGAGAACTCACATCTTGGAGGCACATACGCATAGGCAGATACGCAGGGTGTGCTGCAGTTTTAAAGAGAGCTTTTTTGTGTGCTTCAAGTTCCGGTTGGCAGCGTGATTTAAGAAATCACCTCAATTACCGGCGATGGCATAAATTGCCCAGCTTCGAGCCAAAACGAGATCAGACTAGCAGTTCTGCAGCAGAGCTATTCAAGAACGGTAGCTATGAGCTGATAAACAGCGTGTGTCAGCTCCTAAATACTGTTTGGCCCGGGAAATAAGTATCAGACGTTTGGAATTTGAGTGTACTATGCCTCATTTAAACAGAAAGCGATCCAAGTGCGTATAAAAACTATCGAGGAGAAAACAAAGTTATTTGTTTCAACAGAGAGTCTACTCGCTTGGGACGCTATGTGAATGTTGACAACTATAACTTTGGAGTGGTGGGTGAATTTATCTACGTCGGCTTCACAGTAAATAAAACGGATGACGTAGGCATGGGTATCGAGAGGGGAGTGTTGCTTGCTAACAGATGTTACTATGGGCTAAGCAAACGACTCTTTCAGTATACGAAAATCTGACTGTCGCGGACATTGATTTTATCCGTCATGTCATATGTCGCAGAATCTTAAGTTATGATACAAGTAGATGAATCAGTGCTGGAAGTATTCGAGAGGAAAATAGTCTGGAAAATGTATGGACCCATTACCATTGACGGAGAGCATAGACGGCACATGGATAATGAGCTAATGCCGACATCGAAGTGGTCAGGCGCTAATAAACAGCGATTGTGTTGGCTGGATGCGGATGAACGCAAATGCTCCAAAACGAAAAGTTTAAGACAATGAAATCGGTGGGCGGCACAGAACAGGTCGACCAAAATTCCGTTAGAAGGACTTTTGGAACAATACAGAAACTTGGTGTAGCGATTTGGAGAACAAGAGCATAAAATGGAAGCGCTTGGAACTAATTTTTACATGCGCCATATAAGGAAGTACGTAAGTAAAAAAGTAAATAGGGATATCAAACTTGTTGACTTTGAACGAATTCCGAAATAACAGAATTTTTTCCAAAAACTCAAACTTGTGTATGCATACTAGAACGAGTCAACTCCGATCCCATATTGACAAAATTCCACATTCATATAACTGGCTATATGATGCGGATTACGAGTTTAATACGTAAATCAGACAACAACTATAGGAATAACGCCTTCCAACTGAGGCAAAAGCGAAAAAACCAAAGCAAGATCTGTCAAATAAACATGCAATGTTATTTGGGAGTTACGTCGCGTTTACGCTTTAGCATCAAGATAACCATCTCACAAAGATATTATAGTAATGCAATATCTGGCCAAAAACTCAACAAATATCAACGAACGAATATTTCATCTCTCTTACTAACTTCTTCTCTTTCCAATGCTCAAATAACCACTTCAAGGCCTAGTGCCTTGAAGAAAACTAAAAGAGAGATTGAGGTGAAAATTTAAGACTTTTCCGGAAAATGCGATTGTAAAATGTTTAGTCACTTAGCTGACGACTGGAATATACGTTCTTATATATTACAGGCCTCACGCAGAAAATAAGCGATTCAGTCTACTGCTCCCGTCCTTCAACTTCGACAGTATTTCGAAAGTCCGTTCCTGTCAACGAAGATTGCTCGCCTGCCTTCGAGTTCGTGCTGATTTCGGGTCCATCAGTACAACATCACCCAGCCAACGAAATCGGTGTATTTTGATGCGTTTGGCCACGTCATAGGCGGTGTTTGGCTGATGGTTCGTACGGCGCCGATATGATGGATCCATGTATTCTTCGGAGTACTTTTTTTTTGTTTTTTCTGAAGACTCCCAGAAACCGATTCATATACTTGTGTCATAATATAGAATTCTGCAAGAGCAAGACAGGTAATACTGACGTGTGGTAGAGTTACAATTTTGTTCATCGGATTTTGTTATTGAATCACTTGTTTAGCCCATATCAACATCGATTCACAGGCAACAACCCCTCTTAAAATCCAGGCTAAGGCCATTAGAGCATATCTGTCATCAGATTTCCACCAATGTCCGTACAAGGGGAGACACCTGTTCCATACCCTATTCCATAGAAACAGTTTATTTTAGTTTTTATTAAAACATGTAAAAATTTGCAAAGTTTTGCAATTAAATAAATACGGTGAACATCTAAATTAGTGCGAAATTCATTACAAATCGTGTTATCCAATAAAGTGTTGACATATGATTAGCTTTCGAGACTTGTAGGTCGATTTTTATAGGAGATACACTAAGTCATGATAGGATTACCTCCAAATATAGCATTTAAGAGGAAATAGGAAATGGGAAAACGTAATGCGAAGTTTGGTCTAAATCAAATCATTTAATAAGGTGTTGTCGTGTAATCATATTTCGAGGCCCATATGAACAGATCTGTGTTTGCATTTGATGTATCCGACGATATGATCCGACTCTTGAGAAATTTGGCGCCTATGGGAGAAACAAAATTGTGCCAAGTGGATCATAATAAGGTCATTCAATTCTATCCAGTTCCAGTCCTAAGAAAGGGGCAAGATGGGATGCTTCAATTTCTTTAAAACTACTTACTTTTTTAGGGATTATAACCTTGTTAATTCCTGTAAAATTATCTGGTTTCTTGGCGCAAATTTGATTACAAAATTTACTTGTTCTACAGCAACGTCAAATTCGGTGATCTGAAGACACGAAGGAATCCAGTTATTTTAACACAAGATTACACATTTTATTCTATTTGCGGTTGCAAACCCGTCAGTCGACAAAGTGTTAAAATTAGGTTTCAAAATCGTCAAAGTTGGCTAGTGAGCAGTATTCAGGCTTTAGGAAAAATACAAAAGCCTTTAAAATCTATGGTATGAATGCCTCTCATGTACATGAAGGCCTTCCCTAACCCCGCCCCATAAATATCGACACCCAAACATGTCGCTATGAGCCACAGATAAAACATTACTGACACAAATAAAACCATCACCGTCAGTGATAGCAACGACACGAACATGATGTCTACTAAATGTTGCTATAACAAAATTGCTCAAGTGTAAGTACATGTTGCAACATATATGAATGTATCAAATTAACGGAAGTTAAAGGACATTTTTAAACACCCACTAAGGCAGAGAGTGGTAATTTTAAAATTTTCAGGAGCTGTTGCACTATTTAAATAAATTTGAGCTATGACACATTTCTAAACATCAACTATCACAGAGAGCAGTAAAATGGTATCTTCAGAGAGCTGTTCATCGGGTGAATTAAGCTGATAAACCAAACCGATATGAGCAAGCAGACAATAATTTATAACTAATAGAGTATAATTTATTCTAAAACTCTGAACCAGCACTGAACCCTATATTTGCTTCTATTTCTTGAATTTAAGACTCAAAATCGAATTGCAGAATTTAAGAAAAATGTTTTTGCATGATGCTCCCAACATTTGTCATTCATGTGCTTTATTTTAAATATTCAAACTATTTCAATTTTATAAACGAGTCCATTTCCTGATTTACAAATCTCTAAAATTTGTCAATTCCCACAAAAACCACTTAGAAATGGCAACAAAGCTTTTAAACAAATCCATGACAATAGTTTGCATTTTGGGATTATAACAACAATTGGTTTTGTAATACTATATAACGAAAAAATATATTTGTGCAATATATCAATATTTATGTTCACATACCTATCTATACATTCAATTTACATTCGCTACAGTCGGTAATACAAGAGGGTAACCACAACTATACTATAGTTGACTACGTACGAATTAACATGACATAGTATTGACTACGTCTACTTTTATGTCATGCTAACAATATTTTCAAAAACATCATTTGTAGCATTCACGTCACAGAGTTTTTTTTGAGTTTCATATATAATAAACTTTTGCACGAAAGTTCTTAAAGGAGAGAAACGTCCCCTAACAATCCCCTATATCTTTATAGGTGCCCGCTCTACAGATCAAACGGGTTTTCATTCCCAAGTGCGAGTGGTTCGGCCGGGCAAATTTTTATCGCCATCGTGGATCACGGATTAATCAGACGACGTAAGATTAATAGTAAAATAATAATAAACGATTTCTCCTATTCACTGAAAACAATGTGAAGTGGTGATTAAATTGGTTTAAAAAATGTCAAAGTAAGTATTTAGAGCAAGAAATAATCCAGCATTTTTTGCAAAAAAGTATTACACAAAATCGTTAGGGTACAAAAATGGGATACAAATATTTAAAATTGGCAACCATGTTTGTAACGACCCTAAATTTCTCTAAGCACTATTCTGGTTTTAAGGAGACACAAATTAACTAAAATCTATGGCGCGAATACATCTTATTAACATGAAAGCCTTACCTAACCCTGTCCTTTTAATATCGATCTCGAAATATGTCACTGTGAGCCACAACTTACGCTCGATAAATAGCAAAATGACTTCTTCTATTATTCAATAACATCGTCCACAAATAGGAACAGAGTGGAGTGGTTGCCTGCCAACGTTATCGAATAGCACTTAAAAAAGTTGTCTTCTATTTGCTTTTATATACAAACTTTATCTATTTTCCAGTGAAAATTCGTATTTTTTTTAGAAATTTTCAATGATTCTGTCTGCAAGGCGGCCCTTTACAGTGTTTAGATGCAGGATGGCTCTTTCCGGTATCTACTGACAAATGCTACATATCCGGTATCTATTAACTGTCACAAATGGATCCCGCATGAGATCTACAATTAAACCACTTCCTTAACAGAATAAATAAGTTGTAACTGCAAGTGATACAATTTTTGAAAAAATTGTGAGAAAAGTGTGGGCAACATTTTCCTTCTGAACCGATTTTAGTCTACGTACAAATACGAGATACTTTTGTACCAAGTTCCAGTCGCTTAGCTCAACCGGTGAGAGATGCACAAGAAGAGAATGCACAAGTGGCCCCTTTTGTCAAAAGACAAAAAAATGTTGGATGTTTTGTCTGAAAAGAAAACGTCATGCAATGTTAAAAAAGTTTAAATTGTAAACTGTTTTCTGTAATGAATCTGCGATTCTTAATTGTCGTTGGCTTTCGATAGATATATTCAATGATGAACTGATTTTTCATAACCTCACCCCCAAGGCGAATTTCAATATATTGATCTTAAAATGATAATCGTTGCAGGACTTTTAAGTTAATTGATCATTCTTCGATAGTCTCTGTGGCAAATGGGAATGGTATCTCAAGTAAATCTCTACCGACCCCAACAAAATTTTTACCAACTGAAATATTTTCTCAAATCGTTGTTCGAGATTGCAAATTAAGTAAAAGCACTAAGCCACATGTAATACATACCATATAAAATAACAAATTTGACAAAAACATTTTTATATGATTATTTTTAGAATTGGTATACTGGGTTTATGTTCGGTTGGGCAAGACGTAACATCTAGTACCCGGTAAGACAAATTTTGATAAAATGGGGTGTGAATTATCCAAAATCCGGCTCCTACCTCAGACACGAAAGCCATGTATGATGATAATCGAATTTTGATTTGCGACCTCTGATTCTCATTTGCTAATGGGTTAGCGGGCCGACCTGAGGAGTGGAGCTAAGTCCATGAATATTAAATACAAAAATTGTACACGTCTCGAATACGGAACTTCGAAGAAAGTGGTACCTATCATTTGAACAAATAAAAGAAAAACGATAAAATGCCCTAGTCTGGAAAATGGAGCGACCAGTCAAGGAAGTATTCAAATAAAAGCCTAACTCACAATCCGAGAGCCAGAAGACTTTGTTGGTGTTATACAGCTGTCTATATTCGGGCTGGCTCGCTGGTAGTCAAGTAGTGATTTACGTAAATTTTCACGAGAATATTTCTAGTTGCTGCAAAGAGAATTACAAACTTAGAATACCTCCTTCTTACAGTGAGATATAAAACAGATGTTCCTATATTCATGCGTTCCTACTGATCAGACGTTTTTTTTTTACTGCGTTACAGTTTCCCCTTGAATGAATGTTATCAATGAAGTAAGTAATCATGCTCAAGTAAATGTTCCAAATAATTTGTTAACAACTTTTTTCTTCGTTGTGTTTTAAAAGGAAAAAGCCGACAAGATTCCTCACGATATAGCATTTGCCAAAAGCCTGCCACTATTTTCAGTAATTTTGAGCATGTAAAATGGGAGCAATGTTGAGGACTCATTTTGAATCACACTTTTTTTTTCTTTCCAACAAAAATACCCTTCTGTGTTGTTTTCTAGAAAATGTGTTCCATTTGATCATGTCATTTCCTGGAAGTGTCGAATCCTAAAAGTATAAGAATGTAGCATTCTGACACTCCCACATATCTGAGAAGTCTAGCTGGTCTAGCTGGAGGAAAAACCATGCGGGAATTGTTAATAGTTCAGCGGTAATTTTCGACATAAACATTTATCTAGCCATGGGTCCATGGTACGCCCATTATGTTATAGTTCGCAAATACAATAATCGAAATATGACTTTTTTCCAAATTTCTACCACTGTTACGATCGGTAACTGAACGGAATAATACATAGTTTGACAGATACGGAGAGTGAGCACTCAAATTTATAACAATTGGAAATGGGTTGTCTTAGTTCTGAGGATGGTTGTTCAGTAATACCAAGAAGAAATACGATTTCCTAAGGAAGAAATAGTATAAGCAGATATAGGAAATAAGTAGATGGTGGCGGATACGTAAGCAACGACAAATCCATTTTATAATGACTGTCCAACTTTCCGTCCTTAATATGTTAGTTCTAATTGTCAGTTCGGTTTATCTCGAAAACTAAACATGGCTAAAGATGGAGGTATTTCGAAAATTGGGGATATTTAGGAAAACCGTTTCCAGCTTAAAGATTCCAAATTGCAATCTTTGGTTTTATATTTATTCAGAAGGTTTGGGCAAAATGGCACCAGGCTACCAGTCTGACCATTTCCAGCCATGAATTCTCAGCAAATTAAGAATAATAGCTGTAAACAATTGACGAAGTCTTATGCACCACGATTGCATAGACTGGAAAAAATTACAAACATTTACACTCCAAAAAACTTATTTTCTTTATTGTATGCTGAAAAATGTAATTTGATTCCAAACAGCATAATTTTTTTCGTGGTTTCACAGCCGGCAGATTCTGCCATAATGAATATCATCTACATCATCATCTACTTATTTGCGTTATGTTCGGTCTGTGTATTAGAACTTTAATTTTTTTTACAAGGAAAAAATTCGATTTCTAATCGTTGCCGCATAACATAGTAAACAAAATTGTTATTCAGATAAGTTAAGTACAAGGTTTTATATGTCATTCCTAACTGATCTGTAATCAATACGAATTTTCAAGATTTCATTTATTATTACGTACTTTTCTAAACGCCTGTAGACAGATATTGCAAACACTCACATTTTGCTTTAACTCTGAAAATTTCGTGTTCAGTTTTAAGCTGAAAAAAAAAATATATTGAAATGATGATGAAAATGGCTTTATTGGCATTTCAACACATAGCTCTGGGAGGGAAATGGCCAGGAAATTGCTGGAAACATGACAAAAACTAGAAACCACAATGGAAAGAGGATTTTTGTGTAGTAAATTATGACATAAATGTTTGGAAATGATTGGAGATGAAAATGTATTTGCAAATTCATACAAAATTTACCAGAGGCCATCATTTAGGCATAGTGAAGAGAGACAAGCAGATGTTGCCGCATCAACTACAATGTTTTAACCAGTTCCTCTAAGCTCAAGATCCAATTGATATTGTGGCTTTAGGGTGGCTATGGATAAAGTATTGTTTGATATGAAAATCACTTATGTCGTTTAGTTCATCTAAATATTAAATGTTAGCTGCATAGATAAAAATGAATGGCTTTGTCCTTGTCTTAGGGTCTACAACCAAAATATACCAGAAAACCAATACAAAATTTGCAGTCATGTGAGTGCAAACTGGCTTGTAAACATCCTCATCCTATGCCTATTTAGTGAAATTTAATAGGTTGTTGTGTAGACGAAAATGATTCGAAATATTTCATATTAAATATACCCCCAATTTCAGGCATTACAAGAACATTTTCCACAATTAATATAAAGACACGTTGAACATGTTACCAGTACAGAAGTTTCAGTCAGTAGAACCTTTACCCAATGTCCTTTTGAGTTGGTGCAACATATTAATACACTGTATTGCATTTAGAACAATTGAATGATGGATATGAATTCAGGAATATGTGTGCTGAACTACACAATTTGTGTGGGAAGTAACAAAAATTTCAGATTTATTCGGTCGGTTACATTACAATTAAATGCTGTTGGCAAAAAATTTAAGTTGCAGCAATTTACGCGTTAGGGTTCACAGGGGGGAGATACCCGGTATGGCAAAATACTGAACTCCATTCTCATACTCAGAATTAAGCTTACCAAAAACATGATGTGTGCCAAGTTTGGCTAAATTCAATTCGACTGCTTGGAGGATCTGAAGCTTAGAATAGTGGGGTTAAATGAGTATTTTGTATGGAGGTACATGAGGGGGAGATTAAATATCGATATTTCACACATTTTGCCAGATGCTACAAAACAACACAATGAGCAAAAATATGTTGCAGTCTATAAATAAGGAATTACAGGGAAAATGTTGAATTTAGAAAGATAGGTACATTTAAAAGACAGGTACCAGAAGCCTTGTGAAAATGCAATTCATTTTCAGGCAGATCAATTGACTACTGTGACTGAATAGAAAATGGGAAACTAAGAGTATAGTATTTATGAGGGAGTACCAGAAGAGACATCGGCCGAGTTGAGAAACAAAATAATGGAAAAAAAGTTCAAATCGCTGCAGTTTACGCATTAGAAATTACAGGGGTAGATTTGGAACTCATAAAAAATCGACCACTTAGAAACCACCTTAGCAAGCTCTCAACAAATACCACATATAGCCGAATTCAATTCAACCAGATACAAGAAATTAGCTTTAGGAATTCCTAATTAAATATATATATACATATGTATATATATACATATATGTATATATAATCAATGAAACACATATAGTCCGAAAATGATTGATACATTAGACGCTTCCTTCTGGGTGTTAAAATTTTGCCGTATCAAACTATATTTATTTACACTCCTTCGGGTGGAAGTATAATTATTAGGGTGTTGAAATAAACGACTTTTGCTGCGAATCGCTCCTTCAGTTTTCCGAAAAATATTATTTTTAAATATTTCGTTTGCGAGTTTTCGGTCTCTACATAGCATAACTAAAAATAACAAAAGGAAAGGAGCGAAGTTAGAGCAGCATCAAGAGTTCAGTCGGCCCTATTCTAACGTACTCTCCTCTACACATACAGATATACTGTATATCAAGGTAAATGAACGTGGCCAGAGCGTTCATTTCTCATGTGAAATATATCGAATTGTCACGGTTTACATTGGAATTTACAATGGAGTGCATTTTTGATATTTTTCCTCGCCCGTGTCCATAAATTTGCATTCTATGCTCATTATAATTAACGCATAAGTTTGAAAGACGTTTAGTGTAACAAAAAAAAAAATGAATTTTCCCAGTGGCGATTTCTCGTTCTCATATTTTCACCATAAGGAATGATGATTTATAGGGCAAAAATGTAACAACCTGGAGAGAGCGTTTCATTTCACCAAACTTATTTTACGAATTATACATGAGCGGTCCAAAAACTAGCCGACTTAACAAAGAAGACACAAAAATGTTGGCAAACATTTTCTTTATTTTTCAACATAATCTCCCTTTAGCTAATCTCCTTTTAGATACAATTTTAACAGCGATATTCATTAGCTTCCATACGCTGTTCATAGTAAGAACTATCAAACTCCTAAAAATAGCCATCAACCGCAGACTCCACCTCTTCATTGTTGGCAAATTTTTTACCACTGGGCCACATTTTTAATTTTAGAAATAGAAAATAGTCCGAGGGAGCTAAATGAATGGAGAATAAGTTGAATGATGCAATTCCAATTCCAATTAATTCATTAAACCATTGTTTTAATGCAACAACAGTTTCTTGGAAACGATTCTCCCTTTCCAGTCTACTGCTTTGACTGTTCCCTTGTCTTACGTGTGAAGTCTCATCCACGATTATAAATCGACGCAAAATCGATGCTTCATTGCTGTGAAATATCGCCAAACACTTTTCTGAAACATCTTCGCGACTCTGTGCGTACACACAGATGTATAGCACTTTTTTAAGCGCCTATCATTTCAGCTAGCTCACGCACTTTCAGCCGACAACCATCCAATACAGCTTCGTGGATTTTCTTAACCGTGTCTGGCGTGGACACCCGAATTTGGTGACTACCTTGGTGTTCATCCTGCCAGCTTGTGCGGCCTAATTTAAACTCCCCACCCAATATTATACAGTTGTAAACGAAGCAGCAGACTTCTTCAGAGTGGAATCTAGATCGGTTCTAACATTGATTGTACTGAGACCTTTTAAATGGAAATATTGAATCTCATAACGGTGACCAACTTTTTCCATGTTTATAAATTCACTGAAATCGTTTGCGTTTGATGGCTCAAATAAAAATTCTAAACAACGTAGCGCCTTAAAACTTAAAACATGTGTTTTATAAGGTTGCCACTGGCACCATCTAAACGTAAAGACGTCTAGTTTTAGGACCGAACGTGTAAGTTGATTGAGTTATGCCCGCCTGTCTACCTCCTTGGTAGACACGATAATTGCGGTACTTCTCTACAAAAATTCTTAAAACTTGGCACGGTCTTATATTTTGCACAGGTCGTAGCCGGAGGCCATAAATAGGCCACACCGTTCTACCTTTCCTGTAGCCTCCCACACAAATTTACCGATTTTCAATGATTCAATTTGTCCTCTGTAATTATTGCGTTGTTAACTGCAATATACAAAGTGCAAGATTTCAGTAGCCTAAATTGCAGTTCATTTTACTAATATATAACTTCTTGTGAAATTCGAGCAAAATCGATCAAGTAGTCATGACTTTCCTGGTACCACCGGTACAAATAATAAAAGTAGCTCTGCTCTTATATGTCTGTCTTCTAGTCACTTGCATAGAATGCAAATAATTCGTAAACTGCAAACCGGGTAACCACTGACCAACCCATGAAAAATTACCTAAATTACCTCTTACAATCCTAGATCCATGTATGCAATTTAATTGTACTAAATTCGGTATAACTAAACAGGTGTCGGGTTTTAATGAATTACATTCTGCGATTACAAATGGTTTGCATCTACGCCCCGTTAAACTGCCTCACATATAAATTAGCCGATTTGGCAAATACTAATGATTTCTCGAGTTCTAAGCCGAAGACAGAAAGTTGTGACAAATAAATTTAGTGAGTTAACATTTTGCTTCTTTTATTACGCGTTAATCTAGCGATTTACGGCGCTCCTTTTTTCAGCAGGCAACATCTATCATAAGTAAATCAGTTTACCCAGACTGAAATCTCTTTTTTTTTTAATTAAACGATATGTGATAATCTGGTTTGCTGGTAGACCCGATATCAGCCGTAAATCTTTATGAAACTTCTTAAAACTAGGCACAGCCGAGACAATTCTCTGCTCCATGCAAGTTGGCTGTTTTCTCGAAATTCAATTTGTTTCCCATTTATAGAATACTGTAAGTTGACTTTTTATAATCTCCCGGAGGAATGAAAACATATATCGTTTGATACAGCACAAATGTAACACAGAGAGCACAAATGTCTGTGTTCATAAAATGTCATAAAATTTGATCAAATTTCGGAAATTCAGTTTTTGCCCCATAACTCCACATTCGTAGGCTGGAGTATTTGAAAATATCGACCGACTCTTACACAAAGTGCCCATTTCGCTTATATATTCTCAAATTCAAATCTCTTACATGATCGTAGTAAATTTAATTAAATTTGATACAAGCTGAGTTTTTGCCAAAGTAAGGTCTGATAATAAAAATTGATAGCATTGCTACACTCGCTTTAGTAATTCCCATACAAATTGCACGATTTTCCTCTGTAATTTTTATTCCATAAGCTGCAGTCCCTTATAAGGTGCGTTTCGTACTTATAAGGCCACCCATAAATTAGCTTTTGGTCCGTTTTCTTCATAAAGAGACTTTATTTTTCGGCTGGCGTCAGCAGCCGTTTTTCTTTTTCAGAAATAATACAGCATAATATGGCTAAAATGCTCTTTTTCGCTTTAATTTTTGCACTTTTTTGAACTTTTTTTAAAACGCTGTGACTAGAACGAGAACGCAAGTAAACAATAGTAAACAGTTACAAAAGGGGTGGGAGGAATTTATGATAGTGTTTGAAGGAACTATACGAACTTCCTTAACAGCCTGCTAATTTAGTTCTACGGATGAAAATAAATCGCATTGCCACGCTCTTTACGGTACCAATTGTGCCAGGTGGCCAATTTTTTTGTATTTCCAACCGAATGAGTTTAGAAGGTTGTAATATAGATTTTTTTATTGTAATTTTAATCAGAGTACTTTTTGAAAGGAGTCGATTGATTTATCAGAAGATGCATTTAATTCAGTTAACCCGACTGAAACTAGTAAAATATCTACAATGGTATTAACTGTCACTCATATTTCCTTGACGAAATCAAGTTAAGTCAAAGGTATCTTTGAAATTCGTACGAGAGCACGTCAAAAGTTCGGCAAAACGGGCAGTCACTCAGTCATGAAAAATAATTTGTGATAGTAGAGAGAGTAACTACATCTTTTAAATACTCATTCTTGGAGTAGCAATTATTATGTATGTATGAGAAAAAGTGTAATACTCTGTGAAATGGCCTTAAATCCAAAAAATAAAATTAATATATATTCTCAAACTTTCTCTGTCTCGATTTGTGTAAAACTCGAGTAGTCCTTGTATTTTGTCGAATATAATCTAACTTATGAATTTGAGTACCACTTATAGTACTTTCTTCCTTATAAATCTTAAACAGTATTTTTTTAAACATTATTTTATATTGGCTTTGAACACACCCCAACTGAACATTAAGTTGTTAATATTCCATTTCATTGTCTGCACATACATATTTCAAAACAAACCTGATACATTTCTGAAGTTCCAAGGATGAGGGTAATTTATAAATCAGTTCAGCTAACTGAAACTTCTGCACTGATCCTCATATCCCATTTGAATTTATAAGGTATGAACTTTTTTTTAAATTAAGCACCTTCGAAAGCTTGTAAAATATACGAGCTAACTATTCAAACCCCTTCGAATTAATTGGAATGATTTATTTGTTTCACGGTCAAACTATCACAGTTTATGTCGTTTATATCACTAACAATCTAAAGAAAAATTGCAGACATTGTCCTAAAGAATAAATCCAATATAAACTAAAAACCCCAGTTAGAATATACCGAAAATGCCATGAATCCTTAACAAGTCATCATGCATCAGCAATGATGATTCAACAAACAAAAACTGTAAGACACAGGACCCCATAAATTGCTCGAAATTGAAAATTAGAGATAGTGGCACCATCAAGGGGCCAATGGCCTGTTGCCAATATATTTGCTTAACCTTCATGTAATGATTTTACACCTTTGGAAGGTGTTTTCCATTGACAAATCATAAAACAGAACAGTAAAAAGTTTAAATATTTCTTGAAAGAAGAAAAGAACCCCGTTGTCCTTTTTAGTTACATTCACAAGTCCTGGTCTGGTGTGTGTGCGTTTAAATAAAGTCATTTTTATGTCCTGAGAATGACATTATTCATGTCGTCAGCTTAGCATAAGGATATGTTTGGTACATAGCACATCACATACACACACACACTCACACACAGTCGCACTGTAGCCACTCAAGCACTCACACACACAAAGACATTTGTGTGAAAATGCCATTTAAAAGCCCTGAATAACTTAAAATTTATGTTTGTTTACAGAGGATTTCATTCTCGGGCTAACAGTCTTACACACCAGTCGTTTTGCTTTATTACGGAATAATAAATTGGGATTTTTAAAAGGATTTGAAAGCAGGAATGAGAAAAAAGATGCCAGATTTAGGAAAATAAAAAAATATTTGTTTTTATACCGTAAAAAGGTAGAGTTAGGGTGTACATCGTATTATATGAGAAAAATTGTATAGCATCGAAAGTGAGGTGCTCTAGCTGTCTTAAGATGAAAATAGTTTCAAAGACCATTGGGTTAGGTTGGTAAGTCGGTATTGGTGGTTGGAGGGTCGTCTACGCAGCTAAAGTATTGGCGTGTGCTTAGAGAAACCATTACCGATTCTAAATAAACTTTTTCATTAGTAATATTTTATCAAGTCGTAATCTGGGATTGAAAATGAGCAACATCATAACCCAGTTTTTCTGGACGAAATTATGGATTTGACATAAACTACTTTACACCTTTAATTTACAATATTATATTGGGACAATTTTGACCAAACGACTATCCCTGCAACAATTACCTTTGAAATATCTATATAACACAAATCAACCAAAACCTTTCTCTAAACGTCATTTTAGGACTGCAACTAGACAAGCCTATCAGTTGCGTTCTTGTACTCTTTACATAAAGTAGGTGATTTAACAAAAATCACTTTTTCGCCAATAATTATGAATTAACAGGTTCCATTAACCTACATTTTTTTCAGTTTTAATATTTTGCGCTTCATAATCTGAATCAATTTTGCCAATCTCTTATAGACTTTGCGCATTAAACACTTCCTTATGAGTGAAACTGGGCGTAAACCAAAGAACAAATAGTTCATACCAGTGCTTTAATGTCCAAAATATACGAGAAACCCTATCGTATCTTTGATACGGAGGCAATTTTTCGCATCTCTAACATTAAAACCATGACTGGGTCAGAGTTAGACTACGCTTGTGAAGTAATATTTTAAACTCTTCTGCATGACTAAAACTGGGCGAAAATACTACTAAGCAGATCTGTACAATTTTAAAGGGCATATTGTGAGTGTGAATATGAGTTAGTTCACCCGGCTGAAATTTCTGTGTGGTCCTAATGATTTGATGGAGCACAAAAACGCTGTTGTTCTTTGTTTTTACACATAATGTCAAAGACAAATAACATTACAGAATGATAATACGCATTTACCCGGTTTATCATTAACATCGTTGATTAATGTCATGCCATCGCCTGTACTAGATCAGTACATTTTATGGATCTCCTAAATTACACAACACTATACTCCATATGCTCAATACGAGTACAATTGCTCGTATTGTATTAGCTGGTATTAACATCAAGCGAATTTCATTTTCCCATACATAGCGCATGCAAACCTGCAAACGAAATTTTACACAAATTTTTTTCGGAATGCGCAACCGGTAAATTTAATATTTGGTGTTGGCACAGGATTGTTTGAATTAAACATTAGAAACGTTCTAATAATATGGATCTAATACCCTGCTGACTTTTTTAATACAGAATTTTTTTTCATTTGCTGCACCAAAATCATTTTCAATTGTTTTCTGTTTTGTTTACACCGACTTTTCCAAGATTTTCCACAGTTAGATTTTTCCGTATGAAGATAATGCCAAAAATCACTCAAAAGAATTCACTCTGATAATAAAAAAATTATTGCTCAGCAGGGAAGCTGAACATACAAGATATAGTAAAAAGAAATCGATTGATTTACCTATACACTTGACTCAGTGCTGTTTGAGCATGTGTCAAAGATGTACAATAACAACGAGAATGAGTAAAAACGCAAACTAGGCGGCTCAAAATATGTGTAGCGTTTACTGTCCTGTTTTGGAACAGCCAATCATGCGCATTTTTGGTTTCGCCGGCTTTATTCCGATAACCTTGTTGTCAAAGGTACACAACGCTCTAAATGGCCAGCTGTCGCAAAAATTGTTAAAATAATAAAAATCGTCAAGTTCTATCGCCATGTAATAACTATTGTACACAAGTTGTATGGGTACTACATGAGTTAGCTAAAAAAAAATTGATTGACTAAATTTTCTTTTGCGAATCGCTACTGAACCGCAGAAAAATTGTTCCACCTTTGATCCATGACCGACCCACTTGTGACAATGTCATGCTAAAATGTCATGCATAGCGATGAGCCTCTTCAAACGGTAGCAAAGCTAGGATTGACTGTCAGAGGGGTTTAACTGTGTGTTTGATGGGATTGGTAAGGAATCATCTACTGTAGCAATCCCTCTGTGGCAAAATTCTTAGCTCAGACCTATGCAGTCACTAGCAGAGAAATTTTTCATCCGCACAATGCCAGGCTACACGCATCGATAGTGACTCCGGCAGGGTGGGAGGTTCTTACGCATCCACTTTATAGTCCGTACCTGGCACCAAGTGGTTACTATTTGTTTCTGGCTATGGTGAATTATTTTATTTGTGAAAAATACACCTTAATTTTTTTTGCCAATACGAACGAGGATTCCTATAAGAGAGACGTAATGGAATGGAGAGGCGTAATGAAATTAAGCACCAAACGGTACTTATCGAATCATTGACCTTAATGAATCATTCTAACTGTGCTAACTAAAACCTTCAGTGTCATTCAAAAATATGTTTTTTTCATTATTCATTTATTGTATCTTCAAAATTAATTGAACTAACAATAAGCTTTCGTATCTTAAACGAATAACTAATAATTAATTAAGTCCAACCATTGCTGGACCAAAAAGTTATGTTCTACTGTTACTGCTGTTATCTGCTTTCATACTTCTAGTATTCGGCTTAGAAAAGTCGTATACTTCCTTCTTAATCGTATGTATTATCTGTCATTTAATATGTTGCTGGCTAATGGATTTGAATGGTGTTCTAGCTTCCTCAAATATGCAGTGATCTATGTTTTCACCAATAGCACGCTTAGATCTTTGTGGATGTTCGAGTTCTTAATATAACAGAGGACGGCTGTGATCAATCGTAAAATTTTATTTTGGCGCCTTTGTATTCATTCTCTTTTGAAGCTGAGGCGGTGCCTCAGCGGTGCCTATATGCCGTAACCCATATTGGCAAAAATAATGTAAAATAAATGAATTTCTTTTACTACACCTTATATTTAAGATCTGTTGTACGCTGTCGCCTATCCAATTTTTCCAAATATCCATTTTTGCTGTGAGGAATCACCCCGTTTAGTGGTACTTAAGAAATATATATGTACAAATTCCATTTAGATTCAACTGTAAGTCTAAAAATATATATTTTCAGAGACTTTCAAAACATACTAAACTATCCTCTCTTTCACTCACTTTACAATATAATATGTAAGTGTTCTGTTGACGGCGAAGAGTCTTTTTCTCTGTATATTTAAAGAAATCTGGCAACATTGCGTGTAAATGTTCTTCTATGAATAAAATGAAAGTTAACTAAAACTAAATAGCCAATAATACATTTTGTGGCTCGTTTCTAAAGCTCTGCCGATTTCTCACTAAGGTACGACACATTCCCAAATATTTCATCACTAACACGGAAGTACAGCCCATTTTTTGTATAAATTGGCGTATTTATCACTGTTCGCTGTTGGCATGCATTTTTAAACTCACCCTTTTTTTCGTGAATAGAATTGAAAAATTACTTGCGTATTGAGAACTGTGTTTGACACGTTGGCAATTGGATTCTTACGCTGGCATGTACAGCTTGATTGTTCAATATACGTATGTAAAACAATGTATTTCCTATCTTCCAGCAACTCAGCAAAAAGAATGTCTCTGCTTTTCTGGGAATTGAAGCATGTGTGTAGAAATATCATTCCAAATGTAGACATTATTGCCACTCATGCCTCACGCTGTCAATGAAGGTACTGGTGCAGTAGATTTTATCGTTAAATTTGGTGTGAATTTCTTTTAAAATGTAAAAGTTATAAGCTTTGGTAAAAGGAAAGAGTTACACAATCGTAATTTAAAAAATATATTTCTAAAACTAATAAGTAGGTTTTACAATACAATAAAACTATATCTAGTGCCGTTTTTGACAATACGATATGTGATTTTCAAATGATTGAAAATTTAAGTTATTTGAATACATACCATTATTTAAAGTAAGTATTCTGTCCAATGTGCGAACGCCAAAGAACTGTGCGAAGGACAATGAATTCGACACTAAAAATAATTCTCAAAAATTTAGTGTCTGTTTCTGCAATGATTTGAATAATCTCAATGATTCTGTTTAACGTAAAAAATAATACAGCCAGAGACGACTATTAATTTAAATATTTCAGGTTTATTTATTATACAACGAAATCTATTTGAGTCTGCTTCAAAAATGTTCTATGATTTTCAGAAAAATATGTTAAGTGGGTTTCTCATGAAATAGAATAATAAATAAAATTTTGATATTTCTAAACATCAGCGAATAACTAAATCGAAAATAACCTTTTTTGCACATGGAATAGGTTTTTATTTCGAAATAATGTGTCCTGGTTCGGTAAAAAGTGGTTACAGAGGGAAGGTTTGGCGAGTACATTCCAATCTTACTTTTTTTTTGTATAATAATTGGAAACAGACGGGAATACCGTCTCAAACAAATTTCTAATTCAAAAACATCGTAATCACCGGGGTATGACAACAAGATACCATTAATGGAAATTTGTTAGTTATTTTGTGAAAACCTAAAAATATTTCACAGAAATTATATCTGTAGAGAATTTATCCACCAACATTTACCGTAAAAGTAGGGAAATCCGATTGTAGGCCTGTAAAATAACATTTTAAAAAAGGTTAGCATAATCTAGAAATTAAGTTTATATTTTTATTATGTTTTTGTAATATTTTTATCACTGCGGAAAAATATAAAAATATGTAAAACCGAACGCTTTTAGAGAAAAAGAGAAATTGTCATATGACTTAATTCGACTTGATACTATTATGCCCTTGTATTATGTTATTATACTATTATACTACTATATATGTTCAATTTGGATGATTTCAGTAATTCTCGGGAAAGAATTGCCGGGGAGAACAGGGCAATTTCCTTGCAAAAATTCGTCACGGTTCTTCTGGTCAATTTTGGCATACATTAATTCATAAACGAAAAACATTTTTCTAGCTTATCTTTAGTTTTCAAGATGTCTAATTAGAAATACCTCTAAATTAAGACTATCATTGATAATCTCAAAAGTGATTAGAAGTTTTCAAATCAAAGCTAACGTAAATGTATTCTTCGAAATTTATTCATAGTATTCGGATACCTCGGAATGAGTTTCAAATTTAGCACAATTTACAAATTTTCAAAATTTCGTTTCAATATGTCGAGATTATTGTGGTTACAGCAATTTGGTAGGCTTTATTAATCTTTTAATATCATTGTCGGATACTTTTACGTATCGATCGATCGATCGATTGTCAAATAAGCAGAAATCAGTTAAAAAAATATTTCACGGTACAGATTTCTGCTGATTGTGTCGGAAACAAACCGTCAAAAATGTCATATTTTGTTGCACTGGGTTGTCTAAAAGTATAGTTATGGCCTAAGATCTAATCCCAATTTATGATTTAAATTGAGTTATAATCAAACATCAGTAGAATTTCTGAGTTTTAAAATTGTAATTTGTTCAATAAATTTCGATGCAAAAAAAAGTTAAACCGTTTTTTGCAAAATATTGGTTTTGCTGGTTTCCGGTGTCAGTCATGAATACCCTAACGACAAAAGGGTTTTATTTGGTTGGCGTTAGATCTTTTTTTGGCCGTATCTTGAAGGTCTGTTTATATTTGCTAGAATGTTGAATTTAACCAGAAAACTTAGTCACCACCTGACAAAATTCAGTATTGTCGCCCCTAACAGGACAAAACAATATGTGCCGAAGTCGTCATCAATTCCTGCTCGGCTATGTTCTCTGACATCTATTCTTGTATGTGCCGTTCAGCTCAATGATGATATCGAGTAATAGACAAATACAGCAGAATTTTCTTAAATTAGCGGTGGGAATCGTCACCACCGTGGGTTGCAAGAGAATTTATAATACAAAAAAAGTTAGGAGACCAAAAATAATAATGGTTTCAAATAAATTCTTATAATCTTAAAGTTTTTATAAGTCAATTATCCTCAAAATCGGCGCCCTTTTTTAACAATAGTGTTCCCTTAAGTCGTTGAAAACTTTCTCACATAACAAATGTGTTTTAGGATAATGTATATTTTTTTAGATTTTAATGTCTACTTGTCATTTGTCTTCATTAACAGTTGTAAACGAAAGTTTCTAAATTGGACTATTGCATTTCCAATTTCTTACTATAATTCTATTTTGTAGTAAAACCAAATATTTAAACAATCTTTGTGCAATCAAAAACTTATACTAACTAATTCAATACTATACCACTTTCCAAGCAACAAACATTTAGTTTGTTGTTAAAGATTCACATAGCAAAAAGTACAATAAAGTTTTTTCTTTGTCGTTAAATCCAATATAAACTAAATGTGAGATATCTAATGATGAGATCTGGCTCAAATGCAATCAACACACATGGACAGCAATAATATCGTGTCAAGGGCATCAATGACGATAAGAATGACAACAAGCTAGAACAAAGTTTGAGTATTCACTAGAATCTTTGGCTCGAGCAAGAACTCAAAAGTGCGTCCAGCAAAAGTAGTAGAGAGACTAAAAATGCGCCAAGATAATGTGGTTTTACTATGAGAGTTCACGTACACATTTCACATTGTTATTTGGATTCATTTTACGTTGGGGAAAATGTGGTCAGGACCAATCTGTAGGTTGTAAAACTAAATTGACCAAAAACTAAAATTAAGACTTATGCTGGGATGAAGATATGGACAAGTGCAGGGAAAGAAGTAAAGCACGGCAATTCTATCAAAAGACAAAAATTACGATAAGAGGATCTTCTCCTGGAAGCGTAAGCATGGAGGAAATACATTTCCAAGTAGCTACAGATAAAGAAATCATATCAATCGTCGATGATGGCATAGGGGACTCACCATAGAGTCTGAAACAAATCGAAGTAGCAACATCATTGTTTATGAACAATAAAGCGGACGCCGGTGAAGTGCGCGCAGAACTATATTTTGACGTTTACGGTGAGCTAATAATAATAATGCATCGGTCTATCAAGTAATTTGGCTAAAAAAATGACAAGCGCAACGATTCGAATACAAACGCATTACGTGTATAAAAAAAGTTTTGCCCAGACTGCCCCTGGTTGAGTTTTTATAACCCAAATAGTTGTTAAATCCATGACATTTCGATTGTCTACAATATCAAGCGGAATTACTCATTCAATCTTAAATCATAGCAAATAACCCAATAAATAATTTATTTCTTAGAAAAGATTATAAAGCATTTCAAAACAGCGCATCACAGTTTCCAGTCCAAATACTTCCAATCCCAATTAGCTCCCTATCATTTCCACATCAAATGAAATGAAGGCTTCTGTTTCGGCTACCACCTCATTTTTCGTCTAAAAACGCAGTGCTGTGAGGCGTCTCATTAAGTTTGTGAGGAAGTCATGGCCACATGAAAGTTGTCCATAATTTGCACTCGCAATGCCCTTTCGAATTAATATTCAAAAGCATTGACAGATGTTCATAAAATGTTTTATGTGATGTTTCGAAAAATAAACTTGTCCACAAAAATATGGGCTTGTTTTGTGGGACTTTAATTCTTGTTTCAGTTGAGTTTTGCGTGGTTGAAGCTTTAGGTGTTTGTGCAAAATATAGTGAAATAGCGATATATGCACATTTAAAATACTTACCTCTGGATTGCAAATTTCGGATCGTCACAAATAAACTGAATAACACTCTCTTCATTTTTACCGTTCTTGGTGACCTTCGGCTTTGGGATTTTGATTTTTCCAATATTGCACAGGTCTCTTCAAACTTTTGGCCAATTTTGAAATGAGTGAAATGCTTGGAGCGTCATTTAAATAGCGAAAATCTCAAATATTGCAGAATCTTATGCGCGCAATATTCTTCTCCAAATTCCCAGGCTATTACTATATTTAGATAAATTCGACCACCACTCCAAAGCTATAATTGCCAACTTTCTCGAAGTATATGGAAAGGAATAGACTTTTTGTTCATAGAAACAAATAACTTTGTTTTACCGGCTTTTTCTAACGATGTTTACTGCTGCATTTATTGCAACTCTCTTCAAAATCATTTCCAAAAGTATGTTGATAAAATTATTCAGCTATGTTGCCTTATACTCGTACATGGTATTCCTCAGATATGGCGAGACTTTCTTCATTGCAGCAGCGCCGATTTCACGCATTTCAGTGGTAGATGTTTTAGTATTTACATCAAGGGGATGGATGCCAGTGATGACAGCTCTACATTTGCAGACATAATTTACATTTGCAGGAATAAAACTCAGAGAATCCAATCAGAAATCGGCGGTAGAGACTTGAATCTGCAATTGCATTGCAATCGACTGCTGCTCACTCATAGAGTAGCAGAGATGATAAGATGATCCCATATTAACATACTCAGTTTGTTCCCAAAACTATGGATTCCCTTTCTTAGATAGTCCAAGCTTAGTTGCCTCTCACAGTGGGCGTTGTCAACCGAATTGTAATATGATGAGTATGATTAGCACACCGTGGGTGAGGCCTTCACGGCGGGACTCATTCAAAACCCACGCGGACTCTTTGTTCCAAAGTTGTATTCAAACCCTATATGTGCAAGCTTCATCCTACAGTATCGAGTTCGTCTACTTGTGGCCCTTGAAATCCATAGTGTGGAGGACTTTATGGCAACCCAAGCGCAGACCAATGTTCGTGTAAGAAACGACCTGTTATTGTACATTACATATCGATTTACCCAATTTCCCTAGTTGAAATTAATGAATCAATAGGAATGTGAAATGGAGAAATTATCGGGTATCCTTAAAAAATTACATTGAAGAACTGATGATAAAATTGTTGAAGGCGTTCTTAAACACCCCATTTTTCTTGACGTGGATTCTGTTGTTGTTTCTAACTTGACCCATTTTGAATTCGATTTCGAACTTAGCCTGTCTATTGTAAGAGAATATTTTTATGCCTATTATCAGAGAAAATTTTTTCTAGAGAAGAATTCATTCCTCGTTTAAAAGGAAATAAATCTATCATCCCACGAATGACATAATTATGGGAACGCCCCAGTGAACTTAAACGCACTTTTAGACTCACTCACTCAGCAGAAGGTCTACAGTCTAACAACGATTCCGGGCATCACAGTTTGAGAAGTATTAATTAGACCTATGGTTACTCGACTACTCGAAGTGTTCAACTTGTCTGATTGTGCGTATTAATTTTTGACTTGTTAGGTCAAATTGTGCGATTTCCATCGTTTTGTCAAACTCGATGTTTCCCTCGATGTTCTCGATGTTTTTCCTATCCTAGGAGAGTGGTCCCAAAACTAGTCGAGCTACCAGAGGAGACAGTTGAGAAAAATTTTCTTTATTTTTCGAATTTTCTTTATTTCGACACACTTTCTCCATCGAAATTCAATAGCTTTTATACTATGTTGATAGCAAGAACTGTCAAACTCCTTAAAATAACCATCAGTCGCAGACTCCATCTCTTCATTGATGGCAAATCTTTTACCACTTAGTCATCTTTTCAAGTTTGGAACTAGAAAATAGTTCGAGGAAGCCAATTGAAGGAAGCCGAATGAGGTGCGTGATGAAGCAATTTGAATTATAACTTATTAATTTTGGCCATCGTAACAGTTTATGTATGAGAAGGGGCATTGTCTTGATGAAACTACACTCTTTTTCGCCAAATGCTGCCTTTCTTCCATAATTTCATCACCTAAATGCTGCAATAAATTAGCATAATATTCACCGTTTTTGTCTTTCTGAAGGTAATCAATAAAAATAATCTCATGTGCATCCCAAAAACAGACGCCATGACCTTGCAAGCGGATGGAACCGTTTTCGCCTTCTTTGGGCACGATTCTCCCATTACAGTCCACAGCTTTGACTGTTCCTTTGTCTTAGATGTGAAGTGATGGACCCTTGTCAAATCCATGATTATAAATCAACGCAAAAATTCGGCTTTATTGCTGTGAAATATCGCCAAACACTCTAGTGAGACATCTTCACGACGCTGTTTTTGTTCTATTGGAAGTAAATGCGGCACCCATCTTGCGCACATCTTTCTCGTCTTCAAATCTTCACTCAATAAACGATGTACTCGTATATTACTTTTTGAAATGCCTATTGTTTCAGTTAGCTCACTCACCTTCCGCCAACTATCATCCAATATCATTTTGTTGATTTTCTTAACCGTTTCTGACATGGACACCTCAATTGGTCAAAAAACAGGGTGTTCGCCTTGGCAGCTCGTACGGCTTTGTTTAAACTCTGCTACCTAATATTTTACAGTCGTAGACGAAGGCTCCCTCAGAGTAGAATCTAACTCGCCTTTAGTATTTAGTATTGAATTACATAATGGAAACCAAATACGCTTATATCGTTTAGTTTTGATGGCTCAATAAACACAGTGACGCCTTGATATTTATAATGTATATTTTATAAGGTTGCCACTTTTCACCAAAATAATAATTTTTTTTCAATTACCGGCACCATCTATACGTCAGGTCGGCTTGCTTTGAGACCACCCTTGTGCGATGATGGATGGACACATTATTCTACAAATCACATTTTTAACCAAATAAGCAACTTGTAGTGCTATAAAATGACAACTGTATGAAACATGGACAATCCATATATGACATAAATTGGATTAAATGGGTTAGTTTTATTAAAGTTGATATACTCGTATATCGGAGGCGGTCAAGTTGTAAGGGGACTTTTCTGTAATGGAAATTTGTATGTATTAAATTTACAAGTAGTAAAAATTTCTGAAATATGATTGGCTTCTGGTGCTATTCGACAAAAAGTTTGTGAAGTGCACATTGATAAAATAGGACTTCTTATTTGCAATAGCAATTAATGTATTAAAACGCAATTTCCTACAGAATTATAATAATATTTCAGGACTATGTGTTAATTTCAACAGTTTGGAGACTGTCCGTCTGTTTTTTTTTTATCGCTACTGGTAATTGTCTTTATTAAATTTATCAGACTAAATAGGAAATTGTGTACAAAAACTCAAAACCATTAGAGTGAAATTTATATTTACCACGACTACAGCACTATTTCTCCATTGTACTTCAAATGAAATAATAGAAGAATGCGTTATAAATTATGCCTTGTGTTTGCCTTCAGTATGTGGTTTGACAGTGTATTTCATTAGCAAATTACTGCCACAACATGTAAATGGTGCTACATAGATTTATTTTTCACACTAACCTGTCTGTTAGGAAGACCTAAATTCTATAGGACAAACCCACAGTCTAGTTATTTAACTAGACGTTAGTGGCAAAATATTACAACAAATAATGTTGTCGTCTGGAGATTTTCAGATGCCTAGACGTCATTAATTGCGTTCAACTCAAAGGAAATTTCATAGACTGTATATAGAATTTTCAGTTTAAGTAATGGGTCCATTTGTGGTAAACCACATCGAGCATATGCCATAATTACTTATTGGAAGAGTGGTGGTTAACTTAACTTAATGGAAGTGCAGTGCGGTGCAGTAAATAAAACGAATGTTTGAAAGGGCTGCGGGCACAAACTAATTTTTGTAGAAAATGTCAAGAATTCCAACATTTTAAGGTTTTGACGAATTTATATATAATTGCAGGAGACTGCAAAAGCATCTTCAATATTTTAATTACTTTGATTACAAAATTAACAGTCGCAATATTCTAAGTCAGCGAATTCGTTCAAATCGCTCTTGATAACAACTGAATGAGAAAAAGTCTCTGGTACTTAATGGAAGAACAAGAAATTATGTGTTACGAATATTCTTCACCCAAAAGATAAGTGGGAATGGTCATCATTCATGCTCAAATTGTGGGTAATGCATATTAAATTCATATTTGATTACTAAACCTGTTTCTTAATTTGGTGACACATTTGTCTCTAAAAATTTACCTATCGACATTTCCTATTTTTTTCTGGAATTTTCGCTCGGGAATCCAACAAAGTTTTTTAAGTCAAAAACTCCAAAAAATGCAAATTTCAATCAGGTGAAATGACTTACATATATTTACATTCAACCGACATTATTTTATAGTGCTATTGCAATATTTTGCAATGGGCTGCGTGGGGGCTGCATGAAAGGAGCCCCACACAGCCCATTGCAAAATATTGCAATAGCACTATAAAATAATGTCGGTTAAATTACTAGATTGTTATCAATAAATTTTGCGATTTAATACACAATTAAAAAACAAATAGTAATGACCTTAATTATGATAACTTTACAGGCATACCTCGTTTAACGCTACCTCTGAAAAAAAATGAAAAAAAATTTCAAAAATTATTATAATTCTTGAAATCACCAAATGTAAATTTTTGTATTATGAAAATTATTATATTTCGGGGAAGCACCAAATGTAAAATTTTGCATTAAATTTTTCATTCGAAGTAGTGATAGGGTTAATATAGACCTCAGTAGTAATTTTGATTAAATAAATAAAATTCTTTACATAAAAAAAATCAATTCCTTATAGGAATATGGCTGAGAAAAGAACGGGTGAACCACAAACAGAAGTTTTAAAAAAATCTAGAAAAAGCTTGACGTTGGAGATGAAAATAAATGTCATTAGGCGAATTGAGAGCGGTGAACGACAATCCCAAGTATCTTCCAGTCAAGGATTGGTTGGATCAACCATTAGAACCATTCTTAAAAATTCCGATAACATTAAGAAATCGATTTGTACAACCATTTCATTACCTGTCAAGAAAGTTAGCCGCACAAGAAATAATCAAGTAGAAGAAATTGAAAAATTATTAACAATCTGGATTGAGGATCAAATGCGGAGAAACATGCCGCTTAGTCAGGGTGTCATAATAGAAAAGGCAAAGAAATTATATTTAGAGTTTGTAAATCGAGCTCGAGAAAACTCCACAACCGAGAGTTTTGTTGCAAGCCGAGGCCGAGAAGTTTGAATTGCGCGCAAATTTACACAGCATTCGCCTTTGCAGAGAGTCTGCCAGTGCTGATAAAGAATCTGCAAAGACATTTAAGAAGAGTTTGGATATTATGTGTGATATTACAACAAGGAATAATTATTCTCTTCAGCTTATTTTTAACATTGATGAGACCGGTCTATTTTGGAAAAAAATTCCATTAAAAACATTCATCTCTAAAGATGAAAAATCTGCACCCGGTTTTAAAGCTGAGAAAGACCGTTTAATCTCATTACTTAGTGGAAACTCAACCGGAGATTTCAAGATCGAACCGTTACTCATGTACCATTCTGAAAATCCTAGGGGATTGAAGTGGATTTCTAAACGATTAATGCCTGTGATTAGGATGGCAAACCAAAAAGCATGGATGACTGCAATTTTATTTGAAAGAGCATTTCTGACCTGCCATAAAATCGTATTGCAAAAAATATGGATTAGAAAAAAAAGCATTGCTAATTCTCGATAACGCTCCAGGGCACCTTCAAAATTTATCAGAATTTCAAACTTGTTTGCATGTTGAAATTATTTTTACACCTCCAAATACCACATCAATTTTGTAGCCGATGGACCAAGGACTGATTGCAACTTTCAAGTCTTATTATATTCGAAAAACTTTTAAGCAACCAGCTGAAGCAGTTGACTGCAATGAAATTTCCTTTAAAGAATTTTGGAAGAAATTTAACATAAGGAATGCCATGGAAAATATCGGTTCATCATGGAATGAATTTGTTGCACAATCTGTTTCAAATGATGCTGGGACCGCTTGCTTATTAAAACGGTTGAAGAAGAAATAATTAATGAGCTACCACAAGTTGTGGCAGAAATAACGGATATTGGATTTGAGGAAGTTGATGAAGAAAACATTCAAGAACTTATTGAAAGTGTTGACCACGTTCTCCACTGAGGATCTTACTGATAATTAACACAAAATCAACGAAATATTGAGGAGCTAGCGCCAGAAACAGAAGATATTACAGAAAATATTTTAACAAAAAAATGTTTGGAAAATAATGTAATAATAATCCAAAGTGCTTTAGAAGATTTATGTGATGATGATCCCAATTTTGAAAGGTCTTGCGCTATAAAACAAGGAGTAATGAATACCTATATCTATATCACGCTACATAGAACTTTTAAAAGAAAAGAGAAAATTATCAAAGCAATCAAGCTTAGACACATATATAAAAAACAATTAAATATGAATTTACCTTCATTTTGTGAAATGTATTAATATATTTTCTTAATTTTATTGAAATTTTTTTGTTATGTTAAATTCTAATTCTTTTTTTAATTTTTAAATGAAATATAAATGAAATTAAAATTTTTTTTTTAAATAAAAATAAACACGATCTTATTATTTTTGACTTCAAAGTACCAAAAAAAAAAAAAGTTGGTAGTAACGTAACCCCATATTTTAGTGTAAAAAGCACATCTTTCAACGTCCAAGTTTCAGGAACGCATCATAAGAGTTAAACGAGGTATCCCTGTATTTATAACTTGTTGTCTTCCGCTTAGAAATCATAGGGAGACCACTGATTTTTGTTAAACCAGTCCATTTGTACGTGAGGCTCCCTGAGAAGGTCAACAATGCACACCATTTTTATTCTTTAAATTAATTTTAATAAAATAAATACAAATACAGTATTTTGGTGCATTTGAATGGTTAAATTAGATACATTTTATTGAAGGTACCAGAAAAACTAGTGTTATCCGGAAACAAGAATTACAATACAATGTAATTGATACAAAAGTAAGTTTAATTCAAATTTTACCAGTTTCCCAAATAGGGTTCACAGGGAAAAAGTTGAACTCCGATAAATCGGCCAATTTGTATGGGAGGTACGCGAATGGGGGTGACAGTGGGAACTATTTTCATTCTCGGAACCAGGAGTATCAAGTCGATGATACCGCTTGAAAGAATGGGTTAAAAAAGAGGTATGACAATGCAGTGAATTTTCATTTCGAAAACTAAATTTACTAAAACCATGACTTGTGTCAAATTTGGTTTAAATCATATAAAGATGCTAGGAATACGTGGGTTAAATCGGGCATTTGTATGGAAAGTACCAGAAGGGATGGTTACTTGGACAACAACCAGTCATTTCCATTATCAGAGCCTACTTTAGTAAACTCAAATTAATTGAGTGCAGCTGAGTTGAATGTAAGAATACATGGGATAAATGGGTCGTGTATGTGGGAGGTACCAGATTGGGCATGGTTAAACGGATATTTTGTTCAAACTTTGGAGAATATAACAAAACAACAAAGTAGACGAAAACTTGGATTTCGAAGGCATAGTCAAGGCAAAGTATTAATATTTATTCTTGAATAATTGGTCCATTTGTGTGGAAAGTACCAGAAGCGGCTGGGCGATATAGCTCATATAGCCATGATCCAGCATAATACTAGACTATTTTAGGAAGTACCAAATACATTTACGAAAGTTATCATGTCTAACAGCCAGTCAACCGACCAACTAGACAGACGCACATTGCACAATTGATTTAGAAAGTCATAAAGTACATTTCGTCAAAAAATACTTCGCTCTTTAAACTCTTTCTTCTGGATGTTACACTTCTTTCGGTGAAGATATAATCAATTGATATATACCTTTGTTTCTCTTAGGTGAATGTATAATAATGTTACAATATGTGACGTGAGACAGAAGCAGCTGCATGCATGTTTAGTATGCCCTATCACTAGAGGATGTTAGTCCTCGAACTAAATTCGAAAATACAGTAATTTATTGTGAACCTAATATGGATGATGGTAAGCAGGTTTTTGCACCGCGGTGATATTTTAGCTGCCTAACATTTCTAAGTATTCACATAATAAAATCTATTGGCTTATTGAGAAAACTACGCCTTTCGCGGGTGACTTTTGAAATGTTCTTTGCTATCTTTTAAATAACGGATTATTCATTTAGTGGTTTCAAAACTGCCGGTCTGGCAAGGCTGTCATCTGAAGTATTTTTTATTTAGTGAAAGGTTTTGCAGTTGCGAATATAGACCGTTTAACAACCAAAGAACGCGTAAAAACAGTTAAGACTTACTGCAAAAGTGATAATTTTTTCCCGCATTACGGAGAGATTATGGTCATCATAATCGACCTAATGTGCAAGGAATTGGCAAGATTATAAAGAAATTTGAAGAGAGTGGAAGCTGTAAAGATGTGGTGAGACCTATGCATCATCGCAATGTACGCACTGCCTAGAATATCGTTTCTATTAGTAAAAGCGTGGCGGATAACCCGAATTACAATTCAGAGCGCTATGGTCGTATGATAACCGACTTTTTTTTTTGTCCTACAATTGAAATTATGAACTGGATAATATGTGGTTTCAAGAAGACGGTGCCGAGAGCCCCATAATATGACCAATTTTAGCTTTATTGCATTAGAAGTTTCCAGAAAGCGTAATTTCACGTTGTAGCGACGTCAATTGCCTACCAAGATCATGCAATTTGACGCCGTTAGCCTTTTTTGTAAGGCTTTGTCAAACACCGCGTTTACGCGTATAATATCGAACGTTGAAGTATTTGAAACCCAACATTCGTCAAGTTATCACCGAGATACCGCCGGAAAAGTGGTTGAAAACTACTTCAAAAGGACCGACTTTGTATTTCGTACATAATGGCAAGGCCAAGCGTTATAATGAAATAAAAGTTACACCGAAATCATGTTTTATGTGTATTTCATTTAACTTTACTTTTGAACCGAAGAAATGGAAAATCCGGTATTTCCCTATTTCTGAAGCTAAATCCGACTGAGGAATCTCTAAAATATGCGTCTGGAATGCTTCAAACATTTGTCCGGTCGTCGGAAATCTCTGAGCAAGTAATGTTTTTTTTTTTTTGTTTATTTATTTATACTATCATTATTACAGTTTCAAAATTAGTTTTAATATTCACAAGGCTTGAGATTTTATTAGTAGTATTGCAATAATTTATATCTTATTTTATGAGAGGTAATTCGTTTAAGGTTTATATTACATTTTTAGGTAAAACAGATAGTAAAATCCTATTTTAAGTGTAAGGAAATTGGGATAATAATAACTTCTTTCATCTTCGTAACGAAGATAGTTATATCTACAAATTATTAATTCATAGTCGGAGCATCTGTTTCGATCTTCAAAGCTTCTGGTGAGATTATGTACAACCATACTAAATGTGTCTTCGTTGAAATTTCGACGTAGGTGTAATGTTGGGTTGCGAATACATAAATTGTAAATAATTTTTAAATTCTTATTTTGTATTATTTTAAGTTTTTTCGGTAAGTATTAGAAGCTTTCGTAAACCAGACTTGGCACCCGTATGTCATAATTGACTTTATACAAGTTTTATATAATAGCATTTTGTTCTTGACATTAAAATTCGATTTTCTGTTTAGCAGTGGGTAAATTGCCCTTGCGCTTTGAATAGCCTTTTCGAATGTCTTGCATACGTGTTCCTTAAATGTCAGCTTTTTATCAAGTATAATACCCAGGTACTTAATACTATTTTGAAGTGGAATTTCCGTGCCCTGCATATTTAGAGGCACAGTGGGGATTCTTTTGGATTTATTAAATGGAAAAATTATGGCTTGTATTTAATCCTGATTAATTTTTATTTTCCATTTCGAGAAATATTTTTCTGCGTGTATAAGTGATTTTTCCATATTTTTTATTATTGCATTTGATAACTTTGCGCTTATTATGATTGCAGTATTATCAGCGTACAGTGCAGTGTTATATTTCTCCAGTACTTTAAAATCCGATGTACACAAAGCATACAATATAGGAGACAGGATAGATCCTTGAGATACTCCAAGAATATGTCTTTCCGTAGATTTTACATTATCCACAGTATCCACCATTTTTCTATTTGTCAAGAAGCTTTTTACAATTTTTTGAAGATATATAGGTAAGCCCACAATTTTTAATTTGTATACATACTAGGCCGTTGTGCCATACCGTATCAAATGCTTTTTCAACATCTAAAAAGACAATCCCAGTACTTCTTTTGTTTGTTTTATCGTCTTCGATGAAATTTATAATTCTTTTAACCTGGTGTATTGTTGAATGTTCTTTTCTAAAACCAAACTGCTCTTTCTTCACTATATCATTTGACTGTGCGAATTCTTGTAATCTTTGTAGTATAATTTTTTTTCGAAAATTTTGCCTATACAGGTTAACATACTAATTGGTCTGTAGCTTTTTCGATTTTTGATTTAGCTTCTTTCCCCGGTTTCAAAATAGGTATTACATTTGCTCTTTTAAACAAATCTGAAAAGTAACCGTTCTTGAGACACCAATTAAAAATATTTGTGAGAGAAATGAAAGAACTATTCGGCATTTTTCATTTTTCTTTAGCACACTCGGTTTTAGGCCGTCTATACCCGGTGCTTTTGAATTACGTAGTTTCAAAGTAAAATTTTTGATTTCATCCACATTTATCTGATTTCCATTACTTAATATATTTTGTCTGAGAAGCCATTGTTCATGCAGTTCCACATTATGGCCCATTTTTGAAGGTATATCATAGGTTGATCCGTGGTTCCTTTCAAATTCAATAGCAATTACCTATACATATATTGGCTTTGACATTGCTATTGTATACATCAACGCCATCTACCGTTAATCTTTCGATTTGTGGCTTATTTGCTCTCATGGTCTTTGTCAACTTCCAAAACCTTTTGCTTCTAGGTGACAACTCTTGAATAAATTTCGACCAGCTGTCACTTAACACATGGTGATCGATCAATGATCCCAACTGTTTTAAAATACAAGTGATAGTGATTCTCTCTGACAGATTGTTGCATCTTTGCAATTTTCGTTTAAATGTGTTTCGTTGGCCAATTAAACGCAACGTATTGTGTGAAAGTTTTTTCTGCCAGGCCGGCCTGACTCCCAGTGGAATTAGTTTTGCCGCATTTTCCACTATGTGAGTGATACCAATTTTTTAATCGATTTTCAGTCAGCTAGATGATATTGTGGAATAAGTTCATTATGTTCATGAGCTGTACCGAGAATATGGCATGTTATTGAGACATGATCGATAAGTACAGGGCGGAATTGTAGAGAGCAATATCGACTGCAGACGGTTGAGCTGGAGTTGAGTTTTCTCCAAATCGCGTAAAAGAATGGGGATAGTGTATGAAGAATTTGATTTTATTTGATCGTCATATAGAGTTTTACCCCCAATGTTGTTTTGTATGCAGTTTCAGCTGGTGTGGTGGGCGTTGAAGTCACCAAAAATTATGTACTCCCCTGAACCAGATGTTATTTTCTGTATATCATCTAAGAAACTCGGTAAGTATTTTAGACAGTAAGCTGACGTGAGTCTGATTGGTCTGTTGTTTATGTGGATAATAATTAAAACATTTTCTATTGTAGATATGCTGAACTTTGAAATACGCCGATGAAGGATTGAGTTTCGGATGGCTATTAAAACACCACCGCCATGTGTAGGACGATCTTCTCTGTGCATTTCATAATTTTGTATTTTTATTTTATAACTGCTATTCAGAAATGTTTCATTAATGAATACGACGTCTATTTTGTTATGATTTATAATGTGTTCTAATTCTTCTTCCGGAGTAACTTTTGTTGAATTTAACTCGTGCTAGAATATCTATACTGTCTGTTGCTTGTTTGATAGTTAACCAGTTTTCAGTTCTGTAGAATTGTATTCTTGCTTTGTTAATCCTCGTCGAATATGTATGCGAGTACGTGTAATAGCGAAACAGCTTTTATATTTGGAATAAAACAGTTTTCTTAGAAAACATTAAATTAATTGCTTGATATTAATATTCAATATATCATCCCGGTGTGCGTAATTGTTTAAAGCAGTTGTCATGGAATGTTCATTAGGCAACTTAAAGTAATGCAACATACCTGATTAAATATCTTGTTAAATGTTCTCTAATCATATGTGCTATATTGGAAGACTTGTAAATCCGCAGAATTCTCCCAAAATTAAAATTTAAATATCGGTTGTGTGCATAGCCGTTATCGCCATAACATGCTGCAGTATCGTAATAAATCCCTCATTATACGCCAACGTATTACAAAAGGCAGACTTTTAATCCTCTTATTGCTCGCCAATTATGTCGGCATCAAAACAAAGTAGACGGTATCCATCATCAGCTTCATTGCCTTCAATTAGAGTGAAAAAAGAGATGGGTTAATGCAGCGAAAGTTAGGCAGTGTCTGCACATGTTGTATGCAATATAAAAATGTTTGTTAAATTGCTAAGAAAATGCATAATAATCGGCTTTATCAAACGGCTTTTAGTTTGATGGGTAAATTATGATGGGATCAATGAAAGACATTGTGGAAAATAGACTGCACAGGCAGCTGTATAAGGCATAAACATCATAACTTCTTTGTTCGAGGATGGAGTATGAAAGACTGAACTTAATCAAGTCGTGTGAATTATGGAAACTGCAGCATAACGATTTAAGTAAACATACAATCAATTTTCTTGCATCACTTTGCACTTTGGTATTTCCTCAAAGAAAGATTTGTGAATAACGAAACTTGCGTAAACTTTCCCTTCAAGGGGTTTTGCGGAAAACGTCTTAATAGGAAGCGATTTAGTTGATTTACCTAACGTTAATAATTTTGATATTTTATTCCTTAATATATATTATTATTCTTTAATAACAATAACAACATTAGTATAGCTGGTATCAGAAAGGAATCTACTCTGTTTTTATCGGTTACAGCTCACTGGCACTACAGTATGGAGTTAGAAATTATATAAAAATGGTTTAACCCAAATTTTTTTAGGGAAGATTTTTTATTCACATCGTTATAGTAAGAAGTGACACAGAGAAAGCACCGCTTAATTAAGTGCGTCCATTTTTATTTGCGAAACTAAGTTTATTAAAGGATCACGCTAGCTAGAAATATACAGATTAAATTGGCCATTTGAATGGGAGGTACCAGAGCATGAATTGTGCTAAATTTTATTGAATTCAGTGCAGCCGATTTAAAGCCAAATATACATGGATTAATTGCATTACTTGTATAGGCAGTTCCAGAAGAAGCATAACCGACCAATCGGTCGATTTTTTCAAATTTCTCTAATCATTATGGGGCAGTTGAATGGGCCAAAACTTTGATTGCTGCAGTCTCAGGTTTAAGAGTAACAGGGGGAAATTGAATTTGGAAAATCGATCAAATAGTAAAATAATATGTAGTACTTCAAACGAATCTTCCTGCGTTTTACATTTTTGACCATATCAAATGATATATAAGTTCCTTTAGGTAAAAATGTAAAAACATATCTTGATTTGATGGTTAGTAACAAGAGATAACAACTAGAGCTTGTCCCTTGGAATAGGCCATAGTTCTAACCTTAACGGTAATCGGTTATAGCAAAGTAAATACAGAATGGCTGATAAACATTGCTACCCAGTTGTCAGTTAAAGATGATAAAAGTGTTTGTGTTTTCAGAACTGCATCGAAAGATATTTCCCTTCTACTCTATGCGTGATTTCAATATGGTGGTGGAAATTGTCACACTTACTGGCCCATAAACCTAAACCGTAAACCGTTGACCTAGGGGTTCACTGATTCGATTATTTGGGAGACAGGAAGTTTACAAAACAAAACCAACAAATTTGGATGACATAAAACATTGCACTGGAATCAGAGTTGTGGCAACTCTCGATGCATAAGAGAGGGAGGAGGTTATTCAAATTCAATTATTAAAAAAAAAAAAAAATTAAGAAAACGAACTAAGAAAAGAACAAATTGTTTGTATGAATTAAAGAAGAGCTATTTGGATTACATAATATTACAACTTTTACCATAGAACCTTTCGATTATCTTGTTATAATTAGATTATATTAATTATATGGGAATTTTCAGTTGGTAAATAATCAGAATTGGTGTGGATCTGGTATTCGAGAAATAGATTAAAATGTCTAATCTGTCTAAACAGCGTAAATTATATGAAGCAACTACCATCAACGACTTCAGTTGTAAAGCCTTCACCCGTGGTGATGAAAGGATATATCATTTGGCAAAAAAGTATCACACAGAAGGAAACGTCTGAAGTACCAATTATGTCTTGACCAAATGTGTTTCATGACTGTTGGATAAGTGTTGTTCATGTGACTTAATGGTAGAAACTATAACTACCGCCAATCCTTTTGAAACTGCTTAGGATAGCCTAACATTTTACCGAATCGTAGCCGTACATAATAAAAGGGCTACAACGGTTCACTTCTTCTGCTACCTGTCATAAATATTGACTGGTTTCCTGAAATTTAATTTTTTCCCTGTAATTCCTAATTCGTAAATTGCAGCGACCTAAATTTTTGTCCGTTGTTTTGCCATATAGTTCTTGGTAAAGTCACAAAAAATTGATCGATTAACTGCACTCCTTTCAATACATTTCCTTGAAATGATCGATTTAATCAATATATTTTGAGGTTCACATCTCCTATCCAATTGCAGAGTGTTCGAGACTGAAACGTAATGCATTATCACGCCCCTTTTGGTTCCTTCCATACCAATTGGCCGATTTTCGGCATTAATTTTTTTTCTCACGTAGATAATTCTTTGTAAAATTTGAGAAAATCGACTAGTGGACTGCACATTTTCTTGATCTTATATATCATATGTATAAACGATTTAATCCATATATTATAAGTTTTCTACCTTCTATATTGTTGCACTAACTTCAGTCAAATTTGGTGTATCGTAAGGGTTTGTTAAAGTAGTATCCGAGAATAAAAATGGACTGCCTTGTGTCTCCCCTTCCACACAAATTACGTAATTTAACTCATTTACTCCTAGATTTATATATTTCATTCAATTGTAGTACCTATAAATGGCAGTATTCTGCATTAATTCAGAGCATTTGTTGGTCAGAACTTTGCACCAACGTAACTGAATGTTATGTGAAAATACGAGTATAGTCGAGTAAGTCAATTCACATGGCTGAAATTTCTGCACTGCTTGTTTTATCACATTTGACATTTCTTTTTACACAGTGTTTACTTTCATCTTTTGTTTTATTCCAAGTAAACGTAATTAATGAACAAAGCGATGCTGTTATTCAGTAACTGAAATTTTTAAAATTGCGTACAACATTTCCCCTCCAACTCTGCTGATTGTGCTTTTTATTGTCGCCATCACCACCGCTCCATATCCAAATATGTTAAACAACAAATATGTTTAAGATTTTTCAATGGAATTCGGAACAAAATAGTATTTCAATGAGGATGAGTGGGATGAGCGTACATGAATGAATTCGTATAAATTCTATCTAAGTGTTGTCAAATGTAAAATTCCAGCATTTTTGTAGTTGTAAAAAAAAAAAATAAATAAATAAAAAGAGGGTATTAAATAAAACGTTTGTCCAAACAGAATATAGGCTATACATTAAGTTGATCTGTTTCTATTTAAGTTTTTTCATTCAAAACTATCTACTAAATGTCCGGTTGTAAGTTAAGTCAAATTGTTGTTGTGTTCAATGCCTATTCGGGGGAATTCTACAAGGTATATTCGAATCTTTTTATCTTCCTCACTGTTTCTTTAGAAATATTCAAGTTTTGTTCGCAATACTTACGTGAGCCTGGCATACAGATGGTGCCAGCAGTTTGAAAAGAGTAAACGATCTCAGTGAATTTGTAAACAAGAAAAACATTGGGCACCATTATGAAATGATGGACCGAAGATTTGAAGATGAGAAAGTTGTGCGCAAGATGAGTGACGCCCTTGTTTTGAATAGAGTAAAAACAGCACCGTGAAAATGTTTCGGTAGTGTTTGCCGATGTTTGACCGAACTTTTGTGTCAGTTTATAACCATGAATCCACCACAGTGAAAGCAGTGGACCGGAATGGGAGAATTGCGTCCAAAGAAGGCAAATACGGTTCCGTCTGTAGAAAAAGTTATGGCGCCTGTTTTTTTTTTTTTTTTTTTTAAGATGCGCATGGAATTATTTTTATTGATTATTTTCAGGAAGGAAATACTATCAACGGCGAATTTATGCTAATTTATTGCAGCGTTTAGGTAATGAAATTGTGGAACAAAAGTGGTATTTGGAGAAAAAGAAAGTGTTGTTCGCAATGCTCTGGATCACACATCCAATATTGCGATGACCATTTTCTCGGACTATTTTCTGTTTCTAAATTTAAAAAAATGGGTCGGCGGTAAAAGATTTGCCAACAATAAAATGTAGATTCTGCGGTTGATGGCTATTTTAAAGAGCTTGACAGTTCTTACCATAAACAGGGTATAGAAGCTGGAAAAAGTGTATCGAGCTAAAAGGAGATTATGTTGAAAAATGAGAGAAGTTTTCTTAACTATGATGTGTCTTCTTTACTGTAGGCAAGTTTTGAAATCGTCTTCATGTATTTCGAACCGAAATTACAAGAATTTTCAGTCGGATTTGTTTTTTTATTCACACTGGGTACTTCCAGAGATACAAATTGAGAGACGGAGAGAGGGAGAGAGCGGGAGAGCATGTTCCCATCGTCTGAATACGTGGATTCCGATTCGAAAAGGAGCAGAACCGTCGGGAAGGCTAATTATCGAAAATGTCAATAAAATAATAGAATTTGTCAAGCACTGTTTCGATTGCCCATAAGCTAAACATTATACAAGGAGCTCCGTAAATGGATACCACACAAGTTATGTTAAGAAAAATAAAACTCATAAACCGAATTTCAATCTGCAAATTTCTGCTGAGTCGTAACAAAATCGACGGATGTTGGTCGCTGATCAAAAGTGGACTTCTTACAACAACGCTGGATGAAAACGGTTATAGTCGAATCCCTAAGAGACGGCGCAACGGTGGCTAGGATTGGAGGTCAGGAATGTTTTGCTATATATTTTGTGAGATCGGCAGAAAACTTTGAATTTTTTCCTACTATAAATTGCCGTCTACTTCTCTTAATTCTCCCTTAATTCGGAATAACTGTTTAACAGTTTTGGATAATAGAAGATGAATTGTGTTCTTTGGGGATAATACCAAGCAACAGACATCAACGGTGGCTTTCCAGAAGCTATAGAGCGGATCTGGTGGCTATCACTTGATTGTGTCTATATGAAATAATTTTAAGGATGGTTCTTGCCATTAGGGACGAGGTTTCTATGAGAGAGGCATATTGGTGTTATAATAACAATATGTGGAATCAAATGGTTCATATTTTACCATTTCTATCGTTTTAACTATGGTAAAAAAAGCATTCAATGTCATGCGAAAATAATGGATTTCTTTTTGCTATACCATATAATAGCACATAATAATAAATTTTTATTTTAACTGAGAGCAGAACTATCAGCTTGCTGTCCTAAAGAGAGAATTTGTAAATTTTTATGGCATTTTGTAGAGTAGTTCTTATAATGTTAGACTAATGAAATAAACTGAAGTACTCCTGCTAGGTACGCGCGTTCACAGTAACATATTTATATTTCTCGTCAGTATGGAAACATGAAAGCATTTTTTTTTCACTTCGAATTTAATTAAAAAATCTTCCATATATTTTTGAGTCCCCAAAAGAAGGCGACAACAAAAAAGGTCACAAAGCAATCCACGGGGAAATGAAACAACTTCACATGAAAAAAGTAAAACAAATGATTTTTAACGGTTTATTTCATAAAGAAAAAGGATTAAACCGACATCAAATAGGCGGACATATCCGACTGGTTGATAAGACTTATAAACACAAACAAACGCAAAATATAATCAGTATTATTTGCTTACAACTTAATCATGAAAACGGAAATGTCTTCCTGGATATCGCCATCATTCGATTTGTGTTTGAAAACTATTGGAAAAAGTATTTTTATGTTTCAGCAAAATTGCAAAATTGTTTTATATCTTGGAATTTGAAAAAGAATTAGTTTCATTAAAATAAAGCAGATCCAGGAAGCTCTTTCTTAGCGATAACATATATTTTATCAAAAAAACGTCCAGGGAATTTGTCATTCAAATTTATTGTGTCGCCTTCAAGGTATGCTGCTTCCGAAACAATATTCTCACGCCAACAAACAACCGGTCATCAAAAATTTCTCCAAACGCATTTGCTTGGAAAAAAAATTTTATGACTTCTGTAGATTGAAAAATTTACTTCTTGAATGTGTAATTAGAGTTTTGAAAAAAGAATATATTATCCGGAGCCATATCAAGTGATGAAATTACGAAAAAAGGCCACATTTATTGAAAAAGAAAGTGTTGTTTCGTCAAAACTATGCTCCAGTTTGCACATTCACTATTTTCTATTTCTACACTTGAAAAAATGGCTCGTTGGTAAAATATTTTCCAATTATGAAAAGGTGGAGTCTACGGTTGATGGATATTGTGAGGAATTTTATATTTCTTACTATAAACGGTATAGAATATATGAATGAATATCGCTGGAAAAAGTGTATCGAGCTAAAAGGAGATTATATTAAAAAATACAGAAAATTTCCCCCAGTTTTTTAATTACCCTCGTATATGGGATAAATTACTTAATTATATGATCACGATCAATCTTTTCAAATTTTTCAGATCACATCAAGGCAATACCGTGGACAGAAACAGACGTTAGAAATAATATTTGCAGGAGAAGGATTTAATTTCGGAAAATGTTTTTTGGTCAATTTGTATGGGGGGTACAAGAAAGTTCGAGTACACATTACCCATTTACAATCCTCGGCTACAATTTGACAAAATAGTAGATTGTGATAAATTTTAGAAAGTGTTGTAAGGATTTAATACAATTTTCGTGTCTACCATTCAGCATGCAAACCAACCATACAGACGGACATCGCTCAGACGGACTTAAAAAGTCATGAAGCACATTTGGTCAAACGATGCTTGGTATCAAATCATATTTATCTTCATTCCTTCGAGTGAAAGTTAAAAAATATATTTGGGTATGGGAATGAATTACAAATCTGGAAATGTATCCGCATTGTAATATTGTATGTCCCATCCTTTTTTTTTTCCATGACATCAATTGATTCTAGGCCCACTAGCTCAAGCAAATACAAATTATACACAATTTGTAGGCCCAGATAAGTATATTCACTCAGTTACCTTAATATCAACAGTAGGGTGACACCCACAATCCGATATGAACAGCAATTCTGTTACCCATCACTCATCCACAAAAATCCGCCCAATGCTCGACAGCAGCGTGAAGAAATTCTGTTCGTTTATTTGTTTGTTTGTGTTTTTTCTGCAATTTTCCCTGGGATCCTTCCGAAAAATTGTTTTTAAATATCCCGCTGAGTGCATTACAAATGAAACTGTTGTTAAGTGTAGAGCTTTCGTGTGTACATGCTTGACTAGTGAATGAATGGATGGTGGTCGTAGTATTGCGCCTCCCGTCGCTCTTGATAAAAATGTATATCCTGTTGCCGCAAAAACCCATTGATTTTCGTACACTGATGTCGCTTAAGTACTGGCATTCACTCAACAATACTCGTAACAATGACATAAAGTAAGAGGATTTCCAGTTGTTTTTCTTCCGATAAGATTTAAATAATACATTCCGAGCCGCTGAATGGGTAATGAAAAAGTTAAATTCATATTCACTTCACTATTGGGATTATAACGAGAAATAATTGCAATCAATATAGATTGTGACAAAGAGAATAATAACGACTTGGAACCTGAAATTCTGGTTACTGTCATGTAGATACAAGTGATAATATTATAAAAAAGAAATGAAGTCAGTATTGAACTAAAGACTTCAATGAATATCTTGATGAAGACCATCTCTCTATCTTATGTTATCTAAGACGAAGACGACGAGTTCTAGTAATAGATAGCATAGACTCGTCTACATAAGTGAAACTTCCCTTCAATAAATAGGGATCTGACGGACCTCCGTTTTTATTTGTATGAGAGGTCCCAGGCAACACAGTGAACAACAATTTAGAAGGAGTTACAGGAAAAAAATGAAAAAATTCGAGAAAATCGGTCAATTTTCATTTTCTAAGACAATCTTTGCAAACTCTTATGGCATTCAAAATCCGATTGAATTTAATGAAACCGGGGGAAGGAAATATATACCTAAAAATATCCGGATTAGATTTGTGAGGAAATGCACAAAAAATAGTTAAAACTTACTACAAAGGTGGCGATTCAAACATCGAACAAAGTTTTCTTCAGCAATGAATGTCATTTCTCACTAAGTGGTTACGTCAACAAGCAAAATTGTCGCATATTAAGCTTTTTTGAATCAGCATAATATAAAAATTTACCTCAATTTCGATGTTGTACGTATACTCTGCTCTTTAATTGGCTTCAGTACGAAGAGTTTATTCGTACCATTCCCTGCGGTTAGTTCTTTTGTTTCCTCATTACATTTTTTCATTCATTTCTTTATTGTTTGAAAGTACAAAAGCTAAAGCCACAAAAAAAAAGAACAAATAAGATTTCTCTTTTAATGCTTTCGGTATAAACAAATTCTAAACAAAATGAACAGAGGGATGAACAACATCCTTGAAAGTGTAGAAGTTATAAAATGAAATATTTAAACTACACCAACGTCGAGATCGGAAATTCCCTATGCGGATGCGGAAAGCAAAAACTCTTTAAACTGAGAACTAGATTGGATTGAAATATTGCAATCATTAGAAACTAATTACGCTAGTACTGTTTTTAAGTACTTTAATTCTGAATCTTAACTTTACAACGGTAATAACCAACTATTGCAAACCAAGGCCTTTCAAAGCTCTACATAAATTGCGTAGTACAGATTGTTCAGTACTTCAATAATTGAATTTCTGCGCAATTTTTTTAGCACTGCTAAATAGAAACTTGCAGCCAATTCTCACAACTCTAATTTCAATAGTTTGATTAAGGAGGCGATACTGTTTTACTTCTGATGGGATCCTAATAGTTCAAATTTCAAACCACAATGATTGTCTTATTATAACTGCAGCACTTTAGTCTGGATGATGGCGTTGTTTTTAGTGCTACTCGTCTACGGTTTTCCACGTTATTGATGTGCAGATAGGAATTGAAATGCGCGCGTTAAATTTGGTCTTTTCAGTTTCAACATTCAAATCTAAGCTATGATTCAGTTTTAAGCCTGATTTGTTTTGTGCTCGATTTAAAAAGTCGAAATTTTCATAACGTTTTATTACAGACAAATTTGGGTACTAGTGGCTTTCTTGTTCATATCCCTATGACACGAATTCTCATCGTTGCGCGACTAAAAGGACGAATTTCTCCTAAAAGTGTGAGAGTATCAAAAATTCCCCTTCGTCGCGAGCATACTTTAATAGAGGACCCTACGCCCTCATTTTCGTTACTAACTTCAGCTATTTCTATAAGTCAAGTGGACCATTTTGCTGCCTTTTTTAACTGTTTGATCCGTTCAAAGTAGACGTTTTGAAAAATACCTTTTACCTTTGGGTATGCCGGAAGCACCCATTTGTCGTTGGCGATGGCCCCATTTTTACCCTCATCCTTTTTTTTCTAGACGATGGTACCAAATTTGTGCTCTTTCTTTCCTGCTCTGTCTCATAAACGTGTGAATATGGAAGTTACCTTTTTGAGCATCGGTACACTATAAAAGCAAGATGTATTCAAATGCAATTCCATGATTTTAGTTCTATCTATTTGTTATGAGTAACGGTACTATTTTTGATCTTCTTCAGCCTTTATTCAAGCCTAAAAATAAGAATTCCGTTTTAAATTTTAATCAGAAGATAGTACCGTTCCTACCACTTTTGCTTCATAAAAGTAGGGAGACAGTCCGTTGGTCAGTTAGATTGTACAGTCCATTGTGATATCACGGAAACTGGGGATACGGATGTTCCTAGTTTCTTCCGTTGTACCATCCTGAGCGTCTTAAGAAACTCTTATGTCCGATAATATCTATATAGTCCAGATCTCTTAGGTCCCTAAAGAAATAAGAACCCAGTGTTGATCCCCTGCCTGTTCGGTTGGACGTTGCAATTGCAGAGAATGTATTCTATGGACTCCTTCTCCTCTTGATCCCCACAGCCCCTGCAGAAGTCATTAGTTACAGCGTTCAGTCTTGTTGCGTGTCTTCCTATCAGACAGTACCCCGTCATGACGAATACAAGTAATGAGACGTCTGGTCTTGATAGTGACAGCAGTGTGAGTGAACGCTTCAGATCTAGGCGAGGCTACATCTCGTTGGATTTACTACAGCCTCGGACAGACTCCCACCTACCATTTGCTGCTAAGTATGCCCCATCTCGCAGTAGGAACTTGCAAGTGGCTAGAGGTATGCCCACAGACTCCTACTCGACTGGAGTCTATAAGACTGTGCCTCGTCTGCTCTGCAGTTCCCTAGTAAGTCCCTGTAGCCCGGCACTCACACAAGGTGAATGTTGAAATGCTGAGCCATCCCGTTAAGAGATCTGCGGCATTTCAGGACTAATGTTGAGTTCAGGAAGACAGAATCCAGGAGTTTAATGACAGCCCTTAACTCTCAGAGAATATGTTAATCCCCACCGTGGTGAGGACGTTATATCTCAGCCATTCTGCTACTTCCTTAATGACCAAAATTTCGGCCTGATAGAAACTACAGTGATCAGGTAGTAACCACTGTTTGACCACTGTGACAGCTCTCTTAGTTTTACAGCCGTAACTGCAGCAGTCTGCATACTAATTATGTCCAGAGGTAGTAAATGCAAAATTACATTTAGTGCATCGGATGGGGTGGTGCGGAGCGCACCAGTGATGTACAGACTGGTCATCCTTTGGACCTTGTCCAATATCCTACAGTATGTGGATTTCTGAAGAGCTTTCCACCAGACGATAACTCCATACAATATTATCGGTCTTACTATTGCAGTATACTCGTACAACCAGTGAACAATGCGAGGCTTTAACTCTCATTGTTTCCCTATTGCCCTCTTGTACGCATATAGCGCCACTGTAACCTTTTTCGCCCTGTTCAGAATGTTGAGTTTGAAATTCAGCTTCTCGTCTAATAATACACAATACGTCGCGAAAGAATTTCAGTACCTCTAAGGGAGATAGGATCCACAACTAGAAACTTGTACTGGTTCATTTATACTGCAACCCGTATAATTGTGTAATTATTGTGGGAGTTACAAAAGACTATTTGCTTATTCCATCGACTTTTTTAAACTTTAAAGGCAATATGAGTACAAAAACGCCAGTTACCACAGTCTTCGAATTAGAGGTTGATGGAGAAGAAAAAAACAAAACTGACAAATCAGTCAGTTTATGGGTATCAAATCGTTTTTCAAACAGGGCGGGTCGACGTTAGCGATGTTGTCGTGACATTCAAAGCCGCCTCTCTAATGTTTGGTGGCCTATTTCAGAAAACACTGATACGTTGGCCAAAAATATTACCGCTCTTCCCGAAAATGTGCATCATATCCTCCGCGCACAATGAATCGTATTTTCAATTGATCCAGGACTTGAGCCTGCCCCTGGTGCAGAAGCCCAAAGGTAATGACTATAGATAACGCCGTTTGTTCGCTAACTGATATTCGGAAAGTCCACCAATGGCCGAAAGATCATAGATTTTGGAGAAATAGCTATCTTAACAAACAAATTTCATCACTTCATCGAAAACGATGTTGATGAGGCCATTACTGTGAATAGCTAGGGCTAAAGATCAATGATAATAAATATATTTTTGCCCAAATTGAACGACATGAATGTGGACGACGGCGCTTTCAGCAGGACGGCGCCAAGTGTCACACATCGAACTCCACAATGAACATTATTCGTGAACTACCTTGAATTGTCCCCCAATTTCGTGCGATTTGATCCCGATAGGTCTATGTGTGTGAGGTTTTCTGAAGTCGCAAGTGTATGCAATGAACTGCAATTTACCGACGCCCCTAAAATCAACATATCGCATGATATGTACCAAACCTGATAGCCTTCAGTACAAGCTCTGCAAATATATGAAGATAAGAATGTATGGGCAAAATCGATTATTTGTATTGAAGGTACCAGAAGGGGTAGATATTTGATTTATTTTTTCTCAAGCTACATCAAGCAATATACGAGGGCGGTCCAAAAATAGACAACCTGACGCATACATGCTGCCAGTGGTTTGGAAAAACAGATTTTGGTGAACAATTGCAACCTTATAAAATATATGTTTTTAGTTTCAAAAGTAAATGATCTCAGTGAATTTGTAAACATGGAAATAATTGGGGGTCATTTATTTCAATTTAATATTTCCATTTGAAAGTCTCAATCCAACCAATATTAAAGCCGAGATAGATTCTACTTTAGGCGATTCCTCTCCTTCGTTTACGTCTACAAAATATTGGGTAACAGAGTTTAATCAAGGTCGCGCGAGCTGCCAAGACGAACACCCTATTGGTCCATCAATTGAGGTATCCACTCCAGACACGGTTAAGAAAATCCACAAAACGGTATTGTGTGAGCTAACTGAAATTATGGATATTTCAAAAGGTACTAAACATCGTGTAATGGCTGAAGATTTGAAGAAGAGAAAGATGTGCTCAAGATGGGTGCCGCGCTTGCTTTAAATGGAGCAAAAACAGCGTCGTGCAGATCATTCAGTAGAGTGTTTGGCGATGTTTGATCGCAATAAAGACAAATTTTTGCGTCGATTTATAACGATGGATGATACATGGGTCCTCCACTTCACACATGAGACAAAGGAACAAAGCAGTAGTTGGAGTGGGATAATCGTGTACAAAGAAAGCGAAGAATGTTTCATCTGCAGGTGCAGGTGCAGGTTCGCATGGGATTATTTTTTCTGATTATCTTCAGAAAGCAATATTATGTCATCAAAGGCGAATACGAAAATAATTTATTGCAGCGTTTAGGTGATAAAATTATGGGAAAAATCTACATTTGGCGAAAAATAAAGTGCAGTTCACATATCCACTATTGCGATGGCCAAAATTGATGAATTAAAGTACAGATTGCTTCATCATTCACTTTGTTCGCCAAATTTAGGTCAGTCGGACTACTTTCTATTTCCAAACTTTAAAAAAATGGTTCGGAGGCTATTTTAAGGAGTTTGAAAGTTCTTACTATAAACAGGGTGTAGAAGCTATTGAATATCGCTGGAAAAATGTCGAGCTAAAAGGAGATTATTTTGAAAAATGAAGAAAATTGTTCCCAACTCTTTTGTTCCCTCCCTCGCACAAATAGCCAAATGTATTATAAGCGTTTTGAAAATTTGCAGCAGCTCTGTTCATTTGTTTTAAATTGGTTGTGCACATTGTGCACATTGTGCACAAAAATCTCATCTCCAACGCCATCTATCACTTCAAATAAGACCTTTTAAACCTTCCGGAATACTCTACCAATAATTTAAGACCAAAATGAGCCAAATCGGTCCAACCGCTCTCGAGCTTTAGCGAGACTAACGCACAGCAATTGATTTTTATATATATTTTCAAAATATCCGCAATTTGAATGCGCCATCAAGTTGTAGGTAGTAGTTAATAAATGTATTTTGTAGTTGTTGTCGTCTGATCAACACTGCTGCCACATTTATTGTATCGCTTGGTCCGGAATCAATCGTTGGATGTTTTCATCAATTGTACACCTTACTCTACCTGTGGAACGTTTCTTCACAGACTCGCAAAGATGTCATGAAACGGCGTTGCCTTGGGTCCGTGGCTGCAAAGCTTTTATATTTGAGAAGGTAAAAACAATCAATCAATCAGATGTCACAATTTCCTCAAAAGTTTGGACAACGTTCAAAATTTTTGACTGATTATACTGTAACGATCTTAATGTCGCAACTAAATGTAATTCAACGTCGCCACAGACGGGAACAGAGTTCAGCAAAAGTAAAGAAGAATTGCAATTACATTAAGAAGTAACAAATGTTTTAATACTTTCCGAAAACCAGCAGAACAACATAAATGAAGCGCGAAATAAAGAATAAAGCAAAAAGCATAAACGTAGTCAAATATCCGAAAATTAATTAAATAAACTCGAACTTTTTTCTTTGAGCTCTAGTTACGAATGTAATTTATGTGGGCAACGAAATGAAGAAGGCGAAAATAATTTAAAAAAACAAGAATGTCCTTGTGGGCAATTATTTTTTGGCATATCCTTCTGTGCAATCATGAAAGATTCCTAATAAAGAAATGAAATCGGCAACACAAAAGAAACATGGAAGGGCATTAATTAAACCACAACTGGAAAAACTTAGGGTATGGAGTTTAATTAAAACCGTTAAGACTAAAAACCAACTGTATGCAGATTAAAACGATTGCACACAATTCTTGGTAATGAGTAGTGAAGAATTGAAACTTTCAAGTTAGTGAAGTATGAAACATAGGGAAATCCAAATCGATAATTTTTAATGCATAATATTTGGATTACATTGGTTAACATTATTTTTTATTTGATTTTTTCAGGCTGTCTTTTCTGGAGATCTCAAGATTTTCAATTAACAAATTTATTGATTATTATTATTTGTAATCCTCTAACTAATTTATTGGGTTAAAGTGTTACCTACAAGGGTAGGCGCCATATGAGAACTCTTCGAACATAGATACGACGGAGCCTGGATTAGCGGATATGTCAAAAACGGTTTCTTCTCGTACATAGTATATCGACTTATAACGGGTTATCCATTTTTCGGTTTCAAATGTAAAGCTAAATAAAACATAAAGCTATGATTTCGATGAAATTTTTATTTCATTGTAATGCTTGGACCTTGCCATTGTGTACGAGATACAATGCCATTTAAATGACCGCCTCTTGATTGATTGTAGCAGTGGATCCTTTGAGGGCGGCATCTTGGCGATATTATGACGAATGTTGGTTTTCAAATTCTCCAACAATTGGGGATTATCCGCGTAAACACGGTCTTTGACGTAACACCACAAAAAAGGTCTAACGGCGTAAAATCGTTTGAATATTGGTGTTCTTTTTTTTACTCGAGAAACAAATACGTATATAAAGAACCTCAGAAATTATCCTGCCTCTTGCATTTTTCAATAAAAGATTACATAAATCTAGTACATAAATTCATGTTAGGTAAATTGACTTACATACCATCATCCAACGTCTTTTTGAATGAAAGATGCGAAATTAGAAGTATTTAAGTTAAATAATTTAATTCGTACTCGTATGTGAGGTACCAGAGAGAACGTGATTATTCTTTGGATTTTTTTTTTACATTTTACCCAGTATTATAAATGTTCGAATTAGGAATTTCAGTGGAAAATCAAATTTCGATAAATCGAGAAAATTTAATTTCGATATTGGAGATACCAGAGGAGGTTGGCAGGAGGATGTGAAACACAATTTTTTCACCATTATTAAAGGTAAGAATATAAGGATTAAAACGGTCTTTTATATGGGAGATACCAGAGCGGGTGTATTTACTTAATCGATTTTTCTCATATAGAATTGTAAAAAGATGCAGTGGATAAGATCTTAGACTACTACGGCTGGTTAATAAGAAATTACAGAGCACTGATTATATTTCAAAAAATTGATAAATTTCTAAAGGAATTACCAAAATCCGTGTTCATTCAGAAACAATACTTTCGCAAACATTCAACGCGTATCAAATGTAACTAAATGTGATGCAACCAATTGGATCTTATGAAGGGTTTAAATAGGTAATTTGTATCGGAAGTACCAGGGATGGAGCTAATCGGTCAATTTTTATAATCTTACAGGCAGGAAACATGAACGTAGGTTGCTGCAACGAGGAGGAGGAGTTACAGGAAAAAATTGAATTTCGGAAAATCGGAAAACCAATCACTCAATCTTAAATATTCATCAAACGAATTTGATAAAAAAATACTCTGTACCTTAAATATTTCCCTCTGGGTGTCACATTCTTCGCCGTATCAAATATTATATACCTTCAGTCCTCCGGGCGAATATATAAAAAATATATAAATTTACTGCTATAATTTTTTGTCCAAATTAACCACATCCGCCTTTGAAGCATGCGATATCTCGAAAGAATGTTTACGTTTGCTAACTGCGTCAACGCAACGAATTTAAGACGCAGAAGATATGTTAATCGTTGTTAATTTTTTCGAAAAAAGCCTTGTGGGTTTGAGAGTTTTACAAAAACGTTGATTCGCCGACTGGAGCGCGTAGAAGAGTTTTCAAAATCGAGATCTTTGCTGCGAAGAGATTAGTACAACACAGGAAAAACAAATGTTGACGGACCAGGTCATCAAGAACGATAGAAAATGTGGAGAGTGTTAACCAGTCTGTTCGTGATGGTCCAAACCTTCCAACTTGGAAGCACGCAAATGCTACAGATGCGAATAGGCTATCATTATGCCACATTTCGAAAAAATTCCTGAATCTGCGCAAAATTGAGTTGATATACGAATTAAAGATACAGGAGGCAATCAGGGGCTTGACTTGGTAAACCAGGCTTTTTAACCTTTGCTAAAATATTGTTTTCGAATGAAACTTATTTTCATCTTAATGGATAAGTAAACGAATCCGAAACGCATGCATCAGAAACACATTCTTTCCCCTAAAGTGACCATATGGACTGCGATGTCGTCACCAGGAATTCTAGGTCTTTATTTTTGAAAATTGAGGGAGGCGTACAGTTAGAGTGTATTCACAGAACATGGTTCCTACAGTTTCCAATACTTCCCTGCCATGGGTTTGTGTAATTTTCCCTGGTAAGAAGATCTTCAATGGAGTTGGCATAGACGCAGTCCTGATTAATTTCCTGCGGTATTTAAAATTTATATCAATAAAATGGCTTCTTTGGCGCATTTGAAAGAAAATATCCGTCATCGGAACCTTTCTGCCAAAACGTCATAAGAAGTTTTTCTGTTCGGTTAAACGAGTGCCGCAAACGCGAGGACTTACATTGGGACGATATTATTCTCATATTGGGTTATTTAATAATTAATAAAAAATTTTCAATAATTACTTTGCTCTTTTTAATCGATCCACCAAATATAAACATTCTTTGAAACAATTTATATAACATTTTTCCACATACAAAAGGCATATTTTCCAAAATGGCCGTTGCATTATAAAAATACCTAAGTTTTGATAGGGAAAATTTCATAAATTTGGACAAAATTATAGTTAATTCACATAATTGATAATTTTAAAATATCTAATCGTTTTTATGCAGTTACATCACCGTCTTTGATGCACCATCATAGGCTATTTGCTGTAATAAAAACTGGAAAATATTACCAAAGAGAACTTTAATTACTTTCCCCGCTATTGAAATTATCCCGCCCTGAATGCGATTATCAGGGAGAATATGATGTAACCATGCACAATTATTCACAATCGCCCCGCCTAAAGACACGAGTACGTAAGTGCTTTTACAGTTGGTAGGAGAAATATTATTTGCCCGCTATTAAATCGATTAAGTGACATGAGAGCTGCAGAACGCATCGGGACGACTAATTTATTTATTTACTCTAATTTATGCACATGACGCATCGACGGAAGATATTGATGAGTTGATGAGAACACCGACAAGTATTATTATTTAATAGAATAAAATAACGCCAATTCCTGCCCACTTACTTTTTCATTTTCGCCTTACAAATTTCAAATTTAGCAGTTGCCCGTTAACAGTTAGTTAGAGTTAGAAATATTCAAAACAGTTTTTTGGTTGCGATGCAATCATTTGAAAATATATATTTGTTGACATTTCTAATTACACAAAATTATATACTAGCGGTAAAATCTTTTATTTCCATTTCATTATTTTTAATTACATTAAAAATACAGCTAAATAAATATCAAAATAATATTTAAATAATTTCACACCCACTGCGTGTGAAAGTGTAGATTTTTATTTAACGGACAAACGCAATTATTAGGCAAATATAATTAAGTACACCATTTACTTCGAAAAAGAAATGTCATGCATTTGGTAGGACTTCTGATGAAATGTAATATATATTTACAATCACCGAACTGTTGCACGTTTGTGTGAAGCATTCAACACAGTTATTAGCTTCTTTAAGTTAATTTTAGTTTCGTGAGATATGGGTATGGGACCTCTCCGAATATTTAATTTATTAACAAATCTGTTTATGCTACCTATTCATCATTGAAGTTTTCGTTCCACCATTAACAAATGCTCTACCTACTGCAAAAGATTTTCCGCCCAAATTTGCTTTAGATATTTTTAGAAGCACCTGTTTTTGGAGCCTTTCTTTTGGTTATCGAGAATTCTTCTCAGGATATTTTTTCGTACTGTAACGTTTTGCTCGGTCCCTATTACATGGGCCAGCCTACGTAATCGCTGTCGATGTCGGTATTCACCTCAGTAAGCTAATGGTTCACACTACGCCGACGCTCCGCGCCATTAACAATGAAGATTCCATATAGATTATCAAGCTATCAAAGATTTCCAGAACTGATTCATCCGTATCAAAATCTACGATTCTGTACAACAAGGCTTGGAGAACTATTGCTAACATAGTTGAATTTTGTTCGACGAGATAGAGATTTCTCTTTAAATCGCTTGTCAAACTCATAGCAACATATATACAGGGAGTCCGTCGGGAAGATATACTACTTTGTTTGTATATATTTTTTGATTAAATGAAAGAGAATGGATCTTATATTGATAAATGTTTTGTTTAATGTCGGCAATTATGTATGGAATACAATATCAGATAAATGCCCCCTCTGTTAGCCTCACAAATGCAAACCTTTTTGAGCACATTTTTCATTACATTCTCACACATTTCACGCGGTATTTCGTTAATTTCATCACGAATATTTTGTTTGAGTTGCTCAAGCGTTTCTAGTTTGTTTGCATAAACCTTGCTTTTCAGATATCCCCACAAAAAGAATTCCGGAGCAGTCAAATCAGCGACCGTGAAGGCCAATCAACATCACCATTTCTTGAAATAACTTATTGTGGAAAGAGGTCTCACACCGTCTTGTTGATACCACATGCAAACCAAGCTCAAAGAATGCAGTTGTAGCATTAAGAAGTTTTCAATCATATCACGATATCGCCCCCTATTGATTGTTACCGTTACGCCGTTTTCAGTTTCAAAGAAGTAAAGACCAATGATTCCTCCTGACCAAATTGTACACCAGACTGTCACTTTTAATGGATGCAAAGGTGACTGATGAATAATTTGAGGGTTTTACATTGCCCAGAATCGACTATTCTGTTTATTCACATATCCATTCAAATGAAAATGTGCCTCGTCACTCATTATGATTCTTTCATGAAAATCGGTGTTGTCATGGGCGAGCTGTAACATCCTATTGGCATATGTACGGCGGCGTAAGTTGTCTTGTGGAAGAAGCTCTTTTGTCAATTTAATCTTGAATGGAAACAAATGCTAATTCTTGTGCAAAATTGTGACAAAAGTTGTTCTTTGAAGACCAAGCTCCTGAGCACGGCGTCGAATTGAGGTTGATGGATTGTTTTGAGCACTTTCTTGAGCAGCAGTAATAATAAATTTCAGCCGATCTTGCGGTACGTTGTCATCCATGCTTGGCCCTATCAGCTACAGACCCTCTTTCTTCGAAATCAGTCACTACACGATAAATAGTGCGTCTTGTTGGCACGTTGTTTCTCCCAAAAATTTCACGCTACTTTCTCATCGTCACAGTAATCGACGATTGATTTTGATAAAATGTTTTAACGATTAAAACACGTTGGTTTGTCGAAAATTTTTCCATAATAAATTTGCCACATCTCTACTTCACGACTGCTAAATATGAACTGTCAAGATTAATGTTTACCAAAATGGCGGCAAAACAAAGTAGTATATTTTCCCGACGGACAACCTGTATGTACGAATTATTCTCCTCCTAATTTCTAGGATGCTACCGTTAGTTTTATTCATAATAGAGCAGAGGTAGGTGAAATTGTTTACAATTCCAAATGAGTAAAATCTTTATCCGTCGCAACAATTATTTTAATTTTGTTCTCTCTCATCGCTAAACCTATTTTTGCTGACCCCTTCTCAATTCTTAAGAAGGCTCGAAAGTCTATATCATAATCGTACACATGTAAAAACCTAAACCTTTGCTTTGTGTGAAATGGTTCATTAGAACTTCGCATTCAATGAAGGATGTTTTTCGGCCAGAAATATTCTTAAGAGGTGTATAAGTTTTATAAAAGCACCAAATACGGCCGTGGCCGTGTTTATAATTGGCTAATTTGTTTACTTGCTCACTAACTTTTTTATCTACTGAGTGGTAGGCCGGTGCTGCTTACTTCAATGTTCCTTACTGAAACAAAACTATCTAGTCTGTAACCATTATCAGATGTGTTAAAATGCACACTAAATTTACTGGTTTTTGTATGAGGACTCCTTTGGCATAAAAATATCCCAGAACAATTTTAAAGTCAAAGCCAGCATACCCTTAGAATATTTCTTCTGAACTCTTATAATGTTATAGTATATTCGGTGGCATCATCTTTCTCTTCCGCCGGGGAATGTGCACAAAACAGAGTTATTAAAATATAATTGTTTGGCAAGGAGTTTCAATACGATTAAACCGCCAGCCCGTCGTCTCTGTCTATTGTTAAACACTAACACCAATTCCCACCTATCTACGTGGCAAATGTAGTAGATATCACAGCTCTTTGCGTAGAGAGACCAGTTCACATCCTTAAATAAAGTTCATTTTAATGTGTTCGGTTAAAAGGATTTCGTTTGTTGTCATTGATGACGTAATAAGCTTTATTGAACAAGAACGATCAGACCGATTCTAGTGTTGGAGCTGCTGACGGCACTAGGCTATCGCATGGGTTGAGTTTCAGTGACAAATGCTATTTGGTTACATAGAATGTGTCGGTGTTCAAATTAATGAAACTGGTCTCCTCCTTGTTTTAGCTTCCCCCCAAAACGGAATTCCGATGACATTACTGGGGAATTTCCAACCAAAGGTCGGAACTCATGAGGTGCTTAGGAAATTCCGTAAAGGGTTCTTGAAGGTAATCAATGGTTAGATAAAATAACAAATTCCACCAGGCACCTCTAGGCTGTTGTAAAAAGACGAGTTTCAAAAGATTTTTTTTAAAACCGCAGAGTTATAACACAAAATTTAGGTTATACAGCGATATGACATTCCAATTTAGCAAAAACTGTTCTGATTTACGATGACGTTATCTAAAATTGCTTACCGGAACGTCGAAAGTTTTGAGCAGCTTGGGAAATTCTGCAAAGAGTTCTGGTAAACAATAGTTACATAGCCCAAATAAGGTGGACCCACCCTAGAGGATGCGCAAGCCGTCTTGGTAAATAAAATATATATAATAAATGAATAAAAAAAATGAAGTAGACGGATATAGATAGATATGGCCGTGTGGATCATATTCATAATTCTGCAATTATAACAGAAATGCTAGTTAGGCGAAAAAGTAAGCGCAGTGCCCGAAGGGCCGTGATTAATCACTAGGTTCTCATCAATAAATTTTTTTATGTACGCGACTAAGTTCTCGCAGCTTTTTTTTTATAAAAATGCAGCTTTATTATGAAAACATGTTTACAAATGATGATCGCTACCTACTACTTTTTCACTCATTTGTCTTCAAAGGAGTGGAACTGCTGGTCAGTCAGATCTTGTGCCATCGAGCGGAACAAGTTATAATCGGATAAGGTAAGACTTCCCATTTCAGCGTTTCCAGGTAGGTTTTAACAGGCTTGGCCACGTGAAGTTGAGCAATGTCGTGCATTTTTCGTGTCTCTCAGCGTATTTAGGGCGTAAAAACGACGCTCAACGTCCATCTGCTTCAACTCATAAGGAACCCAAGTTCCTTGCTTTTGAATCATTCCCAACGCATTCAATCGCTTGGAAATGGCTTGACGGGTAACTCCTAATACTGAAGCAAGCTCCACTTGCGTTTGGAGCAATGCCGTCAATTAAAATTAGTGAAGAATACTAGTCAGTTTGGTTTCAGTTTGCAATCTATTAACATGGAGTGGGGCGTTAAAGAGAATCGAGTCGGCGTAATAGCGTTGTATAAGTGCGGAAAGAGTGCTGGCCAAACTTTCGAGTTGCTAAAACCACTCGGAATATCAAGAATGTTCGTTTATCGTGCTATTGCTGGCTTCGGCGAATTGTCTGGAGTAGAAGACAGGCCAAAAAGCGGTCGCCCGCGCGTTGTCCGTACGAGTGCGGTAGTAAAGGCAGTGCGTGAAAGAATTCGGAGAAATCCCCTTACAAAGCAGAAAATCATGTCTAAGGAA
>JAHXMU010000099.1:5028857-5060621 GCA_019455685.1 Philornis downsi | reverse complement strand
TAAAAACTGGTGCAAAGGTTTACCAAAAAGATGTGTTAGAGGGTGTTGTGAAGGGTTTGACCAATACCCTTTTCAATGGACGTAGATGGAGCAGAGTCCTCCTGCGCACAAAGCTAAAACCACGCAGGAGTGGCTCAGAGTCAATATTCCTGGCTTTATAGCAGCAGAAGATTGGCCATCAGGGAGTCCAGATCTCAATCCACTGGATTATGCTTTGTGGTCAGAATTGGAGAATATGGCTTGCAAGACTCCCCACAGAAATTTGGGAAACCTTAAAACAGCATTAATCAGAGCAGCGTCCTCGATCTCCATGGAAATCGTACGTGCGGCTATAGCCCAATGGCCACACCGTTTGAAAGCTTGTTTTAAAGCAAAAGGCGGCCATTTCGAGTGAATATAATTTTTTTTAATAACCAATATTGTCTTCTAATAAATGAAATAATTTTGAATACAATATGAATATTGTTTTTTTTTTTTTTTTTATCGCGTTTTATATTTGTAACAGAACATATGGCAGAACTATGTATAATAGAAAAACTATTTTAACATTATGGATACAGTGTCAAATCGGTCAGTGGTTGTTTTTGCCACCCTATTAAACAATTAATTAAAATTTAAGCTAAATTAGTGTGACTCAAGAAAAAACAATATGCAAAGGTTCTGATAGTATTCTAGATTAAATACAAAAATATTTACAAACTGAAAATTACACAATTTAGTAGTTGTAATAATATTATGACAAATATTTTATTATGCCATTTTTGTTTGTATTTAGCAAATTTTAATGTTGACGTATTATTTTTAAAACCTTCGAATTCAAATATTTTTGTTTTTGCCCATGTTTTTGCGGTGTAGTGATTTTATCACATTTATGTTAACAAACATATATTTATTATATTTTTGACAATATTTTCTGTTAAGAGGTTAAACTAAGCTGCTTAGATGTTTGTTTTATTACAGCAATTTGCTCCACATACGAGTATTGCTACATTCATAAGGGTGCATTTGTGCGATGTTTATGGATACATTACTTTGCACGATTTCTTCCATATAAAATCAGGGCTCCCAATGCCTAACAAGGCGTTAGCTAACAAAGGTCGCCAAATGTCCGTCCCTTGATATGACGGTCAACCCATGTTCTCCCTGTCCTGTTGTGACATGTTCTTATGGTCTTTCCTGTCCTATCAATATTATATTTCGTAAAACCAATTACAGCCATTCGCATCCTTTACATTAGAAGGCCTCGTTGCTGCTGATTTTATTTTTGGTGGCATAAAACAAAATTGGTTTTAGATGAAATTAGCTCAAGTGGAAAATTTAATTTGGTTTACTGCCGAAAAGGCATTTTCATGGAAAAATGCGATAAAACTGGGCACCACAGAAGAAAATACAACACAATGGATCGTAATAGGATTTAAGGATTTCCACGAAAAAAGGGGGAGGAAGATGTAATTCGTTGCATAAGAATCCTTTTTTTTGTAGCAAAATTATGGTTGACGTTTTTGAAATTTATTATAATTTTAAATATTTAAAGGCATTAATGAAGGGTGGAGAGAAATTGATTAACAAATTAAAATCGGTAACTCTTATTCTTTGCGAACCAGTGAAATCTAAAATTCAGTTTCTTTTCTTTTTTCGTTTTGTGATATAGTTTAGAAGAGATAAAGTTTCAGAACCCACTTCTAGCATTTTTATTTCTATGTTGAGAAATATTTAATTTAATCTGCAAGATAACACAATTTCGGAAAAGCCTGCTATAGACGAAACACGGTGTATTTTAAACTGGATAAATTATTTAGCAATTTATAATTTACATAGATTGGTGCACAATTTCTCACTCGGTTTTGTAAAGAGTTATCCTACTAAAATGATTCACATAATTTTGGCCTATATCTTGCATACTCGTATGTATTGAATTATAGGCTCTTAAAATACGTTAAAACTCAATGAATGAAAATTAAATATATAGGAATACTAGCCGACCCGGCAAACGTTGCTTTGCCTTCAGATTTTATTTTTATTGGAAATGTTTCAGTGTTAAACAAAATTCTGTTTAAATACCGTTAGCAGGAGCAGAAATAATTGCTTTTTAATTTGTGGTTTGTATAGGAGGTACCACTCCCCATTGTCCAATCCCGCTCATATTTGCAGCAGCACTTAAGATATGTACACCAAACCGATGTACCAAATTGTGTTCAAATACCGTAAACAGGATCAGAAATACTGGATATTTAATTTATGGTTTGTGTGAGAGGTACCACGCCCCATTGTCCAATTCCGCCCATATTTGCAGTAGCACTTAAGATATGTACACCAAACCTACGCACCAAATTTTGTTCAAATACCGTAAGCAGGAGCAGAAATAATTGATTTTTAATTTTTTGTTTGTATGGGAGGTACCACGCCCCTTTGTCCAATTGGACCGAATTGTAAATCGAAACCATCCCGGGCACCACCCAGACGCATATACAAAAATTTGTGCAAAGCGGTCCAGCCGTTTAGGAGGAGTTCACTGACAACGCCCGTACAGTAGAATTATATATATAAAGATAACTTGTTGTGATTTAGAATTATATTTTATTAAATTTGTTGTTTTGTATGTATTGTATTTATTATGTTAATAATAAACATTAGCGACATCATTGGTGTTCGATGACCCTAAAAAATTCGAAATAAGGCGCAACTATGCGCCTACTATGTGTAATCGCAGCTTCACTTTTTAGTTCAGCTAGAGTTTTGCTTGGTGTCGACGAAAGCAAGTTTGGGTGGTTGAACTTTGAGTGCACAATTCCGCTTGATCAGCAAGAATTGCTTTTTGGTTTTCGGTAACCCATGACATAGCCAAGTAGAGGTTAGGGTAGATTAAGATTTTATATGAATAAATGTGATGCACCAAATGGTGATCAGAAGAGAGAAAATATCCAGATGCGTTTAATCACTGTGGAGTTGAATAAATTCTTTGCTTTGAGGTAAACAAAACCTCCATAAGTGCCGTAGGGCGCTGTTTTAAGTGTGTGAGTTCGCATCCTTGTTAAAATACGCAAACGGGTATCACCAGAGAGGAGAACGGAATTAGGGAACAACACAATATTTGGCGCAGCCAAACTTGAACACAATTAGGAAACACACAACTAAGTGATACAGTAGATTCTTACTGTAGATACAACAACTGGAGCAGCTGGTAGGATCAACAAATCCTTCAAACACAACTAAGCGATACCGAAGATTCCTACTGTAGTCGCAACAAACTCAAGATCTTCAACAAATAAAGAAATGTCATTTGGTCTACGGAATGTCTATGAATAATGAAAACTAACTTATATAGAACAAAACTAATGGTTCTAATGAAATCACTATACTGGATTTTATTATAATAAATGTACTTATCAAGCCGAGAGATAGCTATACATTAATGAGTTCATCAAAGCAAACATATACAATTGGACCTGGTTGTTTAAATATGTCAAAAGAGTACCGGTTACTGATCAATAAGACAAAATATTTCACAATATTTTATTAAAATTGTTTATATTACCTTCGAAATACTCTCCATCCGGGAGAAAACTGTTGATTTTTAAGATAAGTCCATAAGTTTTCTTTCCACAAATTGGTTCTTTTTGACGAATTTATTTGTATTATCAACTGCCGCATAACGCCAAGGTAATATTCCTCATTTATCATTTGATCTTCTGGGAAGAATTTCTAGTGCACAACATTGCGATAATCAGAGAAATCGGTCAACAATCGACCCAATTTGATTTTAATTTAGTTTCGATTCAGTTGGAAGGCACGATATCAGAGCTTGTTGACTGGATTTTAGACATGTCACTAGTTTTTGAAGAAGGTTCAGGTACTTTTTTGTGCATAACAAAATGGTCTGAAATGGTTCAACAAATTCGGAAACATAGAAAGTTCAGAAACTGTATCTCTCATAAACTTAAAGAGAATAGTTGTGTCAACTTAGTGCAAACAGTACTTTTCACAATGCCTTTAAGCGAGCTTTTTATACGATAAATTCCTGGTACTCTAACAAATCTAAATCTGTTTCGGCTTATAATTTTTAAATCGGTTTGGTATATGGCAAATACCAATCGCATAATCATCCTGGTTGACGATAGGCAAAGTACCCGTAAATAGCAATAAAGTCTTTTGGAACGTCATCCTATTCATAAACACATAAATCCTATTCATCCTATTCATGAACACATAAACACACTTCTTAAAATTTACTATCAAAATATATATATGATTAATTATAAGAAAACCCATTGTTGCCATGTTTACAGCATAATTGTAGCACAATCGTTTTTCAACCTCATCATAGTTCATTATCCTTTCACAATCCAATCCGCGATGCGTTGCTACAAAATGAGGGTGTCTCCCTTTATGTTGCCACGTGACAGCGAAAGCTTTCATTATATTACGTACCATGACAAATCGGCGGTCGAGCAAACACATCAGCTATCCCCATTTATAGATTTGCATAGGCGGACTACATCATGATTATCCATGAAGATGGCTATTGAACCCAACGGGAGACCTTTGTAATTTATGCCACATTATTAGTGTAGGCTCTTGATTTTCTAGTGACCTTTAAATATGACCAACGAATTGTATGTAATAAGCAGCCTCTTCAGCATCAAGTTACCTCCTGCCCTTGGCACATAAACGAAATTATGATATCGCTTACTTTAAAGGACGAACTTTCTAATTCATGACATTCTTTCCTGTAATCTAATGAGGTCATTAACAAAAATTATTTTACAACTTTCTTGTAAGCTTAGCGTTTGGTGTCCTGTTAAATGTTTACACTGGTCGTAAAGAAAACGCAATTTCAAAGTTTCCTACCTAGACGTCATTAAATGTTGATGTATTGTGAAAATGTCTGGGACATAAGAAAGATTAAAAAGTTTACTTGCATTTCTAGGTGGCAGAGAGTGGGAAATACAAGTATTTAGGATAGCAAAACAAGGATAATTAGCTATTTTTGAAAACAAAGTAAGACATTGTCGTCAGCTGCCGTCTATCCGTAAGGCATAACGAAATCTGTTTTGTGTTGGCAAACAGTGATGCAAATTTGGAAGGAACATTTGGGAAAGCAAGTTAAAACATTTTGAAAGTATTTGGGTTTGCTTGTATTTAGTGAATTTTTAATTTTTGGTACGGATTCTGGATCCTAGAACAACAATGTTGTACATCTTTACACCCATTGGAGTTATTCTAGAAGGTGTTTCATAGCTAGATTTAATAGATTTCTTATTGTTGACAAAGTACTGCAGAGGACAAAGTATAATTTTCTAAGTTATTACTCACACAACCAGTGGTATTTAGAGTTTATGACACTTAAAACTGTAAGTTTCGTAAAATGTTTGATCATTTGAAAATTTAGTGATATTAAAATAGTATAACAACGTCTTCTATATCGTATAATATTCAACCCTTAGCAAGTAGTTTTTTTTAATCGAATAAAATACTCAAATTTGCATCATATATTAAAATTTTTTATTGGAATCGATAAATTGGCCACTGCCATTTAATTTTTAAAGATAATTTCATGTAAATGTCGTCCGCGGCTCCGTCTCAAAATGTTCATTCGGAAGGTTCAATTTTTCTTCACTTTTTCGAGTATTTCGGCCTGTATTCCACGAATAACGCGGGACATGTTATGCTGTAAGGCTTCAATAGTGTTCGGCTTGTCCACATAGACCAACGACTTGACATCTTGGGGGCCAACTCACAGGGCCAAATCAACTGCTCACCAAATTCATCTCTCAACATATCCTGATGAAACCACGTGTCCACCAAGTTCAACTCAGCAAATTGGGTCAGAAAAAAATTGGGTTTCATGGCTCGATGTCGTTCGCCGTTGACGGTAACGTTTCTTTCACGGTCGTCTTTGAAGAAAAATGTACCGATGTTGCCACCAGCCAATAAACCACACCAGACTGCCTTTTTTTCCGGGATGCATTGGTAATTCATGTATGGCATGTGGCTGTTCATCACTCAAGATGCGACAGTTTTGCTTGTTTACGTATCCAAACAGCGGATTTTCATTGAGCTTTTGTAAGGCCCATTCACCAAAAATTAGACGTTGTGGTAGGTCATTCGTCATTCAATGACGAAATGGCAGAGTATGCTGTACACTTTTCACCCTGACAGATGACGTTTAGACGCCATTACCAACCAGTGCCGCCAACCTCAAAAACATAAATCTTATAAAATCATATGTTTATCTCTAGTATTTTATGAGATGTGACCTTTTGCTACGACCGTTTACTATGGCTGCCAGAAGTAGTTTTTGGCCCCACCGTATTTCTTTTTAAGTCAGCTGCATATGGTTTCAATTCTATATACCTCTAATAGACATGTTAGAAATTGAAGTCCAAAATAGTTATTTGTTTGAGCGGTGTTACGTGCCGTGAAATATTCATGGCAATCGATCCATGAATCTTAAATTATGACCATTCCGAACAAAGACAGAAATATACAAATGTTCAGTTTTATACGTATACATTTTCTGACAGCAGAAATGTTGAAAATATTAGTATTTTCTGCTGTTCTTTAAACACCATATAATAAAAATATTAAAATTTTTGCTATCTGCTCTAAAATGTGCGATTAACCGGCAAACTTATTTAGCGCATTAAACCTCCATTAAAAACTGTTTTCTCTCACCTATGAGACATAGACTATTTAACGCGAATTTCATTACTCAAATGCTGCAATGATTTCCATGATATATAATAGCTTAATCCCTTTTTAACCTTAAGTTAAATTTAACTGGAAATTACAACAAACAACACTTAAGTTAAAATCATTGCAACAATCAGGAGATTAACTTTCAATGTATTCCCAGTTTATGCAGTAAAAACTTACTTAATTGTTTGTAAAATTCCATTCTGCATTTTAATTTAAATTGAGGCATAAAATTCTAATTAAAGTTTGAAAGCGCACTGACACCGTTGCTCGCGTTAATATTAGAGTAGGCGGATGTGGTGCAGACTATCAATGATATGTTACGAAGACGAATTTATCGGTAGACATACATTATTTTCCATCACGAAAAACTTATATTTGTATTATATATTTTATTTATATTCATTTTATAACCACGAAGAATGAAACAAATTTGTATCATGGTTTTGTTGACATCGTGACATCGTTGTTGACAGGGTTAAACTGAAGGATCATAAATATTTCATGAATTGAATACAGATTTCACTGATTCAATTATTTGTTGTTACTGTTTGTATAGTTACTGAGCGAATGCTTAGAAGTCCGGTTTTTATCAGGACAATCGGAAGATCTGTTTTCTTAATTCACTGCTCTCAGGTTTCGACTATCGTCGGCGTCGGCTGTGGTTTTTAAATGGCATTCAGATGGTAGTTTGAACTAATAATTACAGACAGTAAACCGAAGCTTCTGCGATTAGGAACAGTGAGCCGTAATTTATTTGTTTTAAGAACAGCAAGCCGAAGCATGTGTATTGAGGTACAGTATTCCGCAGCTTCGATACTGAGAAACGATAAGTCCAATCTTTAGTGTTAAGCAACAGTATGCCGAAGTTTCTGCGTTGAGGAACAGTAATCCAAATTGTTGGTGTAAAGAAAAACCAAGCTGCAAGGTTTGCGTCAAAGAATAATAAGCTGAAGCTTCTGTGTTAAGGAACAGCAAGCCGAAATTTCTGTGTTAAAGAATACTAATCTGAAGCATCTGTGTTAATGAACAATAAGCCGCAGATTCCGTGTTAAAGAATATTGAGCCGAAGCTTCTGTGTTGAGAAACATTGACAAATAGAAAGCCGAAGCTCCTGTGCTCTGGGAACACGAAACCGAAGCTTCTGTGTTCGGAAACAATGAGCCGAAACATTTTTTGTTTCAGGAGTAATAAGCCAAAGTTTTTTTATTAAGGAATAGCAAGCCGAAGTTTCTGTGTTCGAGAACAGTAGGATGGAGTTTCTACCTATACATATCTTAAGGGACCACAAGCCGAAGCTTCTGTATTCGGGAACAACGATCCGATTTTTCTCAGGAACAATAAGCCGAAGCTTCTGTGCTGGGGAACAGTAACCGAACCTTCTATGCTAAATAATAGTAAGCTGAAGTTTCTGCGTTGAGGGACAGTAAGTCGAAGCTCCTGTGTTCGGAAATAATGAGCCGAAGCTTCTTTGTTCAGGGACAATAAGCCGAAGCTTGTGTGCTCGGGAAAAGTAATAAAAGCTTCTATGTTAAGGAATGGTAAGCCGAAATTACTGCGTTGAGAAACACTAAGCCGAGCCTTCTGTTTGCGAGGTACACTCGGCTTTTTCTTAGCTGTAAACAGTAATTGACTGACTGCAAGTTGCTTGCTTATGTTCTGTTTCCTCTATTCATGCCCAATTGTGGCAGAGAAAATAAAGGATATTAATATTAACACTTGGTAAGCTGTTAGTAAATTCTGACCTTGTGGGTTAGTTTTTGTTTACAACAGAAGTTATATTCAAATATGGAATAGAATTGCTATAATTTGTTTTTGTACGGCGCAGTTAAATAACAGCAATCATCATCTATGACCACAAAATATCGAAGTCTCCAAAACCATCATAACCTATGTTAGTATAACTCGGCTTGATCGCTGCGCCAGTCATCGAAAATTTTACATCTCAGTGCAACCGCTGCTGCCATTTGAGCCATATAATATACTCAGAGCTTACATATCTGCACCCTGAACAACCCAAGTACAAGATGGGATAAAAAACGGTTTTTTTTTTTCAAATTTCGTGAGTTACGTATGTTTGACTTTCACATTTTTTTCTGTTATGTTGGTACATATGTCTGTTATATATGTTGACAATATCGGCCATTTTGGATTGTCAGTTTGTTTTAGACAGATAAAAAGGTTAGTCGTGTTTTGGTGTGCTCTTCGATTTTTTACTATTTGAAAAAATGGATCTAAGAAACTGTATTAAGCTTTGTGTAAAAAATGAAATTAAATGTGCAAGGACATTTGAAATGTTGACTGTGGCGTTCGGCTAGTCTACTATGGGCCATAAGAGTGTTGGCGATTTAATTCTGCAATTTCTCGGTAACGCGCGGCGCGGGGTGGCGGGGGGATATGTTGCTCGCTGCGCCGCTTCCTGGAAATTTAGTCGCCATGAAGCCGTACACGGGAGTGCAGCGTGCATTTTGTGTCCGAGCGTATTACGAAAACAATAAATCAGTGATTACTGCACGACGTTTGTATCGGCATGAACACGGTTTACACGATTTAAGTGAAGTTCCAAGCGCCAATGTGATACGAAAATGGATCAGAATGTTTGAAACAACCGGCTCAACAATACCAACTACGGTTCGTGGTCTCCCAGTTTCTGCAAGATCAGCCGACATTGTGGAGCGTGTTCGTGTTTCAGTTCAGCGAAATCCGCAACAGCCAACACGTAAGAGAAGTCAGTCTTTGGATGTCATGCTAGCAGACTTTTTGGTGCCAGCTTTGCAAGAACTTCAAGGCAATACCTCGAGGATGTGGTTTCAACAGGATGGGACCACTTGTCATACGGCTAGGGTATCCATAGAGCTGCTGAAAAATGTTTTTCCTGGAAAACTCATTTCGAAAAGGGGGGATATTGAATGGCCCCCACGTAGCAACGATCTCTCTCCATGCGATTATTCTCTATGGGGTTACCTCAAATCGGTAGTCTACGAGAATAATCCGAACAATTTGGAGCAGTTGAAGAGGAACATTATTCAGGAAAGTAACAAAATACCGAGAACAACTTTTCAACGAGTTTTCCAAAATTAGCGACTTCGGTTCCAAGAGTGTCAAGCCGCCGAGGGAAGCCATTTGGACAACATTATTTTTAAGTCTTAAAAATTCTCATGCTTCTACTATTTAAAAATATAAATATATTTTTTTTATGTTTTGTAGTTTTTTTTATTTGAATATTTAAACCCCCAACACCCTTATGGCCCACCCTGTATAACCGGTTTAAGGAAAGCCGAGAAGATGTCAATGACGATGCTCGTCCTGGTCGCCCGAGCACGTCAAGTTCGGGCAAATGTGAAGATTTTGCTCACGGTTTTCTTTGATTGCAATGGCGTGGTGCATCATGAATTCTTGCCACAAGGCCGCACGGTCAATAAGGAATACTACCTTGAAGGTATGCGCCGTTTGCGCGAAGCAATTCGTCAGAAACGCACAGAATTGTGGAAAAATGCACCATGATAACGCACCAGCTCAACCATCGATGTTTGTGCATGAGTTTTTGGCCAAAAACAAAACCGCAATCATGCTCCAATCACCGTATCCACCGGACTTGGCCCCCGCTGACTTTTTCCTCTTCCCAAAACTGAAAGCACCGATAAAAGGAAAGCGTTTCGCTACGAGGAGGTAAAAGTAAAATCAAAACAGAAGCTGTTGGAGATACCAAAAAACGCGTTTTAGAAGTTTTTCGATGATTAGAAGAAACACTGGTACAAGTTTATTATATCTGAGGGGGACTACTTTAAAAGAAATGAATTGGAAATTGATGAATAAATAAACAACGGTATATGCACAACGGCCACGAGCTTAATACATCTGGCATCTACCCATGGGAAATGATTTGCGCCCGTTGATAGTGACCCGCTGCTGTGAGCATATACACATGTCGGTCAACACATTACTCGTGAGTAATATTTAACTTTACACATCATTCACAGTCTTGTGATACCAATGGGTCGTGAAAATAATCTAATTTTCGTGGTTTCGTAAGAGGCTTGAACGAAATGTAAGCATTCACATTGCGCCAAAATATGTTCAAAAAAATTGCATTCATTATGAAAATAACGCAACTATTGATCTCCATGGCAGGCTTACATCAAGTAGCACCCCTAACATAACTTAAAATTTTCAAAAATCACTAAAGTTGAAAACTGCCTCACCGCTGTGGATTTGCCACCCAATCAGACAAATAAAATCATTTTACAAATTTATAAGCTGATTTATAAATTTAACAGTAGCTACAGCAAAAATATAACTAATGGTTGTCGCTTAAGTAACATCAACGGCGACTATACTAAATGCGTTCTTATGCATCATTTGGTTTTAACTCGTGAACCAATTGCATCTTATATGGGAAAAGATGTAACATATGTAAAATTTTTTGCAAAGACCGCCTAGACATCTCTAACTGCTGAGAACGTCGCCTGGTGGAACTTTCAAGGTTTTCCTCAATACTTGCTTGCACTCGAGCAATGGTCACTTTACGATTATTTCGAATTGCACGAGGTCTTCCAGCACACGGAAGATTACAGACAGCTCCTTGTTGCCCAAAGCGCTGAACCAATCGGTAAATGGTTGGAGCGTTAGAAGCATTTCGAAAATGAAAGAAATTTCGAAACGATCTGAATAATCGAATGCTGACTTTCAAAGTAAAATTGAACAACTTTGGTTCTTTGTTCTATGCTGGGCTTTTCCATAATAAATTTCCCAAGTATTATTTAGTTAATTCTGTAAAGAGACTAAGAAACGACTTAAACAAAAAATTTTTTCACCGATCAAATCTTAACGTTGCTTACAAACAGATATCCATGAAAATAACATAATGTTTAATAACCACATTTATATGATGTTAAGAATTTTTCAATAAATCTCCGATTCATTATTTCTAATGAATTAATTCTAATTATTTCCTTCTAATTTTCCAAAACGAAGTTTTTTGTTTTATTGGTTTTTTTTTTTATTTTAGCAATTTTTTTGAAAATGTAATGCTATGTGAAAAGTGTCGCTTGGTCTCCTATGGGCGCCAAAAATTGTGCCAGTTCTATTATTGGTTGCTCCGTTTCTGAGTTGTAAGCAGAATTATTAATTACTATTAATTAATTACCAATTTTTCTATTTTGGCTACTTGCAGGACAGTTGCAAATATCCAAAACGGCAAAATGGTAGCTACGGACGCTGTGTGCTGGCTCGGAGCATTTGAAGAACCAAACTTCGCAAATGTATGATGTGAGCCAAAGTTGACTGAATTCAGTGCAAGTGCCTAAAAGATATGAAATTAAGAACATTCGGGTTAAGTTGGTAATTTGCGTGCAAGGGATTAGAAGGGGCGTATTCAATCGAGTGAAGATATAATTATAGGAAACTTGAATTTTTTTAAAGATAGTTTCGGTCTTTGCGGTTTTCGATTTCGCTTATACAACTAGTATCATGAATTATGGTCCACAATGCCATGGACGATATACAGTTAATTGCAGGATAATTGGGTGTGGCGATAACGTCCTTTTTAATTCGTAGAGTTACAGTAAATACGAGTATGTATTGCAATAGTCTTTCGTGTTTTCCAATAACCAAGCCTACAAGTATTTATTCAATGAGTAAATGCAAAAGATAAATAAACCCCGAAATTAACCATCGCTGTAGAGAAGGATTCATTCTTTGTATGGGCATTGACCTGTGGTCCACAGTATTGAGAACGACGTACAGATGTACATATATAGCCAGATTATTGGGCGAGTCAGAAACGTTCAGTTTCAGTTCTTTTTAGTCAGTTTTTGAGTTATAGACATTTTTATATTTCAGTGATCTTTTTTTTAAATAGGTGATTTTTTGAAAGTTTTTTTTCGAGACATGAAAGTCTTTCTGATTTTGTGCATAGAATATTAATGGGAGGTGCGACCCTAATCTCGATTCGTTGAATGCGTGAATCGACATGCTTTGAATGATTTGAGAAACAGCGGCTTAAAAAAAACCTGGATTTACATCTAAATTTACCGTAATAAATTTAGTGATGTTTGATGTTTTTCAGATGAAGTCATAGTCAAACAGGGTATATCTGGAGGAGGAGCAGACAGACTAATTTTGCGATTACAAACAGGCTGAATATATCTTGACTGCATGGAGGGCATTGACATGAAATCTGTAAAAGAAAAATAATGAAAAGGAACAGGGCATTCGACTGACCTGAGAAAAGAGAAAAAAAGAAAAGTGGAAGAGTCGAGAAACCAGTACAGAAATTTCCTTGAGGGAACTGACTTACATACATCTTCATCAAATGTCCTTTTTCTTTGATACGAAAACTTGCGGAGTATCAAAAGGGGCGTGTTAAATCCCTGTTAAGCGACGCACAGTAAATATCGACAATTTACAACATTCTGAGCTTAACTATTATAGCTTAATTATAACTTTATATCTTCGGATAATTTGTATGTGAGGCATCCTAACATGATCGGTAATGTAGGCCATTTTCATTCGCAATGTTAAGTTTAATGATCTTTACCAAATTATTTTTTTTTTAATTTAATAAAATTAACTGAAAGATATAGAATAGATAGTTCGTGTGGGAGGTACTGAAAGACGTGGTTATTTCGTCCAGTTTTTTAAATTTTTTCAAACATTGCAATTTAATATGAAGTCCACAAATTAGTGTTTACAGAGGAAACATTAAATTTTCATAAATCGATCAATTTGTGCGGGAGTCACCCGAATAGGCGTGGCAATGCAGTCCATATTCATTCTCAGCTTTAAGTTTATTAAATGCTTTAAGTGTGTCAAATTTAATTAAATTATGTGCAACAGTTTGAAACATATATATGGGAGGCATCGGAAAGGCGCTGTTACTTAGTGGATTTCTGTTGAATTACGAATACAGGGAAAAATTCGAATTTCGGAAAATCGATAAATTTATATTTACGTATATAAATTTACTACTTTCGTATGTAAACTCTTAACGTCTGCCAAGTCTGATTAGATAAAAGATGTGAACCTAAGAATACGTGGGTTCATGCGGTCATTTGTTTGGGTGGTACCAGAAGGCGCATGGCTAATTAGTCGATTTCTTGGAATTCAACCAAACGGTACAAAAAAAAATTAAGGACAAATTGTTGCTGCAGTTTACGGATTAGGAGAAGCAAATATGCCCAGTATTAAAAAGGTTCGTAAAGATTTACAACAGTTGGTGTACCCACCAGCCAGCCAGCAAGACAGACGGACATCGCCCCAAAAATTAAAATTAATTTCTTATATCCAACACCACATCTGTTCCTGAGTTTTGGCTCAGTTAACAAAAAAAAAAAAAAGAAATTATACCGATCGACCCAGAATCACTTTATTATTCGATTTAACAATGTCTGTCTGTAAACGCGGTTCAAATCTCAATTTTTAACCAGTTTCAACAAATACTGGCATATATACTTTATTTATCCCCAATGCGGAATCTATTGAAAATGGATAATTTCTGTTTTTATACAGCCTTCACACAAATCGGTCGTTCAAAATCAGTACAATCGCGTGTCGAGGCCACAGTTTTGACTGCAGTTTATCCAATATTTTCATATATAGGTATATTTAAAAGACAAAGAAATGATGCACTAGATTTGTTTTTATCACATGCAAAGACATTACAATTTGGTTATATGAGCTATAAGTGGCATTCGAAATTGTATTGCAATCTAAATAAATGTTGAGCATATACACGGTAGCGCAATAGAACGCGCATATTTAAAAAATAGATTAAAAAATAAATACAAAAGGTATGGTTAAATTAAATCTAAGGCATTGTAGAGTAATAAATGGAGTTTATTTTATAAAAATAACATCATATAAATGGTGACCCTCTCTACGACGGCACTCCTCTAACCGCAAACGAAAATTATTGAAAACTTTCTTGTGAGGGCTATGGGATATCACCTCTTTTCTAAATCAGTCTGCCAGCGAACATCTGCTTCACCACCGCCATGGAGTCATTTGGTGTGTGACAGGTAGCCCCATCTTGTTGGAACCAAGTTCTGGAATTCACTATTCTTGAACTTTCAATTTCTGGAGCCAAAAATCCGTCCAACATCTCAATATAGCGTTCCGTATTAACCGTGACGCGCATTTTCGAGATTGCCAGAGATTGCTGCCCATACTGTCACTTTAGGACCATACAATGGTTTCTGGTGTTTGATTCTGGGATTTTCACTGTTCCAGTAACGACAATTTTGACAATTTACGAACCCATTTATAAAGAAATGAGCCTCGTCAGAGAAAAGGATATTGTCAAAATTGGAAAATCGATTAAGCATTTCATTAGCAAATGCGAGCCTTGCTATGAAGTCAGACTCTTTCAATTCTTGTGGATGCAGTTTAAGATCCAATGTTAAAATTCGTTGCAAACTTCGGCGCGATAATTGTAAGACAGACGATCTTTTGCGAGTCGACATTTGTGGATTTCTTCGTACTGACTCCATAACTCTCTCAACATTGTCTTCGGTCCTAGATGTCCTTTGGCGACCATTTGCTTGTGGTTTAAATGTTGAACCGGTCTCTTCGAAACGCTTTACCCATATTTTAATTAAATTAGCACCCGGAGCTTCACTAATTCGCCGTAGTCCATATTCAGCACAATATAGTCGCCTAGTAGCAATATATGAACGAGAGTTCTCGTAAAATGCGCGAACGCAAAATGCGCGACGCTTCCCGTCCAAGTGATTCATAGCGACTAAAACTCCATGAGCCCGCCAACCCAACGATGTAGGCGACCTCCCGCCCGCGCCTTTTTTACCCCGCAAAAAAAACATGATGCAATATGCACGTTCTATTGCGCCACCCTGTATTTTGATTTAATCTTCCACTATTTCTATTTATTTTTATTTTTATCGATTCCATATCCGCAATTTTTATGGAATTTAACTATAATATATTTAGGAAATATGTATATTTTTCATTGAAACAGTTAGAAGTCTTTTTTCTCTTAATTGAACCACAAAATTTGTATTTCTATTAAATGTCCTTCTGAAAATAGAACCACGCATTTGTGATATAACATAGCTTTAGCGATCCTCTCTCGCTACATGTGTTTCCTATTGTAGTTTTTTGAAACTTAGTATCGAAACTTGGTGTGAGGAATTGGAGAAGTGCAGAAGATCGAAGCGATTGGAATTATTTTCTACGAGCGGCGTATAATAGATAAGATATATCTATTCCAGTCGCCACCTAAGAAAAAGAAGAAGGATGAGTATTTTAATATATATATATTTATTATTATTACTTCTTTGCAGTTACTTTTTGTTATTTATTACCAATTTTTTTTATTATTTCTGTGGCCACAAACCATAACAGGCTAAGTCTGTTTTTCAATATTTTCAGTACAGGAGTTTAAAGTTTTGAATCTTCACTGAAAATCAGGTGAAGGTGTTTTTTGGAAAACTTTGCTACAGATTCCAAGGAAACGAATTTCTTTACTCAGTTGTTAACAAAAAATAGTTGTTTATTCTCGCAGTCGAAAGATATTATCGAAAAAGACACTTAGGCTCTTATGAATTGTTGAACGAAAGAAAGTCAAAAAATTCAAGTTGAGTTAGGCTATTATTCCAGATTAAATAAAAAACTTTAAGTTTGGAGAAAGACCTTAACTCAATTTATGTTTATCAAAAAACGAAATTGTAATTCGGAATAAGAGCTTAACTCAAGTTAGGAAAATAAAATTGTTTCTTTATTTTTTTTTTTTTTTTGGATTAACGACTTAAGTTGATTTAGGCAATGATGAAAAAATAATGTTTATTGTATTGTTGTAATCCTAAATTGACTTAGGCAGTTATGCCAGAACAGTCATTTAGAAAAATAACTTAAGCTATTATGTTTTTTAGGATTAATTGTCTTCCTAGAAGAGATACAAACATGAAAAATTTAGAGCAAATAAATTTTGATACGCTGAATAAGTTGGTGCTAATAACTCAATTGTGTTCTAACTCGAATTAGGCTGTTACGGGTTGTGACCACAGATTTATCAACAATAAATTATTTATTATTTATCAACTATATAAGTGTGTACAGTTTTTCAGTTTTATTCCAAGATATTACAACAACTAAATCTAATTATTGTATAGAAGTTAATTGATTGATAGAAATTGCAATTGATTTGGAAGGTAAAAAGGTTGCAAACCTTCATTTGCAAAACAAAAATAAATAGTTGAGCCAGACATTAAGAGAAAAATATTGTTCATAGCGGGAATACCTGCGAAGATGACCACGTATAAACACACATTTTCAGTTCGATAAATCCCCCTTATTAAGTTATTTATAAATCGTTACATTTTCTTATAACGGAAAAAGAAGAATAGGTTATCTTTTTAAAATAGTTACCATTTAATCTTTGAAAATAATACTTAAAAAGTTCGTATCCTGTTTCTTCATGTAGCATAGAAGTGCGGTACCTCCAATGTTTGTTGAAAATCATTTTCAAGCATTTGTTTTGAAGAATTTGCAGTTTTTGTAAGTGGCTCTTTGCCGAGTTGTCCCATATAGGTGAAGCGAAAAATATTATAGGCCTTATAACACACTTATAGTTATTTTTAAGGCTTAGACTCGATTGTCTGTTCAGAAATAACCGCAATGCCTAAATGAACGCAGTGCCTTCCCGCAAGATGATTGAATATGTTTCTGGAAGGAGAGTTTTTTTCATCTAAAATCACCCCAAGATATTTGTTGTCATTTTGAGTTTGTATGGTATTGCCTTTCGGAGGTTTATTAAATGGGGAAATTATGCTTTCGGGGTTGTGAACGTTGATTTTAATTTTCCATTTTTTAAAGTGTTTGTTGCTGGCTATAAGACTATTTTCCATTTTCGTTAATAGGGCGTTTTTTAACTTGCATGATGAAATTAGCGCCATATCGTCTGCATAATGAGCAATGTCAACTTCTTTAGGAGGTTTCAAATTATAGATCGAGTACAAAATTCTTAATTATTTTGTTTTTTATTCTACCAATTTGGAGAATATTGCCATGTCCTTTTTTAAGCCCAAATTGCTCATCGGTTATTATTCTGCTCAAGCTGCTTCTAGCTCATTTATCCTGTTGTGAATTAGTTTTTTGTGTATTTTCCCTAAATTGCTTAAGAGACTTATTTCTTGGGGTTGCAAAGAGCGATTACTTTAGCTCTCTTAATTGCCGTTGGAAAATAATTTAGACGTATACAACTATTCAATATTATGGTCGACAATTAAATTGCTTTTATGGGAATATTTTTCAAAAGCAAGATTGAGACGCCATCGAATCCTGGAACCTTTGAAGATCTTAATCTGCTCAGTATGATAGATATTTCGGGTGTGGTGATAAATACAGCCCCGTTTATTGATGCCTCCTCAGTTTTCAGATGCAGTGCAACTTTGTTTACGTTGCTATCGTTTGGATGAGTGTAGCTCAGGGTAAGCTTTTGATCGTTAACGAAAGAGTTTGTTAGTGCTTCCGCGTTTTCTTCGTCCGTAAGTAACTTATTGTGACCATCCGCAAAAATGCAAATTTTCCTGTAACTCTTACATCTCAGAGAACGGTTTATCGTCCAAAATCGTTTATCTCCAGGTTTGAGATGTTCTAGGAGGGTCGCACATTTTTTATTTCGGTCAGCATTTATTTTTTTATAAATAAAGTTGCTTAAAATGTTACACACTGACCATAAAAATTATTTTGCTGGAAGTTAAAAGACCACCGATGTTTCCTTTTATATTTCTTACGGAGTCCAATAAATCGAATAACATTGCGAGATAGAGTAGATGTTTTGTCACGTTATGGTGGCGGGTAGCAATATTTGTAGCAGTAAGAAGAAGTCTAGTAAAATTGTAAATTTCAATTCAAAAAACAATACATTAGTTCAAAACATCTTGAAACATTCTCTAATTGCAGTGTTTATACGAGAAGTTTTCCGTTTCTGGCTTTTTGAAGGAAACACATTCCATGACGCATAAAACAGGGCAATGATTGCAGTTGCTCTTAGCAAACTGAAAACTAAACGAAAGATTTATTTTATTCTAAACCAAATTCGCTTCACGTTTAGCTCATTCATTAACACAATGACCAGCAGGTAAATCCATGAATTCTGTGTAATTTATGAAATGACTTTAACAAAGCCAACAGAACAGAACAACAAACAATTAATTTGCCGAGACGGCCATGCAGAAGCTGCCGTATACAGGAATGTTAATTAAAAACACCTACATTTCCGCAGTATTATGCGAGGAAAACATTTAGCCCCCACAGTATTGTTTGTATGAAGCGTATCCTCAAGTTATACTTATGAATTCAATATACCAAGCTAATGCTTATTTCACTACCATGAATAATAACTTTCCTAGAAATAAAACCACCTATATTTTCAGATGACCACCTCAGGCTTGACAACGGTAATGCAGCCATTAAAAATGCATCATCATTAAATTAAAATTTATGGACCCGTGTTAAATAGAAATTTACCGTCATTATATTCAAGAGGAAACTTAATGGTAAAGTGAACTTCGCTGCTACATACAGTCTAACAGTTATATGGAAAATGGTTGTTTCCCGAAAAAGTATTATGAGGCTGTGTATTCTGTGAGAAAACCTTAAAAAGGCCTCTTTGCGTACGTTTGGAGAGTGTGAAGAGAATGTGCTTTCTTGCTGGCTCCCGGTTTAATGAAAATTTTAAAATATTGACATACAATTTTTTGTATAACAAAGAAAATTTCCTCTGAGTTTTGACAGAGCGTTTAAAAATGTCGTTACATTATGAAAAATGAAAGACGTCCTTTACGCCAAAAACGATCGTTACACAATAACCCCTACAAATTGTTTATCTATTGAGGATTTTTGTCCTATTTGTTTGTTCAAATCGTATTACAGGGATAGGCGCTCAATGTTTTACCAACTTCACGCTGGTGTAACAACCAAACTGCTGATAACAGTACTTTCATTTTTGACAAACGTCAGTCTGTCGTGTTGTATTGAAAAGGAATTCAAACTGAACAGCGCTATTGTTTTGCATTTGGCTTGAAAATCGCAACGAGCCATTGTTAATAAGTTACGATATTTAAGTGTGAACGAAATGTTTGAGCTTCTGACCATTACACGTTACTATGATACTGGCAGCGTCAAAAAATGTCATGGAAGTGCATATCCAAAAACAGCAACATCACCAGAAATGATCCGAAAAGTGAAGGTCAGGATTCAACGTAATGCATGACAAATCGGTGAAAAATTCCAATGTATCTGCTCGTAGCATGAGGCGAACATTAACAAATGAACTACGATTGAAGCCCACAAAACATAAAAAAATTAAAGATCTAACGTCAGCTCTGAAAGCAATTCGAATAGCAAGAGCAAAGAGGTCAAAGCACTTGCACGTTGGTGACGATCTTGAATATTTGGTCGGTTTTATAGTTCAGCATTATGTAAAGAACCGAAATAATAGTGCACAGTTAAATTGCAAATCAAAAGACACTTCAGACGAAACGATTTTGAAGCCCCAGTTTCAACTAACAAATCTGAGACGTCTTAAAGATGGCTAGCGAGCGATATGGCTAGAGCGATTCGATTGGGACGAAATACCGTCAGGCCATACTCGAACAATAACATATTTTTGTTCAAATTTGAAACATTTTCACGACCTACGAGGTGTGATCAAAAAATAACCGTTATTTTCAAATTTCGTGAGTTACGCATGTTCGATTTTCGCATTTTATCTGTTATGTTGGTACACATGTCTGTTATATATGTTGACAATATCAGCCATTTTGGATTATCAGTTTGTTTTTGACAGATAAGAAGGTAAGTCGTGTTTTGGTGTGCTCTTCGATTTTTACTATTCGAAAAAATGGATGTAACAAACTGTATTAAGTTTTGTGTAAGAAATTAAATTAAATGTGCAAGAACATTTGAAATGTTGACTGTGTCGTTTGGCGAGTCTACTATGATTTTGGATAATCGTCGAATCACTATTAGAGAGGTTGCTGATGATGTTGGCATATTGCTTCGGCTCATGCCAAACAATTTTTACGGATGTTTTAGGCATGAAACGCGCGGCAGCGAAGATTGTTCCAAAATTGCTAAATTTTGGGCAAAAACATCGTCGCATGAACATCGCTCAGGAGCTGTTGAACGTCGTCAACGACGATCCAGATTTCCTCAAGAAGGTCACAACTGGTGACGAATCATGGGTGTATGGCTATGACATTAAAATCAAAGCCCAATCATCCCAATAGAAGTGTCCAGAAGACCCAAGACCGAAAAACACGTCAAGTTCGGTCGAATGTGAAGGTTTTGCTCACTATTTTCTTCAATTGCAATGGCGTGGTGCATCATGAATTCTTGCCACGGTCTTGTCGTACGGTCGATAAGAAATACTACCATCAAAACAGGAGCTGTTGGCGATACCAAGAAGCGCGTTTCAGAAGTGTTTCGACGATTTGAAGAAACGCCGGCGCAAGCTTATTATATCTGAGGGGGACTACTTTAAAGGAAATAAAATAGAAATTGATGAGTAAATAAATACTTTTTTAAAAAATTGAAAATAACGGTTATTTTTTGATCACACCTCGTACTGAAGTTTTTTTAATAAAAAATAATCAAAATTAACAAAATTTCAGAATTTTTAATTGGTAACACTTCTAGGGCCGATCCTTATGTATATTTCCAACCACAATCGAAACGAACTTTTTGAATGTGCTTTAATAAATAAGTGAACCGAAAATTATCAGCATCGAAAACAACAAGTTTTATGCCTAAAAAGGTTTTTTATTAAGAATGATTTCAAATGCCGTATCCATGTCGGAGGGATTGCGTCTAAGGCTTGTCTATCTAATGCACATAGAAGGCATTATATGAACTCTCAGGAAGATTGCCTTGAGAAAGTCTTTAATTCTCAAAATTAGGTAAAAGATCGTAATGAGTATTATAAGGTTAGGGTGTGTTAAATTTAAATTCAACTTTATATAGTGTATTAAATTCAAATTTCCTTTCCGGGTTTGTTAAATTTTTAAATTTATTCGATGTCAATGGAATTTGAAGTTACAAAATATTTACCATAAGGTTATGATCTTACCTAAAGCACATTAAAACATGAGAACCTCTAAAAACAATCATTTACTATTACACATGTAATCTGTTGAAATAACTTCAATAACCTTTCAGAAACGTATTCAGAAAAGTATTGAATGACCAATCTTTTATCCATTCTTCTTCATGTTTTTTTTTTTTTTTTTTTTTGTTGTAGATAGTGTGGAATATATTACAGTTTGACAGAGCGTTTCTTTGTTTAAATAATGAATTTTAAATGTATTCTAAAATGGATCGATGAGAAGGCATTTTAAAATTCATTTACTTACTGTACTTATTCTTGCAGATGCTTTTTAGCAATAATGGTACATCCTGACAGAGAACGGCGATGGATATGTTCGTCGATTAAAATTCGATCGACGGCTGCAACACATTCACCATGTACTACATCGAGGAAGCGGAGAAGGATAAGTTTCGTCATCCATTACTATTCCTTTCTTTTGGAAGTCAAGATATTTCAGTATTTGAAGATATCAGTATTAGAAGATGTCATGTGGCATACTAGAATATTGCTTTCAGATTTTGTCGTGCTTTAGAACGGAAGATACCAACCAACCACTATTTAGTAACGGTATCGGTAATGCCTTCCGAAAGGAAGAAGAAAATCTTTCTTTGGAATTAATTAAATTTTCCAACACGCATATTATAGAAAATGTGTATTGTCTCTCACTCTAAAATGCCTTCTTGAAGAAGACAGCAAAAAGGGCCAACATCAAGAAAGTATACAAAATTACTTCCAAAAGAAGTGGGAATGGAATGAGTCCCATTATGATCTCTTTATTTTGGAAGACCTACTGAAGGTTCTACGGTAGATGGCGGAAAAGTAGACATCCTGTGCCACACTAGAAGGTTGTTTCCAGATATAATGATGATTTAATTCGCAGTAAGTCAGATGATATTTTGAGCGGCTACCAACCATCAAGTGGTAAATTCACATCCTAGTGACATCGAAGAAGTTAATTCGAACAGATAGAGGTAAATTTAATTTAAATACACCGCCATGTATTCATATCCACCATTAAATTTTTCAATTTTGAAAATTGGTCTTGCACTTCAATATTACCCTGTGTAGATTAGGAAAGAAAGCTTTAGGTCCATTATTGAGTACTCTATGCGTTTGTACTGGAATAAAGTACACAGGTATATGAATTTGGTATTATCTTTTTTACGGCTCTAATAGATAATTGCAAACTTTACGTGCAATTTTATATTTTGAGGTTATACACCAAATAATAAGATACTCTTATATGATGACAATTTGCACAAGTTGACCATTAAAGCAGCTTTTACTGTACCATAACCATAACTAATAACTCTTCCTGCCATAATGTAATTTAGAAGCACTCAACCATGTAATTGGTAAGAAGTAAGAGAAGTAATATCATTTTTTGGGAGCTTTGACCTTATGAAGTTCAATGCTTAAAATTGGATAGCAAGAAATTTGTTAACACAGCATTTTTCAGTTTCCTTATTTCTTGCCATTTAGCATTACTGAAGGACTCCTTTAAACTAGTGCTTACATTCTTCACTTGCTCTAGGAAATTCTTAATAGAATTATAAACAATTGTAATTTCATTAACTTTACATTTGTACTCATTAAAAGCAGCTTCATGTTCCTTTAGCATTCCTCTGAAAAACCGCTAATGATATGCCATCCAATTTCCATATCCACACATGCTCACATCCTAATTGAGTCACAAAAAGCACAACCAACAGAGTCAATTGGAGGAAAAAATGCTAAAACGTGAATGAAACTCTCTACAAGGAAGGCATTTGCAGCACACGCGTTTCACAGAAACAGGAAATCTCGTGAGGGGAATATTAAAAAACCACAAAATAGACAAAATACCTCACGAGTATAAACTTAAAACGTCAGGGAATACATGAGGTTTGGCAGGCAGTCTATGCTAAGTGTACACAAACCAGTAAATAATACAGGAGAGGAAGTGATAACGGAAAGAAGGTGGAGTAAATATGTAGACATGTGTACGTTAAACATTGTACGTAAAGCGTCACTGTGAACAAGACAATTGGGAGAGATATTTAAACACTGCCAGTCCTGCATACACTGCCACATGTTTATTGCAGACATTAGATGTTAATACACACCCAGGGGATACATTGCTGCATACAGGATATGCTATCAAATTGACTGCTTCCTGTTGTCAGTTAGCGTTTCCTCTCGTGAACTTTGTTAGAAATATATGTTAATAGAAAGACATGTACACGGTACAAGAGTTGGCATCAAGCATGGAAAATTGTAAAATGAAAATTGCAATGAAGTTGCCGGGGAAACAGCCATAATTCGCTGCAATATAAGTGAGTGAATGTAGTAAATATGCCATTATTTTTATGGATTTTTGTCACGGCAAAAATGTACAGAAGCTTTGATCATCATCATGAGATCAAGTATTAAATAGCAATAAGGTTTGGCATTTATTAAAGGGTTGCATGAACTGAATGGGATGTAACTGAATGACATTTAAGATAATATGGCTTAAAGGGGAAGAAGAACATTGTAGGCAATTTAAGTTACAGCTTTTCAAATCCCTGCCCCAATTGGAAAAGCTGAAGTTTGTAAATTTGTTCAAAATATTACTTCTAGGCTCTATACCTGGTGGAAACACAAATTATATTGTCGACGAACAAGACCTGTAGTGATGAAAGTTAAAAAACTATGAGCCCAGTCTACAAGTGTCATTTCAGCAACTGGATGTTATGCAGAGTGGCTGGATATTACTTTTAAATCGCCTAGTTTTTCCTTAAAAAAAAAATTAAATTATTGGTGCAAACTTTGAATTTGTTATTTCACCCATTTCCGATATTGGAAAAGTTATTTTATATTATATTTTACAAAAATTTTCCAAAACAGTGTTAGAATGATGACATTACAGTCTACGATAATGTTTAAAAATTGACTTTCGGTATATAAAATTTTCAATTTTCAGACTTTTCATTGAACTATTAAATTGTCCTATGTCAAGCCTCTTTCATTACAACAAATATACCTCCGCATACACCTACATATTCTATTGGGGTGCATATTGTCCGGATGATTGGTATCGGTGTCACTGTTGACACTGAAGTTCACATTGCAACAAATGTGCGCTATGCCAACGAGATTGCACCATTAGATTGACGCAAAACCACAGGAGCGGAACGACGGTATCACATACACTGTCATATCTGCGAAAAGAGCTGTCATTTTCATTGTAATAAAATACATACTCCATGTCATTTGTAATTGTAGTGCTATGTATGAGGATTGTGTTAACATATGTATGTATTCATTAGGCAGAAACAACTGCATTTTCAACTGCTGCTGTCAGGGAAGCGCATATGAAGTTATACTTGCATGTGTGTAACTGCAGATAGTTATGCCGTTGGGTTGAAGTGTACGCACAGGGACAGGATGCCATTGCTTACATGCAAATTGACAGTGTCACGACCAGAGCTTATAAAAGTTTGAAAGTGAAGTGTATACATACTCGTACCAGTAAAAAAAAAACCCCACAGGAGAAGTGGTTTCCTTTTTTTTCAGAGTCACTCTACATTTTCTATGACCCAAATTTTACATATACATTTGTGCTCACACAGCTATAAGGAACGATTTTAAGTTTTTTACTGTGCTTCACATAGATCTTTACATATTTAGCCATTTTTAGTAAAGTATCGTACATTTTACAGATCTCAAAAATACTGGGAATTAGGAAGGATTTGAATGTTTAAGATCAAAAGGAAAAACTGACAAAGCGTGACCATGTCCATTCGTTCATGGAGTAGGAGACCGAAATTCGACACAGAAGTATCTTGTAGTCATGTGCAGAATAACTTCGAAATTGCGCAAGAGAAAATTTGTTCATACGAGGACCGAATTCAACTTCTACCATAACGAAAATGGGAATTTTTCTGAATTTTGCAAACAACCGACATCGAAATGCGTTAATTTAAATCATGCTGGAATGAATATATAGATGTTGGTTGCGAATTAAACCAACTGTATTCAGATGGTAGTTTTTTTTTGGAAGCCGCTATATTTTCTATGGGTCAAATGTTACACATAGAGTGGCGGTCATATAATTACAAAGGACACTTGGTGATTGTATTATATTACCGCGTTTCCCACAAATATTTAGCCATATTCTTGAAAAATTCTGAGTACAGGAATAATGCATACTTCACTAAATATCCCGATTATTGTAAGAACTCATGCTTTTATTCTAATTTTTGTCCATAGTTAAGCCTGTTATAATTAGTGAATTTGGAAATTGACTAATACCTTTAATATTACAAGATCCCGGTATACATGTTAAGAATTTGTGTCGAGGAACTAGAAGCGGACAGGACTTGCAAAATCGAGGGGCGAAAGTGGCAAACTGTTTATACACCCACCATTTCTAGTAACAAATAGACATGTTCATCTAATTTTATACAAATTATGCATATTAAGAATAGTTCAAAACTAAGGATAGATTTTTTGTTCTATTAAAAGGGTAATAGAGTTAGAAGGCTAAAACTTGACGTAAACGTACTCTAAGATCACATGGAAAAATTAGCACAGTGGAAAATAATATGGCAATAAGGATGGTATTTTTCACTACATTTTCTACAATTTGACTATTTATTCGTTAGATGACAGCATTACATGGTGAAACTATCCCAATTCCTGCAACTATACGTATTTAAGTGCTTTAGAGCAAGTTTTTGAAAAATTCAAAGAAATACACATTTTCATGGGAAAACCCGGTTTCTGACAACCACACTTATCTAGTGATGTACACTATGACGCAGTTGATACAAATTGTCAAAATCGGTCAAGTTGAAAAACACCTGCCCTTACATGAATTGTATCCAACTTTGGAATAATTGAGGTTCTTAATGTTTTTTTTTTTACCAACTGTATCGTCTGTTCATCAAATAAAATCTATATATGACAGTAGATAACAGATACCAGAAAGTATTATATCATCTCTGCTCATAAAATGTTTTAAGGGTCGTCCTATCTGTAGACGTAACTGATTAAAAATTTAAACAAAATATTAATATCCACTTATTAAGTGAATAATGTTAGAACTAAATGTGAGAAATGGTTTCTTTGGCGCTCTCACTTACGGGTACATCATCGACGATGCCATGGTCGAGTCGGCTGTTAAGCCAACACTTTCTGATATTTGATAAATGCGGTAAGAAGCCGATCCAATTTGTATAGATTCGTAAGAGACTGCCCTAATTATTGAATAATACTATAAATCAGTATAGAAACTTCATTCAAATATACCTCATTTTGCATTAGTAAAGAATTATGCGGAATGCCTGAACGGTCGTTTTACAACACTATCTTCTTATATAAATGTGCGCTGGCTTAATGCACAATTAAAAAAATTCAAAATTACAGCTTACTGAATTTACTTATCATAACTTGCTTTATTTCGAGAAGTTAGAAATTATAGATAAGCCACAGCCTAAGGAATGTGACAGCACAATCCCTCGATTGTGATGACCATAATCACGCCGTAATGTGCGAAAATTGCCTACGTTTGAAGCACCAATCTCAGTCCATAAACAGCAAACCTTTCACTAAATAAATAACACTTCAAAAGGCCGGTATTTAGCAGCTGATAGCCTTGCCAGATCGGCGGTTTTAAAATCGCTACATGGATAACCCTGCTTATAAATACAATTGGTTATTTAGGGCATTTCAGCTTACAATGTCCTAAATAAATTCAATTACAATGGAAATATTGAATTTTATGGGAGTTACAGGAAGAGGAGTGTTGAAATAGTGCATTTACAAATCTCGGCCACAATGTGGCAAAATATTAGACTGTGCCAAGTTTTAAGATGTACAGAATTACGATAGGTAGGTGGATATCGCATAATCGAATTATTAAGTTATGAATACAAATTTATAGAGGTAAAATAAGAAAAATTGATACATAACAGTATGGAAAAAGTATTTTTTCCTACATCCACTACGGAGCACATTTCAGGCGGAACATATCGCATCCTAAATAGAAAAGGGGCACAACTCAAAATTCTCTATTATTCAGTAGAGGCAAAAAACCGTTGATAGTGCAGAAGCAACACACTTGACATAAAAATAGACATAACGGCATTTTTGCAGTTAAAGAAGATAGTGATGAGACGGAAATTTTTATAGTAGTTAGAGATGTGTAATGTGAATCTGTTTATGGGAAAAAGTAGATTTTGACAATTTTTGAGTTGTGCCCCTTTTGTATTTAGGGTGCGATATGGTGCCTGCCGAGTTTTTAACCTTTCCTCTTGATTTTATTCCCCCTTTATACTCTCACCCGAAGGAATGAAGATTATTGCGGGTTTGATGCCAATTAAGGCGTCCAAGAAAAAAAGGCGTAGAACTTCGCAAGAGTGGGACTTTTTTCCACCATGGAAGTCCAAAACCACAATTGGTTCTTATTTATTTTGCTGGAGGGGACCCCAATCCCTTAAGGAAACGTTGTCCTTAGCCCCCTCCCAGCGTATCAGCCTATAGGGCATTGGATACCATCTCCTTTCGCCCAAGGCATGCTCATCTGGAAGAGAAAATCTGAAAAAAAACAAGAAAATATATAAATTAATAGAAAACCAAAACAAAGCAAAAATTTCACAGAATTTGTTTACTTTATACGTATCCACAAATCTAAGAATGAATGCATGAGGTGGTATCAGTTGTAAAACTGAGTACTTGTTTTAATGTTACCAGATCTTCATCTGTGACTAAATACGTTTTCTTGTGGAACATAACTGTTAGATTTGAAAACGAAATTTAATGAATGGATGTACAAACCAATTAATTATGGCTTTAATTTAATGAACATTTCAAGATATAAAAGGTTTAGGTCCATGATAGGTTCAAAACAAGGCGGTTCCGAAAAAAAATATATATATTTTTTTGAACACAAAAAAATTGTAAAAGAAGACGATTATGTGTTATTTCTGGGAATGGTTATAAAAGGTGGCTGGTTGGAAGGTACCCAAAACCAAATTAGGCGGCAGGGATAGAGACATTCCCGATTTAAAAAGGGGACTAACAGAAAAAATTAGAGGAGAAGAAAAGTAAAGTTCGAAGAAGCAGGTTGTACATCGTGAAAAATAAAATATATCGAAGAATCTGATGAGAGTGCGCTAACCATTTGAAAATAAAAAGGTTACACTGGAGTACGGAAAAAAATTCAGCAACTGAAATTTACCAAAAAAATTCAACCGGCAATATCATAGCCGAGCACACCCAAAGGAAGCTGCTAAGGTAATCTCTAAATAAAGTTTCCGCCAAGCCCCGTAAGGTAGGGCAAATTAACCACAATTATCAGCAAAGCGGAAGAAAATTGAAGAAAGAAGAAAAGAAAAATGAAGAAATCCGAAATTGTTGTGTTGGAATTAGACCGATCAATAAATATAGAAAATTTGAAAGTGAAACCCCAATAAGAATATTTATTCGGAGGGGAACATTGGCAACCTGGTGCTCATTGGAGAATCATGATGAAAGATTAAAGTATAAATATCTTTGAGAACAGAAAACGAAAAGAATCAGACATAGCTTTCGAAAAAAAAAAATTATAAATAAATAAAAACAAAAGAAAGGAATTAAAGGCGAAAGAGCCGTTTAAGACTTAGATGAGTGAAGTTAGATTTAAGAATATTATACTCGTACATAAATTTAGTGACAGTGTTAGTGTGTTGAATGCATGTAAACGAAAATCAAGTTCCTTGAATACGAAAATATCATCAGGCAAAGCGAAGTAACAATTTTATCTCCATAGTTATAAGGAAAAGAAAGTGCTAAGGGCTTTAGCGAGCTCCTTTAGGTCTAGGTATTCCAGAAAGTGAATATTGAGAGGAGATACATATTACCGAGATTTTGTGCTGGACCCCCAATGTTGGTAGTTTGTGTGTCGTGATTTGATTTTCGTTCTATTTAGTTCTTGTTGTTTTAATAATATAGCGTTTAGTCAATTTTTATTTTGCAGTAAATTTATTAGTTTTAGTTTTCCTGACATAAATCACTGTTTTATACTCAGCCATATTCAAATCGATTTTGTATATTTCCTAAAAAAAAAAAAAGAATATTTAAATTGAACGAATGTTAGTACATAGGTTAGGTTAAGATTATTTTCAATAAAATGTATGTTATGTTAATCATTTGAAGAGGAAATATGGCGTGCTGAATTCAATAAAAAGGGGTGACAAAAGTATAAGGTGAGTGATAGTGCGAGCGGATCATACGGGTCACTTTGACTAAAGGGTAAATTTCGTGACCATGGTTGGGTTGGGCGGCTGGAGGAAAAAACCTTCCTCTCACTCTCGTTGTGGTTGGTTTAAGTGTTAGTTTTCCGTTATAGTAATGTAGTTGTTGTATATATTAATTGTGATGTCGTTCGCCTAGGATAATGGGATGGTATCCACACCCAAGAGTGAGCCGTTTGAGCTAGACGGCCGTCTAATTATCCTAGGACATATGAAAGGCACATAACAAGCTATATGTCATATGATATGCCAAAAATGTAACATCCGAAAGGAAGTGTTTGAAATATCAGAAATCTGTTAAAAAAAATTAAATTTGACTGCATGAAAATGGTATTCATACAGGCATACTACAAGTTTTAAAACTTTGGAGTAATTTTATATTTCTTTTCGTAGAAACTGAAGCAAAATAAAATATGAAAACCCCACAGATTAGTTAAATAAAACGACAATTCTCAGCGTACTCAAAATCTGTTATTAAATTTTAGTTATAAAATTACTGTAACATCTTCATTCCTGACTGCCTTGCATGTTATTTAAAGCATATACAGAATTTCATTCGTTCAACTGGGAAGTAATGACGCCATATTATTTCCTTTGTTTTGTTTCTACTCACAGAATGTTCACACATTTCCCATTCAACATTTGCATATATTGCAGATCGTGTCATGTCAATTTTTCCAATTTTTTCCCTAACAGCGCGATTACGATGTCATTGGAACCTCCACGTGCAAGTGCAACAAAGGTGCGCATTCGTGCTCTTACAGATAGAGCAATAACGCTAAGGGAATGAAAAACTATTTGTCAAAAGTATTTGCTGTCACAATTTCACATTTTAACTCTTTGCAGCAAAATGAAATGAAATTTCATAATCAATTTTTTCACGTTTAAGCGTAGGAAGTGTGTTTGATTTGAACTACGAAAAATGCCAGTTTTGCTCAGTTCCAATATTGGAAATAACATTAAAATCGATAAAGAAATCAGTAAAATGTAAGTCAGGTGTGCTTACAAAAACATACCTTTAACCAAACTCCTTTCATCGAAATTAGGAATAAACTTTTGCTGATAATCGGTTATTGTCTATGATTTGTGTAGTAAATGATTAATAGAAGAAGAAGACATTTTACATTCAAAAACCTGTACCAATCATTTAACTAATTCAAAAACTCTACAAACCAGTACGGAAATTCCAGTTGACGAAACTGACTCACATATATCCTGACCCAACGTCTTCTTGTGTTGGTGTAAAAGTATGCAAAATAAATCGGTAGGTCCTGAAATTTCCAAAAATTCCCTGAAATAACCCACCTTAAAACCGTCGCAGAAATTTCACTCAGTGTATAATTGAGAAAAGTTTTTATTACTATAAGTTAGAAATTACAGAAAAAATAATATTTCGAAATCTTAAACAATTTGTTTCCATTTGCAGATCTGACCACGTCGTGTGTCAGATTTGATAGAATTCAATTCAACCGCTGAAGCTCTGAATATGATAACGATAAAAGTCAAAATTTTCGGGGAAAAAAACTTAGATAAACTAAAAAAATCCAAAAAGCTTTCTTTTTAAGAAAATAGTATTAAGTATATATATATATATATATATATATATCTATATATGCTCAGATATATATATATATATATATATATCTATATTTATATATATATTCTCCGTGGGCTCTCACTAAAGAAAAAAGATCTATATATATA
>JAHXMU010000099.1:4984137-5028757 GCA_019455685.1 Philornis downsi | reverse complement strand
GTAGATAAACTAAAAAAATCCAAAAAGCTTTCTTAAAAAGAAAGCTTTATATATATATATATATATATATATTCGCAGATATATATATATATATATATATATATATATATTCGCAGTAGGCTGACACTTAAGAAATAAGAACTTTATTTATACAAAAATTTGTTGATCGATAAATTATTTATATCGAGACATTAAATTGGATTTACGAGTTCGTAGGATTTATGAAAGATGTAATTAATATCTGTCTTGTTAGCAGTAATTGCTTTATTTTTTAATTTTAATTTTAAATCTTATTATTATCAGCGAATCCGAGACTATCAAACAGTTTTTGTGACCAGAAAGTATATGACCACTTTCTTAGGTGAAACCTTGTTTAAATATCCCAACAATATTCTAAAAGTATATAAAACAATCTTATTTTTGAAGCCGTATCACGAATTATATCTGATTCATTTCACGCCGAACATTTTCTGTCCATGAATAAATCAGAATTTTTGCTGTGTTTTTATACATAAGAACGATCTGTAAATACTTTTACGGAACAGAGATAATATTAAAAGTAGTCAAAAAATTATGAAAATGACTATTTTGCTTAGAACAGCTAATAGGAAAAGTTCAGGTAGAAAATGTGTATTTTTTCCGATTAATTCATTTTATCAAGCCTTATATAAGATTCGATTATGTATGGATTTTAAATTGCACACGGGGGCGAAATCTATGTAGTCTGATTTTATGCTCCTCTTTTGTCTTATAATACCTATCAAAAGGCCAAGAAATTGTGTGAAGTTTTGATCTACTGCCGCTCCTAACAGTAGTTTCAACGTTTAAACTTGTATTCTGAATCCGAATGGCTGTATGCTTTTGTAGAATTTTGAGATTCGTAAGTCGATTCCATTCCAAACTAAACTAATATAATAAATTTATGAAAAAACTAGTTAAAAAAAGGTCTATTTAGCGTGAAAAACGTTAAATTGGCAACATTGATTAAATCAGCTATTTCTATGCGAGCTACCAGAAGGAGCGCAACAATGTGGTCACTTTTTATTTGTAAACGCTAAACTGTACCAATTTTAGCTTAATTTGGCGCGACTAAATAACGGATATGAACCTTAGAATTGGTAAAAAATATAAAGAAAAAAATTTTGAAGTTACTGCTGAGTACAATCCCCAGCTATAGCCTGGCATAGTTTTAAGCTATGCCAAATTGTATGAAATGACATGAAGATGTTCGACAATTATTGTGCCAAACAAGCAGATGAACGAATATCAATCAATTTAAAGAGTTATGGAACACATTTTCTGTCATGCCAAATGATACTTGCGACGCTGCGTGAATGTTGGCAACTATGCCTTCGTCTTGTCGGTTGACACAGATTTTGCTGGTCTAGAAATTAGCAAACCAGGTGCTGTTATGGAATTTATTTGTTGATGATTGAAACCGCGACATAGCACATTTTTCTGTATGGTGCAGGAACGTGAGTTTTCACCCAAGCAGATTAATGTATTCCGGGAATCCTCAAGAGCCAATATTTTTCGCAAAATATATAGACCCAACGTCGTCCTTTGAATCGTAAGCAGTAAACCTGTTGGGCGAAGAAGTCGACCACTTTTCTGACACCCAATTAAAATTTGATGAGGCGAATGGGAGAAGAAGCGAAGAAAACTGAAATGCTTAAATTTCGATCATACGCGCAATACCTAATAGTTAACTTGTTTATGACAACCATCTAAATAAATTGCGTTTAGAATATCAGTAATTTCATTATTTTGTTCACCTCTTTCCCATTCAAGGCTTCTTACACAAAAATTATTCGTTTTTGCTACCAAGATACAACTCAACTTTTGCGTCAATGTGGGACCCATTTTAATTAAATTTTTGTTCGGAATGAAACGAATCCTTTTGAGTTAAATTTTTAGCATAGTAATCACCAATGAAATTTTGAATTATTTGTTCCAAAAACCATGATTTAAATAATAGTATTGGTTGTTTCATATTTTAATTATAAATATTTCATACATTTAAAAAAATGTATTTTCATCCAAAACTCCTTCCTTACACATGGAGAATTATTTCAAACAAACACAAACAAGACCACATACATATAACTTACTTTGCTGATCAGATGGATGAAAGGGAGTAGAAAAGAGATCCAAAATCAGTTCCCATATTCGCAAGGATGTTATAAGATAAATCTTCTATGTTTTTGGGGTTGGGAAGCAACGTTTCTGGAATTGGAAAAATAAAAACTATCAATCGGTCAGCTATTTGTTTGAATGTTTTCGAATAAATTTGTTGTTTACCTTGCCAACGCCTAACGAAAGTGTGGCTACCATTATGAATACTTCGAAGGTGACGATTGGTTTACCCGTGCTGATATTTATATAATATTTGACATGGAAATATCGGTAATAGACTACACGAAGTACATTTTGATCGACACAGAATCAAATCGTGCTGGCCACAATGTCTAATTGATATCAACGCTTTGCTTGGTCTATGTTTGAATATACATATAGTTTCATATAAATAGACTGTACTGAATTGGTTTTAGCACCTCTACCAGGCGTAGTTTTCATCAGTTTTCAGTTATATGTAGGGCATATATTAAGTCTGGGAAAACGATTACGACTATTGAAAATGGGTCCCATCTAGCCATATTTTGATATATCGATTTTGCAAGTGACAGTCTTTGTTAGAATTCAAATGAATCATCCAACTTGAATTTAGTTTTAGTTGGAATTTTATTACATTTAGCAACTAGATTTTATTTAAATAAAGGCCGAACCTCATAGAAAATTATCTATATTTTCCAATTTACACACTGATGCAGCTCCCTTATAAATGCCGCTTTAAAACTTGATTTTTTAGGGCACAATTCCCATTGGAATTTAATTATATTTAACAAATCTGATTTGGTTGGCTCGGTAAAAAGATTTGCCGAAAACCGATCACATCAGTGCATGTTTTCATATCGCCATCATATAAGTCAACTTTCTCAACGAAATTTTAATGTTGGTACACAGCCAAAAGCATATTCCAATATTTTACCAATAATTTGCCATACTCGTTATCTCTATCGACCAAATCAAATTTTCTTGCGAATTCCCTTTGGTGCAAATCATACATTCAAAGTTATACAAATCATCCTGTAGGGGACGAACTATTGTTGCCTCATAGCAAAGCCACAACACTTCTTTTGCATGCGAACCACCGTTAACACCCAATGGGGAAATATGTTAACAGTTCAACTACTGCACTGCTCGTTAACACATCTTATGGATTTTAAAACTCCATTTATGTATACATTTACATTAAATATTCCATCTTAAGCATCCTTTGAAACATTTTCCTGTGCTTGTTATTACGCTTTTTTTACCACCGCCATCATCCTGTGAAATTTCATATTCATATGTATAAAGTTTCACTTCTGCTCGGAAAATTTGCATACCATTTCGGTGCTACCGCTGTGTTTCATGTTTTTCAAGGATTTCCACACTTAACTTATGGCGGTTGAACAATGTGATTTATCGACATTTACCGGGAGAGCGTTTGGACTTTTGAATATGTTTCTTTTTTTTGTCGCGAAGTGTATGCGAATAATTTGCATTTGCAAAAGTGTTGATGTGGCGGTTTTTTAATACGGTTGTTTACAGTAGAATACGGTCACATGGAGTGAGCCAAGAGTTTGGCAAATGAACTTGAAAGGAAACTACGAGGGTCATGTAACAAGCACCAAAACTCAGTTCATCGCAAAATAACACTTGTTTCTCCGCCATTTGTTCACTTGTTTTCTTGAGTTTCTTCTTCAAGCGGTTTAAAAGTGTCGTGTAATATTGGGCAATCAATGTTCTTTCTCTTTCAACGTAATCGTTGAATGGAATGTTATGCGCATCCAAAAATACTGACTTGTTGCTGTTTTTACCCCTTTACACGGCTTTCACTAGATCCTTTCCACTTAGCGTGCTGTGGATTCGGTTCAGGAGTGCATTTCAACTGCTCAAAACCGCACTCTAAAATCAGTAACATGTTGATGTTTTTAGCGCGCTGTTGAAGAACGCGATACCCACCTTTGGGATGTGAGTCCTTTAAAACCTTTGGGATGTTAGCAATGTCTCAAATGCACGCATCGAATACGGAGAATAATTTTCAGTATGCTTTTATGATTTCTGGTGTATCCTTCTTTTTCGTACGACCATTTGTACAATTTCTTAAAAAAAAAAAGAATATTAAATAAAATTTGACCTCACCGAGTCTCGAAATTCGCACCTCTAGTTTCTAAGACCAAATTTCAGTGCCCTAAGCCTCGCTTTTAACATCACCACTGTATGAGTGAGCAGTACTTTAAAAGTGACTGTTGACCTATGGGAGGGATTGTTATATAGCAATTAACGGAGTTTTCAAAACATATCCGGGACATAAAAATAAAAAGGTTGCTGCAAGAATGCTCTCAATTGATGATCGATAATCAGTTCGTATTCATTACCTTCTTTGGTATTATTTCAAAATATAATAGTTCTCTCTATCATATTTCCCTAAATTATATCACATTTCCCTAAAAATTTTATGTACCGGAATATAAACTAAGGCAATGTAAGACCTTTGCATTTAATTGGGTGAAATAAAGTCAATGATTTATTCAAACGCTAATTAGCAATAAGTTGAAGAAATAACAGTTCTCTGTTTTCATAAAAAAGACCAATATCAATTGCTTTACTTTAGGGTAATAAGAAAATTTCTAAAGAATGATTTTCATTATAATAGATACCCCTTCCCCCAAAAACATCAACGACAATTTTAAAATTGAAGACAAAATTTTTTTTTGTAGGCAAATAATCGGTTTTTTGGGAATATTGCTATTATAATTATTCGCAAGGATCGAATAATAGTGGTTAAAGCCTTTGAAAAGAAAAACTAAACATCATTATCGAAAATATAAGAATGAAATGGAATCGTAGAAGTATTGGTATTCAGACCACAATTAAACAATTTGAATTTAGTGCAGCTAACGGTGGTTTTTGTACATGCATAATTATTATTATTATTAATATTTTTTTTTGGACATAATTTGTAAAATTAAGTTAACATACTGTTATAGCCTTAATCATCAAATATTTACATCATCAACATGTCGTAGTTCATCAACATCATCATCAAGACATTCATTTAAAACTCTGCAACATTTACTATTTCTCTTAAAAGGGACATTGAAGAGGTATCTTTTCAAACGTCTGGCGACTGGTGAGTGTTTAATATTACCATACTGAACAATCATTCCAAAATTCATAATTTGTAATATTTCTAAGAAGAAATTTTAAAAATTGTGCTTTAGTATAACTGCGTAAATGTAAATGTTGATGAACGGTTACTTCTTTTTTTTGCATTAACCCAAATCAATCTTGGATTAATCCAAAGAATTGGTGTTTAAACTATAATTTTGAAACATTTTATAAAATCTTCATTGAGACTTTTGTTCACTTGATAAATATATATTCAGCTTTTTTTCTTTTTCTTTCCTTTTTTTTTTTTATTACATAAACTTGATTTGTATATTAATTTTTAGCGGGTTTCTAATGTAAACTAGACGGCGTGATTTTAATTGAAAGGGCCCTTTAAAATTCCAATAAGTAAAAAAGCGACATTGGAACGGGAGTATTTTAAAGTTTGGATTCTCTTCATTTTTAGAAATATCGATTAATACGTCTCACTTGATATTCGGTGATTGTGTTTTAACTGTAAAAGGGTTAAATATTAGATTCAACTAATTTCAATAGTTTCCTTTTCATCATTAAGTTTTTATTTATTTATTTTTTTTTTTTTTTTGATCCTTTAATTTTTTCATGTAATGGGTGAGACACGAACCGCGCACCCGACTGCAGTTGGCATTTGTAAGACTCCCTCATTCCCTCCTTCCTCAAATAGCGAACAATTACCAGATTTTTCTTCCGAAATGCAATTGTGAGTTGGTTCATTACACATTGCGCTTAGCATCTTCGTTGCCTATACGACCTCGTTTAATATCTGCAAATCATCGGCAAATAACAGTTTTGAACAATATTGAACACTATTTTCTTCTTTGAAAAACCAATGCGTAATCAATACTTTAAAATCGATTTGTCTCTATATTTGTTATGTTCAAGACAGTAAAACTAGAGTCTCTTAAAAGTCTCGAAATGACATCCAATTTTGACAGGAGAGGCTTAAAGGATGCCTCTCTCTAAAAAGAATATCCACTTTTTATTAGAGAATATATATTTTTATTTGCCTCGAGATTTCTTGACCGATATATTATAAAGTCAGTAGACGGATCATACGTTGGGATGCACTACGCACTGCGGGAGAACGCGGCGCTCGCTTGTCAATATAATATTAATTGAAAAGATTTCTCCATGAAATTATAAAAACGGTGGTAAGAGGCACTTTTACATTTCATTTTTCTTAGGTTTCGCTAGTATTTATTATACGCCATACGTCAACGTTTCTTTCCATCATCAGCGTTTCCTTGTAATACATTCGCTTATTTATTTGGTATTTTTTAGTCTCCCGCATCATCCTTCTTCCACCTTCTTCCATCATTTGTCTTTCTGTTGCATTTCTTTCCTTTGCCAGAAATTCGGTTATTCACAATCTTCCACTGAATAGTTTAATGCGACATCCGAGCTTCTACTTGAAATTTTGCATTATAATGAAGTTTACGTTGGGATTTATTTGCCAACATTTTCTGTGCTGGAGTGTAAATGCAGGAAAAAAGTGAAGGATTTCCAGCTTGCTTTCCTTTTTTTCACTTACTCCTGCATCGTGATTATAATAAAGCATTTATTATGTGCATTTATTCGAATCTCTTATAGGATTTAAGGTTTCATGGAACAATGGGTTGGGTATATATTAAATATACTTATTATACATATGGTTCCACGTTAGTGCATTTCTCTCATATTGGTATAGATGAAAAAATAATGTGATTGGAAGGAAGCTCAGCACGTTGATAGTTCGAAGTATTCGTGATTTGTTTGTATTAGAATTTCTTAAACTCTTTAGAAAATGGCAAAGTTTTGAAGAAAAAGGAAAAGACTGATATCTGTATATGAAAGAATGGAAGTATATATAATTAATTGTATACCTTTCCAAATAAAGTGTTTATATTACCAGCTATTTTTCGAACATATGTGTTCCATGGATTTGGAAATCAATCGAATTATGCTTGTCTCACTGGCTGACAGACAAGATAACTGCCGTGAATATTTTTGTGAAACTGCTGCAGCCTAACATTTTGCCAAATTATACTCGAACATTAAAAATGGATTGTAATTGCAAGCTCTTTCTGTTACCTCCCCTATAAATTATCGCATTTTCTCTGTAATCTCTAACTGATAGACTGCAGTAAGCAAAATTATCGTCCATTATATTGCTTTACCTTTCGCTAAATTTAGTTGAGTTATTATTATTTGTTAAATTTGGGTCTAAAGGTAAAAAATGGACTGCATATTCACTCACCTTATTGCATGTGATGTGCAAATTGACCGATTCGCCGAATTTCAGAGTTTCTCAAATAATTTATAACTGACCACCATTGTACTGATATGTAATGCTTGCTAATTGCTGGTTAGTTGCCGCGATAGGTGTCGCAAAGGCTTAGCACATATCGATCAGCCCTCCTGGTAGCCTCCATTCAATTTGAATAATTTTTCCTCTTGTAGTTTGACGAAATATAACCCTTTCGTCCATGTGCGGAGTGCCAGAAGAAACGTGGTGAATTAATTGTTTATCGGCAAATGCTATGAACTAATCACCAATAAAATAAGCACAACTATAACTTACTGAGCTTAACTATTAATAATTTTAAATAACTTACTTATTAACAGCTACTGTCTTCTGCTTAGAAATTACAGAGAAAACATGGAATTCTGCAAAATCGGCTACGTTCGAGGTACCCTAAACGCTTAACAATTTTACGTTTTCATTTGCAGAACTAATTTTACTAAAAGCCTGATGTTTGCTAAATTATACTGAATTTGATACAATTGAATGGTAGGTATGAATCTATTAAAGAATGGATTAAATTATGTACTGGTATTTTCTGTAGGAGGTACTGGAAAGGACTGAATTATCTGTTTTCCCACATTTCAACAAGCATTTCAATTTAATTATCAATTGTAGTTTACAGTAGAGAAGTTAAACCGGTTAGTTTAAATGCAGTCTAATTTTCTGGTAGAACTAAATTTACGAAATGCAATTCATATGCCAAATTTAGCTGAATTTATGCGATTTATTTTGGAAAATCTGGCAATTGTTATGGGGGGTATAAGAAGGAATTTAATAATGCAGTCCGTTTTCCTAGTCAGAATGAAGTTCATGGAACGCATGCCATAAGCCAAATTCAGACGAATTTATCGCAACTACTAGAAAATTTGTCATTTGTGCCGCAGGTATTTTAAGATATTCGGTGCATATTTCTAAAGTTATACAAGGAATTATAAAACAATACCAAGAACAAAAACTGAGGGTGCTGCACACTACGAGTTTTGATTTACAGAGAAATGTACATATAAAGCCGCATACCCAAAGATATGAACCAACGAATATATCGATTAGATCAATCCTTTGTATAGAAGATACCAGAAGGGCATAGTTAGTGGTCCGATCTTTGCAAATTTTACTCCGTAGTATAGAATAACAATGAGCAAACATGCATGTTGCTGCTGCCTACAAGTTACAGAGAATAAAAATTTAAGGAGCTTAACAGTTAGGTCCGTTTTCATTCTCAGACCTTACTCTGAAAATGCGAGTGAAATTGAAAATAAATATTAATGTTAAAATATAAATTAAGTGTAATAAAATAATAATAGAAATTACAATTAAAATTGAAACTGAAATTAAAATTGAAATTGAATTTAAGATGGAAACTAAGATATAAATATAATTTTGAGCTTGAATTTGTACCACGGAAATGTACTGCAATGCGAGAACACTCGTCTCTGCCTGAAATCTGAATACCCAGTGCAAGACATATAATAGTTGTACCCTCACAATTCTCATTTAATTCATAGTAAAATCAGATTAAGTAATCGGCTTTTGGCTGGAAGAGTAATGGGTCGTATCCGAGACGAAGTTTATCGCTAAGTTGAAGAGACCTGTGTTCGATCCCAATGTTCCTCATTAGGGTTGTATGAAGAATTGTTTCATTGTCTGACAGATCATGAGTCTGTTCAACGGATCGTTTAAATCTGTACGGTGGGTCATATATTTGACTTTATGACTGTACGGGTGGATCGTCAGAATCTAGTTAATGGTCTATAAGCCTGTAGCACGAGAAGATTTGTTTAGGAAGGACCAAAAGGCAAAGTTCATACTTCTTTCATTTCAAATTTGTTCTGTTCAATGAAAACACCGTGCTAGTATCGAGAATCGTGTTAGTATCCCTATCAACTCACTCTCAAGTAGTAGTTTTTAGCCTTCAGTCGTACCAGTATCTCGAACATATTCTGAAATATAGGTACATATTCATTCTCTATCAACGCTCGTATGCTAAAAACTGTAACAGCATCCTGAAATCAACTTCTGTCGCCGAAAACTCAACTATCTGGTTTGTCAAAACGAAAAGAATCTAGAAAATCTAATCTCGTTGAAATCTAAATACTTAATTCAGTGAAATTAATATTAGATGTAAAATAACCAATCATGAATTGGAAAGGAAAATCCTTTGTTTAATTTTGAAGGTTTTGTGGGTCCTTTCGCTGGAGTCTGCATAAGATGTAACCACACTGTTCATTCAATTGCTCTAAATTTATCACAATTACTTACTTCTGAGACTGCAAATAGACCGTTATGGTATTTACCGTACAAATATGTCGATTCAAAGATAAGTTAGTAGCTTATCTGTAATTTTGTATCTGTAATCCAGTAAGTCTCTTTGTTTATTACGTGTTAATTCGTTGTTATATTTGATGACGCTCGAGACACTGCGCCCCTTTGTGACTTAATATTTTGTAAAAAACGAACACAACTTGTCTGCATAGCAGTACAATGACATTGGATGGAGGCATCCATTTTGAACTAATTTAGGTTTTTTTTAGGTTTTATTAACGTATAATCATTTTACCAGTCGATTATTTTATTTGGGCATTTATTTATTATTTATAATCAAATTTACAAATTTATAGTCATTTGTAAATCACAAAATCGAAATTTTGAAAATCACAAAATCGAGTACGGATATTGCTTTAAACAAACCGGAACCACCACTTAACGGAACGGAACATCAATGGTTATGTAATATGATATCACATCGCCATTAATGGTTCTCCGATGTTTAGAAGTATGACGCCAGTGTAGCAAACGTATAATGTCCTCAAGTTCAAGTACGCTTATCAGTGCGAAATTATACCCCTATACAAGAAAGAAGAACCACAATAATAATGAAGAACCAAAGAGTAACGAATGCACCTATTGAATGCATACAAATTTTGATCAATCCAAAAGTTCATTGGCTATCTTTCCAGAAGCGAAAGTTTTCTATATATAGGTAAACAATGAAATTCCTACTCCAGCCCATAATATATGATAGAAATACATCACAATAAAATTGCCACCAATTTTGGTCAATTTTTTTTTTTTCAAGATTCACGAAGAATTATATATTGGAATATATATATTTGGACAAATTATAGAGGAAAGATTAACGATTACAAATTACAGAGGAAAGATTGCATTTCGGAAAATCGGCAAATGTGTATGAGAGTTACCAGAATGGACGGATCAGTATAGCCCTTTTATAACCCCAGGCTACGATATGAAGAAATATTCCGCTGTGCTAAGTTTTAATAAGTTTAGTATAGGTTTACGACCAGACAGACGGATATCTCTCGATTGAATTAAAAAACCATGAAACGCATTTGATGATTTCTTCATTCCTAAAGTGAAATAAGTTGCAGAATTTTGACTAAGTTCTTAACAAAACAGTTTGGAGACAAAAAAAAGAGTGTTTACAAGGACATTGACGTTTTCAGTGGCTATTTAAATATGACAAACATTTTTCTTTTTGAACGCAGGAAATACAATCAAAATTCGGGAAAACATCACAATTACTAATTACTTTATGCTTCACAAAGTATTAAGATTGAATTAACGTTAAACTGGGCTCCATTTGTTTTTTGTCAAATCTTCCACTTTCCATGGGAAGTATGAGAAGATGCATGGTTAGCTAATTGAAATGCAGTCCTTAACTTCATTGTAGGAAATAACTGCAGTGTACATAGTTCTAACAGATAAGAATTGAAGATGGAAACAATATTTTAGGACTTAGGGCCACTTGTATGGAGTCATCTGAATGGATTGGACAAATTCAACACCTTGTTTTAAGAGAAACAAAATTACGATCTTATGTTAAACAGTAAGTGGTTTTCTTCAGACGTTGCAAGAGTTCTGACAACATTTGTTATGATTTAAGGTCATTTGTATAGCAATAGGCCCAATTTTAGATGACCAAACATACGAGTCGCGAATTACATCCTAAAAAGCAAATTTCTCAAATTTGTCATTTAAGTCAAATGTATATAAGATTCTTCAGATCAATAACGGCATTTTCCTGCGCACTCACTGTAATCACTCCCTCCTATAGAGCCATCCCTTGTATAAATTTGAGTGGTTCTTTCTTTCATTTGTTCACATCTACCATAAATTTTCACTAGTTAACGAATAAATGGTGCAAACGACAACGATTGCACGCATTCATGATGCTTGCATTCATCCACAGTGTTGAGCATAATGCATCGACTTATCGTCAGGTAAATTAGTGTGTTAAAAACAACCTCTTTTCATACATAATACATTGAGTTATACTTTTTGCTAGAGGCAATTCTCATTTTTGGCATTATTCGGTTGCCACGACCACCACTAGTTCGGCCCCTACCAAATATAACGGGTTATCCATTTTCGATTTCAAAAGTAAAGTTAAATGAAACATATATAAGGCTTTGATTTCGATGAAACACATAGTTTGCTTGCACCTTGTCACTATGATTGAAATACAATGTCGTTTAAATGACCGTCTCTGGATTGGTTGCAGCAGTGGATCCTTTTGAAGTAGTTCTTGACCACATTTTCTAACATTATCTTGGTTTTCAAATGCTCTAACATTTGAAGATTGTTCCCGTAAATACGGTTTTAGACGTTGCCCCATGATACTGATGGCCAATTAACATCGCCAAAACGTGAAATTGCGTTTTCTGAAAACTTCTCATGCAATAAAGCCAAAATCGCTCGTGTTGTGTAGTTTGTGGTTCCGCCTTGTTGATTGCTACTGGACATATCGTCCAGTTCATAATCTTCAATTGCAGGTAAAAAAAAAAACAACAAAAATATCGCGTATCATACTCGTACGGCCATAGCGCTCTGAATTGACAGTTCCTCCAGCGTCATTTTCTAAAAAATACGGCCCAGTGATACCTTTAGAACATAATACACAAAAAACAGTTTTTTCACAATCTCCGAGCCGATTGAGATATGAGAAGAAACTGTTGCTTGAAAAACCAGCATTGAAAGCTTGTTACTGTAGCACCCAATCAGCATATCTACGGCGTTGTGAATAGTTACCCGGCTTTAATTGTTGCGTGAGTTGGACTCTATATGGGTGGAGGTTCAAATACGGATGGTGGAATGCAAAATACGGCATAATGAGCAATAAGACCTAATTGCAGAGAACGTCGTGAAACCGACAAATTTGCATTATCCGCCACACTTTCACTAACAAAAGCGGTATTTTCGGCAGTGTCAACATTGCGATGGTGCACAGACCTGACTACATCTGTAACGCTTCCAGTCTTTTCGCATTTCTTTATAATTTTGCTAATTCCTTGTACAGCAGATCTATTATGACGACCACAACCACACTGTATAGGTAATGCACAAGTTTGAATCATCACTTTTGTGGTAAGTTTAAATTATTTTTAAGGTGTCTTCGGTTGTTAAACGATCCGTATTCGTAAATGGCAAACATTTCACTAAATAAATAACACTTCAGATACAGGTATTTAGCAGCTGACAGTCTTGCGAGACCGGCGGTTTTCAAACCACTAAATGGATAACCCACTGTATAAATTAGAGTTGTTCCTTCCCACTTCTATCAAGTGCCACTACATACTATCCCCCAAGTAGGAACAGTTTTCAATTTAAATTACGCGAGTACGTCAAATCTCAGAAATGACAAATGTCATCAATGCTTCATCTGCGCTTGCTTTTGTATGAAATGTGATTTTGTAGAGCAAAGAAGTTGTACTGAGTTTTGTTTGGGAAATGGAATTTCTGTCACGGAAATGTTTAAAATTTGGAAAAAAAAAAACTTTTGGTGAAGAGAAATAAGTGTTACATATGACACAAGCAGTTTAAAGAAGGCCAAGATGAAAACGAAAAGACAAGGCTCCTATAAATCTTTAACGCTGACAATCCAATAACATGTAAAGACATTGCTAATAATGTTTGCATCTTAAACGGATCCACTTTACGACATATTTTGATCCTCAGGTCAGTCACATGTTTATTGGTATCGAAAATAATTATTGTTTTGATTGCTGGGTACCAGCATGTTAATTTTGTTGTTCAGGCAGATGAGGCTGGGGTCCATGCGTATGATCTGGAACAAAGCAAGTGAATTTCGTTGCAAAGGCGCAACAAGACTGAAAAGATCTCCGATTCAAAATGGAGGGTATGCTGAGATTTTTTTATGGTTATCGTAGCATTGTGCATTAAGAGTGTCTTCACCGGCCCAAACTTTCTACAGGGAATATTATTTGAGTGTCATGCGTCATTTGATTGAAGCAATTCGCCAAAAGAGACCCAAATTATGAGAAAACAACTTTTAATTTTTGAGCCATTAAACACTACATGGGGTCTTTGTATGTTTTTCGTCCAAAATGCAACTATTATCGCTTCATACAGTGGTAGGTATTCAACTAATTTAGCATTACCTTTTTCCGACGGCTCATACAAAACCTATTTGAGTAAACCAAGTGCTTTATGTCCAGAAAGAATAGTTTTAATGCAATACAATAGATTTGGGCTAGTAAATGAAGATCTTTTGAAAAAAAAAAACACAAATTAACAATTGTTTTGCTTTTTGCAAGGTTGGATTATGGATTGTATGGTTGCATTGCATGGGTAAATTTATCCATTTGTGATACCCTGGACGATGTCCCAACTCAACGCTTATATAAGTGGAAGTGTCATAAGAATCCCACTGTTCTTACATAATGCATCTATTTAGCCTATTTTTCCAGTAAATATTCCTATTTTTTGTCGGAAATACCCTATCCACTGTACACCTTTTATTGCTTTCGTATAACAAATAAATAGTGAGCTTTATGTAAAAAATGCAAATCTGACAGATGTAGTCCCTTTATGGAAAAGTTCTCTTCTACTAAACCGTCTTTGTCCAATTGCCTAATCTATACATCTTATACAAAAGTTCAACTGTGCAGATTATAAAATTCTGCCTGTATTGTGCTTTCAACAGACCCTTTCCTCATTTCAGTTTAAATTTTTGAGACGACCAGTAACACATCAGGCGATTTCAGATGGTTATTTCTTTTTGCTACAAACGACGTGAAAAAGTACGCTCTCGTCATGTAGTTTGGGAAAATGTGCTAAATAACACCAAATTTTCGTGTTGTTGTAATCCACGTATTGGAATCTACTTTCACTTATGTAAAATTAAAGTCTCGGTTTGTAAAGATTTCACAGACATTATACTATGATTATTTTTGTAAAACGTTCTAATGGTCTATTTTATATTCTAATTAATACCATCCTGTTTCTTCTTCTAAGGAATTCAGAAAAGGTGTGTTGAAGCGGATGGACCAACAAGTTTTACAAAAGTATTGTGCAACGAATTTTACAAGGTTATCCTTTAAATAAGTCCATCAAAATGACAATTTGTTTTCTTAAAATGATAGGCAGTGTACATCCTCAAACATCTTCCTTCTAATCTTCCTACACCATCCATTTATTACACTCTGCAGTGTAGAGTTAACTTAATTTCCGAACATTTGCATTTGTTTTAAAACAGCCGTTGGTAGTAAAAAAAAGTCGCTTCATTCCGCTTTAATCCCTTAAATATTTCTGCATTATTTATTGCGACATTTTTACAATATTTTTACTTTAATGAAGCTTGAAAACGGAATTTCATCCACCCTTTAATTGCGTCTAATGATTGCAGTTGAAGTATGCAAAAAATATATAGCATCAGGAAACATTTGTAAAGATTGCGCAAAAGAAGTGAATAAATGTTATTGATGATGGGGAAGAAAAGTTATGAGGACAGTCGACCATATAATGCGCTAAACATTTTTTTATATTCTATAATATAATAAGAGCAGTTCAAGTACATAAACTTAAGATCATGCACTAAAGTGAAAATAAGTCACAAATTTTGATGGTAGGACTTGCAAAAATTGTTGCTGTATCAATGGAACTTTTTCCAGAAGTGATGGTCCCTCTTTTTCTTTTCGAATTTCATCTCCGTCCCTAGGCCTCGGTAATAACGTAGGAATACATGGATCAAAAAAAAAAAGGTAATATAAATGGACGTCGTTATCCGACCAATTTTCCAAATTTTCCTAATACAATGAAGCAATATAATGAACAAAAAATATTGTTGTTACCAATTAAAATAACTGGGTGAATCGTTCAGTTTGAATAGTAGGTAGTAGTAGACTTATCTTCGCCAAACGCTTCATGACTGCAAACTTAACTGAGTTTAGTACAAATAAATTGTGGATATAAACCTAAAACTATATCGTTTAGTCTCTTAAAGACAATTTTCTGTAGGAAAAGTGTCTCTTACGGACGATTTTTTGTAGGACACGTATCTTTTACGGACGATTTTCTATGGAAAGTGTGTCTCTGGCAGACGATATTCTATAAAAAATGTGTCCTGCGGCCGAATTTGTGTGGAAGGTGAGTCATTGCAGACGAATTTGCATAGGAAATCGAGTGTGCCCAGAGTGACGGTTTTTTTTATATAATAAAAAAATGTAATTTTCATTTTTCTGTTGAAAATATGTTTTTCTAAATGGTGTGAAAATGTATATAGGAAATAAAGAGGGGCAGTTTTCTGTGAAAAAAAGTATCTGCTAGACCACGGAATTCATACTATAGTATGGTGCCTTATAAGTATAGATATATTTTGCCCTAAGTTAAGTTCAATTAGGAGTTGTTCAAAAGTGGTTCAAAAAACCAACGAAATACCCAATAATAAAATTTGCATGTAGAAGGAGTGATATTAAATATAAATAAATATCAGTTTTGTTTATATTATCGCAGTACAATTCATAAGTTTGGAAAAATCTTTTGTCTACCGCTGAAAAAAAAACCGCCGCTGAGGAGGTTCGAACTCACCGCCGACGGAACAGACACGATTTTGTGGTCATGTTCTAAATAGACACATTTAAACTTTCATTCCATAAAAAGGCTTTCTGACATTCCTTCTTCCAGAAGTAATTTTTCAATTTTTTTCAAAAAGTATTTATTTATCAATTTATATTTTATTTCCTTTAAAGTAGTTCCTCTCAGATACAATACAAATTTGCCAGCGTTTTTTCCAATCCTCGAAACACTCCTGAAACGCGCTTTTTAGTATTGCCAAAAGCTCCCGTTTCGATTTTTCTTCTATCTCCTCAATCGCAGCAAAACGTTTTCCTTTCATCGGTGTCTTCAGTTTTGGGAAAAGGAAAAAGTCAGCGGGGGCCAAGTCCAGTGAATACGGTGGTTGAGGCATGATTGCGGTCTTGATTTTGGCCAAAAACTCACACACAAGCATCGAGCATTTGTGAGCTGGTGCGTTATCATGGTGCAAAATCCATGATAGGTTTTTCCACAATTCTGTGCGTTTCTGACGAATTGCTTCGCGCAAACGAAGCATAACTTCAAGCTAGTATTTTTTATTGACCGTACGACCTTGTAGCAAAAATTCATGATGCACCACGCCATTGCAGCAGAAAACAGTGAGCAAAACCTTCACATTTGACCGAACTTGACGCGCTTTTTCCTTTCTTGGCTCTTCTGGACGCTTCCATTGGGATGATTGGGCTTTGGTTTCAATGTCATAGCCATACACCCATGACTTGTCACCAGTTGTGACCTTCTTGAATGTCCATGCGACGTTGTTTTTGCTCAAAATTTAGCAATTTCGGAAAAATCTTCGCTGCCGCACGTTTAATGCCTAAAACATCCGTAAAAATTGCTTGGCATGAGCCGAATGATATGCCAACATCATCAGCAACTTCTCTGATAGTGATTCGGCGATTATCCAAAATCATTTTCTTCACTGCTTCAATGTTTTCTTCGGTTGTTGACGTGCTCGGGCGACCAGAACAAGCATCGTCATTGACATCTTCTCGGCCTTCCTTAAACCGGTTATACCATAGTTGAACTTGTGCTCATAGTAGACTCGCCAAACGCTACAGTCAACATTTCAAATGTCCTTGCACATTTAATTCTTTTTTTACACAAAACTTAATACTGTTTCTTAGATCTATTTTTTCGAATAGTAAAAAATCGAAGAGCACACCGAAACAGGATTGACCTTTTTATCTGCCAAAAACAAACTGACAATCCAAAATGGCTGATATTGTCAACATATACGTATATATAGGAAGTGAAACAAGTATTCTAAAGAACCCAACATGCTTGCTCATATTAAAGCATCATTGATGTGCTTTAGAATTAGCAAAACGAATTTTCGTTTACGCATTAGGGCAATTTCTAATAACGTGAACGTGCGAAAGCCGGATATTTTTAGGTGAGATAATTAAAAGTTAGATTTGACTTATTTTAATAGTCCTGTGTATAGTATTTGAAGGATGTGGATGGTACTAAATTAATGCGGAGGTGACTTATAAAATGCCGAAGAAATGGTCATACTTGAATTGTCAATTTTGCTGTCATTGACGTGTGTCTACCTATTCTTTTGCTACCGTTATAATTACCAGAAGGTACGGTGACTCAAATTTAATGAATCGCGAAAAATGTGAAATGTAACCCCCGTACTTATTGTACTGAAGCAGTGAAAATATTTTTTTAATAGAACATCCCTTTTAAGCATACAGCAAAGAGTGTGGGTATCTGCCATTGGTAGCATCATGGCACATAAATTTAATGTGGACTTTTAGAATTTGAATTTACCCCCTTTTGACGTTTGCTGTTATTCTTATTATTATGGTGTGGAGATTACGTTTTTAGATATATCGGGGATAGGTATTGTTAAAATGAGCATTTTCACCCATCTTGCTATGCAGAATGTTTATTCCGAAAATCTGAACAAGGATTTAAATTAAAATGTAATTTTGGAGGGGTGAGAATGCCCTCTATGGTCAGCACATGTCGTTTCGGGTGCAGTAAAAGAACTTAAATTCAAGTTATATTAATTTTTTTTAAATTGCGCTATTGCATGTAATTCTACTTCAGGTAGTGTATTTTTCAGTTGTTTCAGACATACATATTTTATTTATATTAACAATTTTTTTAAATATTTTCTAATACCATGATTTATAATTGAATACGACTTGCAGTTTTTTTCAGTACACAGAATATGTTATAGGGATATATGCCTGAAAGACGTACTTTGTAAACCTGATAATATTCTCTAATGCATTTATAAAGAGGCACCTACAGCTGCACCGTACACAATTTGATCCCCTCCATTTCAAGAACCATGTTGGTACCATTGATTTGGTCAGTTACTAAGTGGAACCGGAAGAAATAAGCGGAGAACTACTATAATTTTTATGGACGTACAGGCGAGCCAAGGTATTAAAATCTATTTAAATAGATATCCAGTTGAACACAGTGACCCCGCGAACTCTATCAGTTACTATTACAGAACCTAAAATATAATGGTCGAATGACTTGTAGATACTTCTTCTGATGAGAATTTTATGATAGATTACATTGTCCAACTGTAATGAGTAAGCTTTGCACACCTTCTGCAAACTATTATGATGTATTGCGCCACCATAACCACCGTTGCGCGATGGTTAGTACTCGCGACAACCATTCGCATGGTCGCGGGTTCAATCCCCAATACATGACACATTATATACTTATCATTATTTGAGCGGCGGTCATTTCGATGTGTTTGACGAACAATTCGAGTAACCGAGTGAGCAATTGTGGAAATGCTTCTCAAACTGACGTTAGGAATTGTTGTTAAACTGTAAGTCCATTAAGTGGACCTAAAAATGGAATGTCTGTAAGATCATTGAATGTCAGTAGCTTTACTATCACTTATTAATAGGATACAAGGAAATTTTTTTTCTACTACGGTGTTGATATAAGAGCAATTTGTTTCAAGCGCTTAAATCTTCTTATTATCCACTTAATATGTTCACACAATCCACAAGTCGACACATTATAGAAAAATTTGGAAACCGATTTTCATTAGCGTATAATAACACCCGACCAAATGAACCAATTAGCAATTAGTGAGGAAAATACAGCGCCAATAACTGAAAGTATGTACGATGAGCATAATGAATTTTTTTGTTAAATTGTTAAACATGAAAACGGATTTTGTTGGTTGTGCAAAAAACATTTTTCAACCAAATTGTTAAATTTATTTTTTGTTATTTAGGAGAGTAAATTTGCAGTTTTCAAAATATGCGTCTTTATTATAAAATCCAAATACAACAGCCAAAAAATGGGTTCAACGGAAGAATTACGTAATGGCGGGTTAAAAATTTATCAAAGTTTGATAGAACATAAGAAAATTTAATGGAGGAAAACTGGAATTTAATTAATTTTTATGATAGTTCATGTTACCACTTTTAAAATGAGAAAAAAGAATGACAAAAAAAATGTTGTTTTTGTACGCCCAAAGCCAACTTTTTACCGAAAAAGCAGAATTTATTTTCAAAATTTGGCTGAGTAAATACAAATGTGAGGACTCAGTAACGGGTTATCTATTTTTGGTTCAAACGTAAAGTTAAATAAAACACACACAAAGCCCTTTTGAGGTAGTTTTCGACCACTTTTTCGCACATTTCGGGCGGTACCTCGGAATGGTTGTTGGTTTTCAAATGCTCCGAAGTTTGGGGATTATCCGCATAAACGCGGTCTTTCACGTAGCCTTACAAAATTGTCTAACGGCGTCAAATCGGCATGATCTTGATAGCCAATTGACGTCTCCAAAAAAAGTATTACGCTTTGTGGAAACTTCTCATGCTATAAAGCTAATTGGTCGTCTTGTGTGTCAATTGCAAGGCAACAAAAGTCGGTTACCATATGGCCATATGGCGCTCTGAAATGACGATAAAGGTTTTTGCAGCACCATTTTCGAAAAAATAGGGATCAATGACACCTCCAGACCATCACCAAACAGTTAATTTTTCCAGATGCAATGACTTTTTCACAATCGCCTCTTGCTTCTCCGTGGCCCATATGTGACAATTTTGGTTGTTGACGTATCCACAGAGCGAGAAATGAGCTTCATCGCTGACGATAATCTTGTTCGAGAAATCAGCATTGAAAGTCTGCTACTGTAGCACCCAATCAGCATACGTATCTACGGCGTTATAAATGATCATCCGTCTTTAAGTGATGCGTGAGTTGTACTCTATGTAAATGGAGATACAAATCCAAAAGCAAAATATGCCGTAATGGGGCGTAAGATAGACCAATGGCTGAGAACGCCGTGGAATCGACAAATTTGGATTATGTACTACACTTTCATAACAGAGGCGATATTTTCGGCAGTGCGTACATTACGATGATGCACAGACCTGACCACATTTGTAAAACTTTCAGTCTCTTCAAAATTCTTTATAGTCTTGCCAATTTCTTGCACAATATTGCGATTATGACGACCATAATCACTTCGTAATGAACAAAAAGTGCCCACATTTGAATCACCAACTTTGTAGTAAGTTTTAACTACATTTACGCGTTCTTCACATGTCAGGTATCTAACAGCTGGCAGTCTTGCCAAACCCGCAGTTTTGAAACCACTATATGGGTAACCCTTTATTTTTTTTGTACTGGATTAGACCATTGTCCTTGAAGAAAAATATAAATCCCTAAAAACAACGTAGAAAAAAACTTTTTGCGTGTAAAGAATCAGCGTTTAGGAAGGGACACGCGAAAATTGCCAAATTTTGGCGAATACAACGAAAAATACAACGAAAAATTCATATTCAGCTGAATACTGCTATAGGGTTAATCCGTACTAAATTTGTTGCAATTCTCACTCTTCAATAGGGTGTTGTTATAGTATGATTGAATGTCATTTCCGATGAATGGCGTGATTTGATGCCCTCGAAATATCGCGTTTAAGAAGTTAGGTTTAAATTAGATCATCTAACAGGCCGTTTGTTCGAACTAACAAATTTCGGAGCCATCATATTGCCTAAAGGAATAGTTTGGTTTGTGTGAAATTTTACACTTTAAGAAGGAAATCAGAAATGTATCAAGCGTTGTAAAATTTGGTCAAAAACAAATCATCCAATTGGTTGTTGTAGTGCTATTATATTTTGGCGCCCATAGGCCTTTTCATATGGTGGGTACAAGAATGCATGGTTTGATTTCGTCCATCCAAATGGAGACTATGAAGTTGTTAAAATGTGCAATATTTTGCCAAAATCAGTTTTACTCCAACCCCGAGTTGAATCGAAATGGGACCGATTTACAGAGGGATAGAGCTTAGGGGCCTACATTTCTATTTGGGATCAACATTTCAGGCCAGATTTGTCATTTAAGTGGAACCTACAAATATGTCAGTTCATGCAAAAAATGGGGTGTTAAGCTATGATAAAATTTCGAGGCCCATTATTGGATTTGTGTGACCAATAGTGGCGCGATGATTAGTACACACGACTTTCATTCACATGATTGCGGGTTGAATCCCGCATGCAGCCATTTATCATAAACTGAGCTGCGGTCATGTGATGTGTCTGAAAAACACTACGAGTAATCAAACAATCGACTAGTCTTGTAAATATTTCTCAAACTGCTTGGAATCATCGTTAAAGTGTAGTTGCGATTGAGTGAGTTTAAAAATAAAATGCGCGCAAGTTCACTGAATGTGTGAAGTTCTTCTAACATTCATTCATGGAAGTCATGGAAATTCGTATTTTTGTTTAGTTTGTACTAGAGGAACCAGAAAACTTAGTCCTAGTGCGTCAATATTTAGACTTTTTCTTAACTGTGCCTAGCAAGACTATGTACTAAATTCCATTTATTTTTTTACAATCACTGTGTGGGGAAACTGTGTGCGACGTCATCTATAACTGTTCGTCTTCTTCCTGTACCTAGACATATGGTTGAAAATACTTATCGTAAGCAAGTTTTATTTCTACAATACAGTATGTACCATTTAATACTGTGAAATACACAACACCCAGAAGAAGGCTTGAAAAGAACAATGGATGTAGCGAAATAACATTGAAATACTATCGTAAGTTTGTGTGATGGATTGAAAAGGGATCACAGAAAATTGAATCGCTTCGAATTCGTTTCTAGGTGTGGTATATTATACACACAACTTATTCTAATTGACATCCAAGAACACAATTTAGAAGTTTTGAGATGAATAGGGATGAATAAGATATGTATAGACCAAGCGAAACACATGGAGGCTATGTCAAACAGGTACTAAAATAGTTAAATTCGGACTTGGTGCATCGATCTATGTTGCGTCATGATCTATTTTTAATTGGGATCATTTTTGATTCAAACGAATCATATGTACTAAAACCAATCTTGCCTTTCACATTTGTGTGGATACTGTCCATTTTCAGCTGAGCTGACCAATTAATAACGCCGGATTTCAAAGCTATAAAACTTGATTCTAGGATTCCTTCTAGACCGAAATAGGTGCGATTTGTTCTTTGATCACGGGGCAGTGACATAAACTAAACATCTCTGTCACATAGACAGCCGGAAAAGTCTGTCCGCACAGCAATACCTCCGATAACAAATTCGTACTGATTTTTGTGATTCCCCCCTTAAAATGTCCAGAAGGCAACTGAGCTATCTTCTGATCATAACGATATTTGCCGCATTAAGAAACTCATAAATCTTATTTAAATCAATTGTTTCTCTGTTTATTTGACAAATAATATAGCTTTTATTACTTTCAGTCATTAAGAAATGACTTTTAAAACTATTTGTATTCAATGCTTTCCAATTCGATATCATTGCTTTAAAATATATATATTTTTTGATTTTAGTTTTTTTTTTTTTTTTTTTTCAACGGTATCCTCCTTAAACTGTAAGTTTGTATCGTAATCGAAATTTAAAGAAATTATATTATCTAGTTAATATTTAAAAAAAAAGAAAAAATTAATCGAAAAATTTAAACAAGATCGAACGTCGGAGCATCTACAACTCTTATGTGTTTAATTATAATTTTTATGTTCCTAACATTTATGACATTTTGAATAGCTTCTGATAATATTTTCAAATCTTAGATAAAACGGTTTGGCTTGGAATGACTCAGGTGTAAGATGTTTTTAGCAGCAAATTCATCACACTGTTTTCACTGTATTGGCAAATGTTAAATGATATCCACAAGCTGTTAACTTAACGAGGTATGCCCTGCCCTTAACATTATACCGTCGGTCTTAACAGTTTTACTTTGCTACACTAACATGTAATATTTCGCAATACTAAGGACACTGTATGCTGTTGAAGGATCCTATAATAGTGACTTAAAATAACCCTGAAACAATACAAATCTAAAACACAAATCTAAATGGTATTTTAATAATACGGGTCGATGTTAAAAGTAAATAAACAGAAATTACCGAAACGAAATCGAAGCGGGAAATGGTTTGTTTTATTTCTGATATCAGAATCAAAATTCCAGACATTTCTTATAACTGAATCGAAATTAAGTTAGATTATGAATTTGATTGCTTAGTTCCTAAAAATTGTTAATGGTATATTTTACTTCGATTTCCCAAATATTTCAAATAAGCATATCTGTTGACATGCTTCTTTTCTCAAAAAAACACAACTAATATTCTGCCGATTCCAATTATGCGCTAAAAAGTTACTAAATATAGTAGAAATACTCCCGTGTTTTGGCTGTCTAGGGCAAGAATTCTAAAATGTGTTTCAACACGTGAATTATTAGAATCAGAGTGCAGATTTTGGTGACATTTTCAAAACACTCTTTATGTAAATTTTAATTTCTCACTCTTTTTACTACGCATATAATTCCGTTTGTATCAACTATAAATAATTAGCTATGACTCCATAAAAGTTACATATTCTTGATTATCGTAGAATTTTGTTTCAGCATAAGCCGCCCAAAGCTTACATTATGAGGCACAATGGCATAGGGATATACATATATAATATTCATAATAGTTATAGCCACCTCGATAAGAGACAATATCCGCCCAATACAAAAAACTTTTTTCAGCATAAGGACTGAGCGCACATTAGGACAAATGAGCATTTCCGATACAAAATGCTCTACACTAAGGAAGTGCAATTGGCCAAATTTCTTCGTTCAGCGCACAGATCAGAATGAGATATACAGATCGCATCTATCTCTAAAGTGAAAGTTAGGAAGATTATTCACTATCTCTGTTTAATATTTCAATAATTTTGCAGATTTTACTTAATACTTTTTTAAATTATGATAATCCTAAGCAAGGGAAATTTCATATCACATCATATTATGATGTTGAAAATACACACTAAAGACAAACTCCACTAATTCTCAAAAACTGTGGTGCTAATTCTTTAATTAAAAGCTGTATAAAGTAGTAGGCAATAACTGCCGGAAATCAAAAATTAACAGTATTCGAGTTAGGTTAGTTCCTATTGCAAAATATAAGGCTGTTCTTTGTACTTAAAAAAATTTATTAAGCTTTGCAAGAGGTATCTTATCTACCAATAATGCAGCCAGCCAAGCCGCTAGACAGACGGATATCTCTCAATCGTGTTTGGAAGTTATGAAACACATTTGATCGAAAGACACCTGGGCATCTTACACGTTATCTTCTGGCTGCTAACTATTTCTCATACAAGTCGGCACACTATGCACCCATCTGCTCGGGTGAAGGTGAGAATGGGAGAGAATGTTTGTTGCTAAATTTTGTTTCTTCTATTTTAAGTTATTAGAGTCGGTTGAGAATGGTATCATTTAAAAATTACGAGTAAAAGAGTCAAAAGTACGCCTTCAAAATAAAAGTGAATAAACTTTGACAAACCTATAGTACAGTAGTATATATATATATATAAACTAGCCGACCCGGCAAACGTTGCTTTGCCTTCAAATTGTATTTTTATTGGAAATGTTTCAATGTTAAACAAAATTCTGATTAAATACCGTTAGCAGGAGCAGAAATAATTGCTTTTTAATTTGTGGTTTGTATAGGAGGTACCACTCTCCATTGTCCAATCCCGCCCATATTTGCAGCAGCACTTAAGATATGTACACCAAACCGATGTAACAAATTTTGTTCAAATACCGTAAGCAAGAGCAGAAATAATTGATTTTTAATTTTTTATTTGTATGGGAGGTACCACGCCCTTTGTCCAATTGGACCGAATTGTAAATTTAAACCATCCCGGGCACCACCCAGACTCATATAAAAAAATTTATGCAAAGCGGTCCAGCCGTTTAGGAGGAGTTCACTGACAACGCCCGTACAGTAGAATTATATATATATATATATAACTTTTCAATCCCTTAAAGCTGTTGTTACTTACAATACGTCTTACCATAATGCTGTTTACATTTTGAGTTCAAACCACCTTTAAAATTTATGTAATTTAATTTGTTTATTTAGGATTGTGTAGGTAATTTTAAGCCTTAAGGCTGATTTGATTAAATCACAATATTACAACATATCTTCTCCATAATTCAATAACAAATGCATTTTACAACTTTACAATACTAATATTATAAAAATTTTGTGTATCTTAATAACAGACAATATAATTTACAATATGTCAGCCTACTTCACTTATTAGAATTTTTCATTTTGTATGTTTTTCGGAATTATAACTTTAAGTGGAATTTACAGCTACTCCACAATATAACGGAAAATTTAATAACGGATTAAATGGTAAAAATTAATAACTTCCAGTAATTTTTTTAAGATTTAATTAACTAAGTAATTGAGATGCTGTACAAGTAATGACTCAAAACATAAAAGGAAAGAAAAAAATAAGTTTAGCGATAATCTTTTCCCCGTTCAGAATGAAAAAAAGAAAAAGATGGACAGCAAACTATCTGACGGCAATATCAAAGAAAAAAATGGCTCAAGTGGATAATTATAGATGAGAAATATGATTGAAATACGCAAGAAGTCTCTTCTTGTAAGTGTTTTGGGATGAATAAAAAATTTTAAATGTGTTTGGAAGTTTGTTAAACTGCCTGGCTACTCTTACTTGAAAAGATCTGCTCATATAATATTTAGTGTTATGAATAATCAATTGATTAGTGCGAACTGATCAAGTAAATTTAAATAATTCTGCAAGAAATAGCGGTGATTGATTTTTAAATTTTACGAAATTACGAAAAGAACAACTTAAAAATTGTATCCCAACTGAGATACGTGCACAATTCGACGAAGACAGAGTAGATAACGTATGGCACGATTGAGGGACAATTGGATTTTCGTTGTACTGTTTTTAAATGTACCGGCATATAATTCGATACAGTAATTTAAATGCGACATTATTAAACCATGGACTGGTTTTCGTTTAACATGAAGCGGTATAATAATTCCGAATAATTATATAATTCGGAATTACATAACCGCCTGAAAGATTGTCATCAGTTATAACGCCCAAACATTCAATATTGCGCACAAATTCAATAGGTACCCCATTGTAAGACAAATCCAATTCATATGGATGGGAAGCAAAAAATGTGTTTTTTTTTCTTAGACGGATTCACTTTAGGTTTATTTGAGGACAACCATACAGAGAGACAATGGAATGCATTCTCAATTTTTGCTTTAATAACGTCCTTATTGTGGTAACTTCCGTTGAAAAGCAGGTGGACATCATCAGCGTACGCAAAGCATTAACAATTATTCAACCTACTAAACAGATCATTTAGGTACAAAATGAAAAGCATAGGTCCAAGTACTGAACCTTGCGGGACACCACTTCTGATTGGCACTACGTTCGACGTCACACCATTAAGAAACACGCATTACATCCCATCATATAAATATGAAGGGTGTCCCAACAAGAACGCAAGATTTAAATTTTAAATGAAATACAGATATTTAAAAAAAAAAAAAATCGTGAAACTTTATTATATCGTAAAGTAGACAGAATGATGTTATGTATGGAAGAACACATCGGGCAGATGGCCGCCGCGGCTTTGCTGGCACACACGCGATCTTTTAATGAAATTTTCAATGACCGTTTTGCATAAATGCTGCGGTATTTCATTAATGCAGTGTCCAATTTCCCCTTTTAAGTCCTGAGTCGTCGTCGGCTTATTCGTGTAAACCATCGACTTCAGAAAACCCCAAAAAAAAAGTCTAATGGTGTTAAATCGCACAACCTAGGCGCCAATTTTGGTCTCCAAAACACGAAATAACACGACCGGGAAATGACTGATGCATCAATTGTACGACATGTGGCGCCGTCTTGTTGGAACTACATGCTCTCCACATTCATTTCTTCAATTCTAGGCACGAAAAAACTGGTTATCATTTCACGATACCGAACACCATCGACTGTTTGCGCTTGATATGCCTCATTTTCATTCCCAATCATTCCTCCAGCCCAAAATCCACACCACACAGTGGCACGTTGAGGATGCATTTGCTTCTCGTGAATCACTCGAAGATTTTCCTCACCCCAAATGCGACAATTCTGCCTATTGACGAAGCCATCAAGATGGAAATGGGTCTCGTCACTGAAGATGATTTTATCGGCAAAATCAACATTTTCATGTTGTCTCTCCAATACCCAATTAACGAACTCCCTCCGCTATCCATGGTCAGCTGGCTTTAGTTCCTGAGTCAATTGAACTTTGTATGCATGAAGATGCAAATCTTTCGTTAAAATTCGCTGCATAGTGGATTTGGAGGCACCAATTTGCTGAGCTCGGTGTCGAATTGAGGTGGATGGAGTTTGAGCTACATCATCACGTACAGCAGCGACATTTTCGGTCGATCGAACTGGTCTAAGGCGCATTGTTGTCTTTACATCACTAACAGACTCTTTTGGAGCGCTATTGTGACCCCAAATTGATCGCAATTTGCGAACTGTAGCCACAAAACTTTTATCATTTTGGTAAAACAATTTCACAATGAGAATGCGTTGTTCATTCGTGTAGCGCTCCATTTTTACTAACCCCGTAGATTCTACTAGCAAACAATAACAATTGTTCAAATGTCAAACAATGACACTTCGAATGGCGCTAAATTTATACCTTGCGTTCTTGTTGGGACACCCTTTACATACATAGGTTTGCATGCATTTCCCCCAAAGCCATAAAATTGTGTAAGCTGATTTATTATACTGACGTGATCGACTCTGATCACGAGATTAGAATACTAAAATTGTGGTCGTTAACACTGACTCCGATAGATTCCGTTATTCCCGCCAGCAACATGGAAGTACCTCGTCCCCGCCTAAATCCACACTACCCATCATTTAGCAGTATATTTTCCCCGATGTACGAGTATTGCGAAATTTGGTTCCTCAGAATATTTTTTACTACTTTGGAGAGCACGGGCAATATAGCTTTTGGTCTTAAATTTTCAAAGCACTATCACCAGCTTTCTTTTTAATTGGGAATATTTTAGAAGTTTTCCATAAACTTGGAAAAGTGGAAGTCATTATAATAGAATTAACTACATGCAGGAAGTAATTAGATAGGAGTGGAAAAAAAGTTAAAAGTGAGTGAAAAATAATCTTAAGACCTTTTAAAGAATAGCCATCATCGCCCGCAACATTTGACTTGATACAGGAAAATGGTGCAAACAATTCAAAGGAATCAATACAGCCAAAGGAGAATGTTCGATCATTACATGATAATGGCAAGAAATTACTTTGATCACCGATTACGTCAAGCTGGTTGCTCACAAAAAAAATGATTGAAGTCGTCACCGTCGTATAAATTATCAGAATTGAAATTTCTCATATTAAAAGCTGATTTTTTGATCGTAGTTTTTTTTTAAATCGAATAAAACACTCAAATTTGCATCATATATTAAAATTTTATATTGGAATCGATAAATTGGCCACTGCCATTTAATTTTTAACGATAGTTTCATGTAAATCTTGTCCGCGGCTCCGTATATAAATAATTATACGGAAGGTCCAATTTTTCGTCATTTTTTCAAGCATTTCGGGCTGCATTCCACGAATAACGCGTGTTATGTTATCCTGTAAGGCTTCAATAGTGTTCGGCTTGCCCATGTGGACTAACGACTTGACATAACCCCACAAGAAATGATCAAGAGGCGTTAAATTGCAAGATCTTGAGGGCTAACTCACAGGGCCAAATCGAGAGATAAGTTGCTCACCAAATTCATCCCTCAACATATCCATTGTTTCACGAGCAGTGCGGCATGTTGCACCGTCCTGATGGAAACGCATGTCAACCAAGTTCTACTCAGCCAGTTGGGGCAAAAAAATCGCATATCACGGTTTAATATCGTTCGCCGTTGACGGTAACGTTTCTTCCTCAGTCGTCGTTGAAGAAAAATGGACCGATGATGCCACCACCCCATAAACCACATCAGACTGTCGTTTTTTTTGGGATGCATCGACAATTCATATATGACATGCGGCTGTTCATCACTCCAGATTTGCTTGTGTACGTATCCGTTCAGCAATAAATGAGCCTCATCACTGAACACAATTTTTCGATAAAACTGCGGATTTTCATTGAGCTTTTGTAAGGCCCATTCACCAAAAATTAGACGTTGTGGTGGGCTTCAGTTCTTACGTGAGTGGAATTTTATAGGCTTTCAAACCCAAATCGATGTGTAAAATTTTCCTTGTGTAACACATGCCCAATCGTTGAGAACGGCGACGAATTGACATTTCACTATCGTCATTAACACTGGTTTTACGGCTGCATCATTTTCTTCGGTAGGCACTCTACGCAAGCGAGTCGATTACATTATGGCCAACAAAGGAAATTGGCGCGAAATTTGGAGATGGCAGCACGAATTGTTGATTCAGCAGGTCGATTATGACGACCATAAAATGGTCGTGTCAAACGATAGACACTTGTCACAGAACACGAATTTTGATAATAAATTTCAACGATTTGCAGTCGTTGCTCGTTTGTTAGTCTTTCCATGATGAAATGGCAGAGTGTACTGTACACTTTTCACGTTGGCAGATGACGTTTGGACGCCATTACCAACCAGTGCTGCCAACCTGAAAAACGTAAATCTTGAAAAATCACCCTTTATTATCAACCATTATCACGAATTACGTTCCATAAACAGTAAATCTAATTTTTTTCGCTTTTGTCGTTGGGAAGGCCTCATATGTTGAGTCACTCAGCTATTGATGGTAGAGAATTAAAGGAGAATTTAAGTAATTATCTAAGCAATTTTTGGGAAAAACCGTGTGAATTGAATTTAAACCATTTGTAAGTTTAATTGATCATCAACATTAGACTTGCTAAAAATCGAAGTGAAATCCGTAGATAAAACCTTTCCACACTCTACTTCAGAAGAAATTCTGTTGTAATCAAAAAACTTATAAAAGAGCTCGTTACGCTGTACTGCACTTTTAATCGAAATGTATATAAACGCATGTTTTCGATATGCATTGACCAGAAGCTTCAGTACGTTCAGGAGACGAGACCAAAAAATAATAATATAATAACGATTAATGATAAACATCGTAATGTGAAGGGTAGGAATTATGTCTGATGGAAACACAAAGCCTGTCACATATAAGTCTAAAATTATTGGCTTTCGAAACGTCAAATAAGTTATTATTAAAATCTCCCATTAATATTATGCTGTTGTAACGTATAAGTAAATCTGACATCTCAGCTTCAGAGGCACTGGGGTCTCCATGCGGCTTTTCAATTCTTAAAAACACTTCTACAAATATGCATTCAACTAGTCCAAAATTTGTACCTTCATATACTAACCTGTAAAAATTATTTTCAAAATTTTACTTAAATTAAGTTATTTTCCCACATTTCATTCAAAATAAAAGAAACCAGCCACGTAACTAAAAACAAACATTTAAATTACCATTATTTTGTTCCAATTTTAGTCCTTAGAGTTTTCAATAGACAAAGTTTTCAAAAGGTTTCGGCGGATCAACTTTGTTTTTCAGTGTCATAAAACTTTCGGGAGGTACTATATTGAAAACCAGCTGATTTTATACAGTATATAATATAACATATATAAACAATATATTTGAATTGCAACTGATGAATTGTTTATGACTAAAACACGTTAACTCAAACATATAATGCACGTTAGGTTTGCATATAGGATATTATCGCAAGTAGTTTTTCTTAGGCTGCTGTCAGTTTATCAACATTTAACGTGCATCCTATAATTTTCCTACATTCCTTGTGCAGCGGGTAAGAGCAACATAACTTCTACGTAAGAGATACGGATGTACACGTTACAGTGAATTATGCACCAAAACAAAATCTCCTTCAAGCATACTACCACTACCACTATTCACCGTGCACTTTAGCAGGCGACATTATAACTTACTAACCTTTTACAACACGGAGAATTAATCGCTTTGCAGGTCATGTAGAAAAACCAACCAACATATGATCCATAAACAGTTACCATACATACAACATTTCGTTGCTTTTCCATTTCCATTTTTAACTAATGTTAAATCAGCTGTTTCAAATGTTGAACAGCTCTGTCTCTCTCTCAAACTCTGCAAATATTTTTGTTTAGCTTTCAACGTGCTCCATTTCTTTTCCTCTCTCTCTCTCTCTCTTTCTTCTACAGTGCTGCAATAATTGCCTTTATAGAAGAAATTTGTAATTCTCTTAAATAATACTTCGATTTTCTAGATAAAGCTTACAAAGTATGCCAGCCTTCTGTTAACTTGGCTGTCCTCCTTGTACATTTTATCTTGTCTATTTGTACCTCAATGTTTGTCCATTGCACGTACCTACCACAAGATTCTGTTAATGTGTATTGGATTTTGTTTTCTTTACTCTTTTCTACACATTTGTTGACCTAACTGCTGTGGTTAGCAAATAAGCTGTTAAGAAAATCGTTGTTGGTCCCCAATTTCCCTCTCAACGTTTGCAAACTATGCTTTCTTTAATTTCGCGGGGATTCAGCAGCCATAACCTATCTCAAGGATTTTTGAATATGTTATTATTTATTTATGCTGTATAATTTAACGTGAACTTGACAGACTGTTAACATTAAGCGTAATAGTTCAATTATGAGAAACATGTTGATGCGTTTCGGGCTGAATTGGAGACTACCACTGAGTTGAATACCACCATCATGAACACCAAGAGATTGCAAGTCTAAAAATGTAATTCTCGGAACATTTTTACGGAGAAAACTATCATAGGAAATACTTTTTTGTTTGCTTGACTGACGACTCCAGTAGAAATCTATTATGCGCATCAAATAGAAAAGAAGTTTAGACGCTTCATCGCAAAATCTAGTCCTACCAACAAAGTTTAGGCTGAATTTTAATACGCTGGCAGTGAGGTTAATTTCCGATCATAGCATTAGTTGCATTTTAATGCGCTTGACCACGGCGTATAGGCGACGCCGGTAATATCTGTTAACGATGAAGGTTCCATCTATCTTACGGAGAATTCTTTTTACCGGAATATATTCATCCACATGAGCCATAATCTAGCGTTCTGCATTGTACGTCAAGACAGATAATATTAAAATCAAAGACAAACAAAGGTAAATGAATTAAATTCCAAAACTATAGTTGTCAATGTTCGTGTAGGAATAGGCTTTTTTTTCGTCGGAACAAATAACGCCGATTGGTTCACAGCTCAATTCAATATTTCTGGCTCCTACTTAATGCTGGAGAAGACTGCAGTAGCTTCTATCAATTTTCAATTAAAGATGTCAATATCATCAGAGCACTTAAGTAGCAAAATATTCGTTCCACGTACATGTTCATGGCCGACAGAAAGATGATACGTGTGGATTTTCTATTTTGAGGTTTTCTCCCGGATTCACAACAATGTGAATATCTGGTCAGGTATCGAATTTTCAGGTGTAGATACGCACTGATAAGATCCAAATGGTTCGGAAAGATTGGGTCCTAGTTTTTCACATCAAGTTTAATTTCGGAGGTTGCATTCATTTAGTCAAATCGTGCTTTACTGACGGTCTATGCACATTATCAAGACATCGCCCGAATATTAAAAGAGATTGTTGGAACAGGTCTGAAGATGAAATCGCCCAGTATGATTTTAATGTTGCGGTGGAGAAGCGGTAAATTAACCTTTGGTCTCATTTGCTGTGTCTTCGTTTGGGTCGTGCGCATAAATCTTGAATTCGGTCTCTTGCACAGTTAAATTTGGAAACAAGGTGCTTGGCTCCATCGCCAAATATGTACTGTAATTGATGTTGCCTACTTTCCTAAGACGAATTAGTTGTAGTAGTCGTTTAGGTTACCTAGTAAGACGCCTTCTCACTGTGTCGAAAAACTTGAGCTATTTGTAAAGTAGAGGACTTCGATTCGATCTTTTCACTATGAAATGGTCGTATTTCTACATCATTTTTTTGTGTTTAATTCATTTGCAATCTATTTGATAGGAAAAAAGAACAAATTTTATAAATATTTAAATGTTGATAGAAGCATTCAATTTCAAAATTTAAATAATTACATCGGTGATATGTAAACGCTTATACACATATACGAGGTAGACGCTCGAAGTGTTACCAACTTCATGCTGCTGTTGCAACCAAACTGCTAATGAGAGCGCGCATATTTTTTGACGAGCGTATCGTATCGTATCAAGCGTATCGTTTTACGTTGCGGTTAAAAAAGTTACCGAAATTTAATTCAAATCCGACGGTATTACTGCCTTGTATTTGGCTGAAAAATTGCAACCACCCTGATGAACTGTACGTGTGAACAAAGTACTTGCGAATGGGCCCATTACAATACATTATACATATATAACATTGTACGTTACAATGATACTGGCAGCATATAAAACGCCATGGAGGTGGACACTCGAAAGCAACAACATCGACGGAAATGGTTCGAAAATTATCAACAAGTGCAAAGGTGATAGAGCACTTCCACGTTGGTAGCGAGTTTGATCTTTTCTGATAATCAAATTTTTTACCATTCAGCGGTTCATAAAAGGATAAAACAATCAGGCATAGTTAGAGCGTTAATGAAAAGGCAATTTAGGCTGTGAAAGCGAACGCCTCATCAATGCAATTATCCGCACTAAAGATGACTTCATCAGACAGTAACAAATTGCAATAATCTCCATTATAAATTAAGAAGAAGAAGAATTTGAATAAACATTTTACCCATTCGAATGTAGTTATTGGTGTATTGAAATTATATCGTTCAATATATTCGGTCAGTACGGCTGGTTTTAATTCCCAGTTTGATCCACATTATAAGAAGTTTCCTGCTACCAGATTTTGATCTTTGTTTTCGACAACTAAATGTGTTGAAGATTAATTCAGTTTTGTAAGAAGAAAACACTACGATTTTTGAAAGCTTTTCACGTAAATAAATAAATGTAAAATTTAAAATTTCTGGGATCTTGTAGAATTTGGAAGAGGCCTTGAATTCAAGTATTTAATGGTAGAGAGGTAATATTAGCAGAACTAATTAATTAAGCAACTGCCGACTTAGCGAAAAAGACACAAAAAAATTGGGAAATTATTTTTAAACATAATCTCTCTTTAGCTTGATATACTTTTGCAGATTTGTATATAATAGTAGGAATTGTCAAGCGCCTTAAAATAACCATAACCATAAAATAAATCGCAGATCCCACCTCTTCATTTTTTGGCAAATCTTTTAAAATGGAAGATAATCCGAGGGAGCTAAATATGGTCAATATGGTGTTTACGGAAGCAATTCGAACTCATTCATTACTTTTGGCCATCGCAATAGCGGATGTGTGAACTGGAGCTTTGTCTTGATGAAATTACACTTTCGCTGCAATAAATGAGCGTAATATTCGCCGTTGATTTTTTCCTTTCTGAAAATAATCAATAAAAATAATCCCATGCACATCCAAAAAAAAAAAAATAAAAAAAAAGAAATAATCTAGCCTGTAGATGAAACCGTCTTCACCTTCTTTGGACGCGATTTTTCCATCCCAGTCCACTGCTTTGACTGCTCCTTTGTCTCAGGTGTGAAGTGGTGATGTGGTGGCAAAAATTCGGGCAAACACTTTAATGAAACATCTTCTCGACGCTGTTTTTGTTCTGTTGAAAGCAAGCGTGGCACTTATTTGCGCACAGCTTTATCATTTTCAAATCTTCGGTCAATATACAATGAATAGCACTTTTTGAAATGCCTACCATGTCAGCTATCCGACATCCAATACCATTTTCTGAATTTTCTTAACAGCATCTGGCGTGGACAGCTCAATTGGTCGACCACTCGGTGTTCGTCTTGGCAGCTCGCAAGGCCTCGTTTAAACTGTGCTACCCAATATTTCACAGTCATAAACGAAGGAACAAACTCCATCAAAGTAGAATCTAGCTCGGCTTTCATATTGGTTGGACTGAGACCTTTCGAATGGAAATATTGTAATTCATAATGATAGCCAATAATTTCTTTCCATGTTTACAAAATCACTGAAATAGTATCAAACTTAAAACATATGTTTTACAAGGTTGGCAATTTTCACCAAAATAATTTGTTTCAAACTAAGTCAGGTCGGTTAGTTTTGGGTCGCCCTCGTATATAGACATTTGTATCGAACCTGTTGGAAAAACCAGAATCAAATTCTGTACTGACCCATCTATGTCACACATACAGGGTGTCCGTCTGGAAGGTATACTACTTTGTTTTGCCGCCATTTTGTTAAACATTAGTCTTGATAGTTCATATTTGGCAGTCGTGAAGTAGAGACGTAGCAAATTTATTATGGAAAAATATTCGATAAAGCAACTTTTTTTAATCGTTAAAACATTTTATTATGATTGATATTCATCGATTACTGTGACGATGAGAAAGTTACGTAAAATATTTGAAATATTCATCGTGTAGTGAATGATTTCGAAGAAAGAGGGTTTGTAGCTCTTTCCATAACAATTTTCTTCACTTTCTCAACATTTTCATCGATTGTTGACATGCTGGGACGTCCAGAGCGAGCGTCGTCATTCGTCATTCGACCTTCTGTGAAAAGCTTGTGCAATTTATAAACATTTTTCTGACGCAGAGTACTTTCACTGTATGCCACTGTCAACATTTCAAGTGTTTTTGAGCACATATTCCAATTTTGTACACGTAATTTGATGCAACTTCTTTGATCCATTTTTTTCGATAGCAGAAAGTCGCCGAACACGCAAAACTCTTGTCTTATTTATGCCTACCACAAACAAACTAATCATGTTATATGGATAAAACCGTCAACATATCTTTGAGACGAGTGTACCAAACTTAAATTTCACTTAATTTGGTATACTTATTTTGAGTACTTTTTTTTATTTGGAGTTTGCAAGACCATCCATTTTCACACACTTCTCAAAGGCAGCACTATCATTGTATTGCATATTTATTGAAAAGCTTTAAAAATGCTTATTAGTGTTTCCACTTTCATTGGAAAAACAAGGTAAGCCCAGGTACGATATTCGAGAACAGAACGTTTCACACCCACTCTTCTTGTGGCGAAGCGGTTGTTGTTCGTTATTATTTATTATGTTGTTTGAATATAAGTTGATTGAGAATGGGCGAAAATAGCGTGACACGTTATAAAAACTATATGTTGAGTGAAGCAAATGGTTGGAAAAAACAATTTTGTGAAATTTTTAATTGTATAATTTGAATTGTTGGTACTGATTGTTAATAAAAAGGCGGAAGATTTAGGTGTTCGGTACTAAAAACCAATTATTACATTAATACATTAATGGTGGTTTATTATTTCAGTACATGTCCAAGAGGACGTAGAACATACATTTTTTTCTATTCAATTCCTTAAATGTTTACTGAAAGACTCAAGACATCTACATATTGTTGCAGTTGGTTTTTCTTTTCTTAAAAAATATCCAAGATTAATTTACTCCTCTAAATAATCATTTTTCAACCCCACTCATTTGCTGCTCCCGTACATAGCAAATAACTTTTGACAATGAACACTGGGTTTGGGTAATTAGAAATTTGGTTTCTTTTTCTTTACATTGTTTCTTTAGCTTTTGTGCCAATTCGTGTTGAAACTTCATTAAATCCTGCTCTTTTTGAAATGCAGAAAACCAGATAAGGGAAGTTGTTGCTGGCTTTGTGGTTTTCGGAACAAAGAAATAAATGAAAGATAAAAAATTAGCTCCTTAAGAAAAGGTGAAATTTACTGAGGCTCAAATAAACCGGGGTTTAATTAAAAATTTCGTTTTTTGTGCTGTTGTATTTGTGTTTATAAACAAAAACTTCATCATGCAATGAATAGATTAAAAAAACTTCATTATAATAAAACAATAAATGTATTAAACTTATGTGGCAAAATGTATCAAAAAGGGGAAAATTCAACAAACAGAAAAACTACTTTTCATGTAGTAACCAAAATGTGGCAACAAATTAAACGGACAAGACCATAGCATGGACATTAAAGTCGTTTCGTAACTTTCATAAAAACTTCTTTTATTGGTCGACTTTTTTACATATTGGCAGACACAAACTTATTATTAATTTGGGGAACAGAAGATTTTAGTTGGCATCTTGGTTGCTTCCTCTCAACTAACTAATACATAATTTGGATTTATGAAGTAGATAAAAAAGCGGCAAGCTTTTTTCGAATACTTTTTATACCGACTTCCTTCTTTCCATGGAATTGGGAAAGTTCCTTTAGTAATGCATATCTGTTGTGATGTCTAGAACAGCATTATTTACCCTTTTTATATAGTTGAATCCCAGCAGTGCGGGAGCGAAAGACTGCCGTCACCATGGCAGCGATTACGTCACACTATCCGATGTTTTGGCTCCACTACATATTTAAGCATAACAAATCTGTTTTCGGTTTATTGGAAAAAAATACTAAAAATTTACCCATTTCACTGTTGCACAGCAGAAAAAGTGTGTGGGTTTTCTCCATAATAATTTAAAATAGATTTATTACAAAAATACCTCGATTAAATGTTTTATAAGATTGTCATTTGTATTGAATGTTTTGTCCTTCCATAAAGTTATTTCATCTAAACATTTATAAAAATGAAACATTTACAAACGAATGTCATAACATTTGAATAATTAGAAATTTGAACAGAAATTGAATCACTTGAGAGAAGGCAATGGAGTCACATTTAGTACCAAAGCTTAGCAGAGATCTGATGAATGAATTTGAATGTACGAATAAATTTTCATAAAAGGTATTTGCAGGAGTTGTGATAATCGGTCGATCTATACAGAGCAATACAATAGAAAATACTTCAGATTACAGCTGCCTGCAAATTAAAAATTTCAGGAGAATTTAGTTAAATGGAATGAAAGATATGAACCTACGAACATATAAGCAACATTGAGCAATATTGTGTCGGATTTACTAGAATAACCGTGGGTTTACCAGAAACCAACCGGATGGCCAGCCATTTTATAAATTTACACAAGCATTGAAAAGCGATACAATGAAAAAGGTAAACTATTGCTGTCTATCAGCTACAGAAGATAGGGGAAATGTTGAATATTGGTAAATGTGTGGACGAGCACAATCTTTGAATGCATGAAAGAATAGGCATAAACATATCTAAGTATAGGGCGACACAGAAGCTTTTGCCAGACTTGTCGATTACTGGACTACTGGAAGTGTTTGTCAGACACATCGATATGGCCGCCTCACAAATAATGATAGGTGGCCACAATCGGTCACAGTGAGTGAGTCTAAAAATGAACAGGATGACTGCTGCATATTGCTATCGATATTTTACTTAACACGTTGCCCCACACTTTTGGTTTGACCAATTCTTTAATTTTTTTTTTCAATTGTTTATAACTGCCAGATGAAAACGACTGGCAACAGATTTTCCAAAAAAAAGTATAATCGGCAGCTATTTTGAATTAATAAAGCAAATGCCGTATAGTCGTCATGACGGTCAAAACCGTCATTTGCTCCCGGAAGAGAAAAACTTACATGATGAGCAAATGACGGTTATGACCGTCATGACGACTATACGGCATTTGCTTTATTAATTCAAAATGATTCCTATGAATGATAGAGAGTAAATGGTGTAAACTTAGCACAAGAAAATTAGTTTCAAACAAAATTGTCATTTGTAACTTATTTTACTATAAGATAGAAAAAATGAAACAAAAATTAATTCAGGAAACAAATTACATTTATACAAGGAAGCATTATAAATGGTAGGATAGTATGACAGTCGCGTAAAATCTTTTTTTATTCTTTTTCGTATATTTTCCGCAAAAAATTCATTTTAGCGATTAACATTTTTTCTACACAAAGCGAAAAATATGTACACTTATCCACTCACAGTGACATTGAAACAAATATTTTTACTAATTTATGGAAAAATTCACATTAGTTAAGAAATTAAAGTTGAAATACCTAGAGAATAAATGGTACGTCCTCACAGAAAAACACTTTCAACAGCATGAGCTGAAATATACTACACATTTGGTACGACTAGCGGACGATATCGCCGTCATTAACGACTTTATAGACGTTATTTATATCCAGATGTCCAAGTGTCTCGAAGCGGTAAAGTATGAGAAAACACATGAAAGGGCTATAAATATGCTGTCTGTGATGCTACACATTTTTTCGATATGTTACTCAACAATTAACAAGTGTATGCGTCAGTATTATTGAGTAAAATCTGCATGACGGCTATAGCTGTCGTTCGCCTACAAATCGTCAAAGATCGGACTGCAATAACCGTAAGTTGCGGCAACGTGTTAGCAAATACACCAATTTCAGTCAGATGAACTGATTTACATATAAGTTCAACCAAAGAAAAATAAAGCGGACTGGGAGAAGAGACGATGTAATTGGTTGTTGCCAACAAAAGCTTTGATTTAATGCACACTGCAAGAAAGGAAATTGTAATGAATTTAGTTATTAAAATTTCAATCTTCCGCTTAGAAATGATTGATTTTTCTACATTGGCAAACTTGTATTTCAGGAATTCTAACACAGCGGCGCCAATGCGAATTTTCATTTGCAAAATTAAGTTAAGTAAAAGCCTGATGATTGCCAAGCTTTATTCAATCTAATGAAATGTAGCATATGATCTAAATTATTTAGCATCTTTCGAACGTGCTACCTAATTTAGACCATGTGTTACATTTCATTCAATCGCAGAAAGAACGATTATGTTCCATATTTAACGTGAAACGTATAATTCTATGTAATAGAAGTAAGGACTATAACGGATTACACGGCAAAATTAGATTTCAAGAAATGAAATGAGTCGTGGCAATGTGGACCATATTCATTCTCCACTGTAGCAAGTTCTGAACGTGTGCCAATTATGATGGAATTTAGAGCAGCTAGAATGTGAAAGATATGGATTCAAGAACATATCAATTGAATTTATCATTTTAATGGAAAGGTGTATTTAATCGGTCGAATGTTTCATGTTCTTTCAAGCGTTATAACACAATATAAAGGGCAAAAACTTGGGTTACTGTATTGTACAAATTAAAATTTATAGGGAAAGCTGGCTTTTGGAAAATTAGTCAATATATGTAGAAGTTAACAGAAGTCCACGAGGGTTTTACGTGAGTCTCGCCGTGAAGGCCTTAACCACGGTAAGGTGTGCGACACACTGGGCATATTACAATGCGATTGCCAACGTCCCCCTGGGATAGCCATATAAACTTAGACCATCTAGGAAAAGGGGCTGACAATTTTGGTACTACTGCATATTTTCAATCCGTTCTTCGCAGACAGGCGATACTAAATTGATTATGCTAGTATGAAACATAATCCCCATTGGCAGAGATGAGGCCTATCTTACACCTCTGATGCTCTATGGGTCTGTAGCACCCGGTTCAATGCAACTCCACATTCGAGCACAAAGTCTCTACCAGCGATTTTGGTATCAATCACAACCCGCGTGATGCTCCCACTAGGGATCCAACACCAAATGATCAGGCGGGAACTCAGTCTCGGGGCCTGATCCTCACGCTATCGGCCAAACTCACTAGTTGGAGCTGCGTAGCAAATCAAATAGCAAAGCTACTACCAAATTGTGATGTACACAGTATACTTCATGGTCGCCTTGTGGCAAAAGAGTACAGACTGGACATTTTTACATACCTGCAGGCACGGAGACCCCGGGCAGATGGAACGGTCGATACTACATTGCAAGGATGCAGTATCCTCACCGGTGGGAGGCGGGGAAAACTCCGAACTCCTTCTGTTCGGCGACGGTGAGCGGCAACCATGAAATATAGACATAGAGAAAAACCCCATGCCTGCCCGTACCCCCCGAGAGATCAAAAAGGTACAGATGACAGGGCACGAACCCGAGACCTGCCCGTGTGTATTCCTATCACCTCCGGTACCAGACAAAGCCTCTAGTCAAACTTCGTAGATAAACTAACTCTATAGAAAATCTACTTCCAGTTTCAACCCCTTGCGGCCCAGCGACTGGTGCCCCTGCACACGAGCACACAGCTGCCGACTACCAAGCTGAATGGGATTGTGGGATCAGCATGATCGGAACAGTACCACACCCCTCAACCCCCAGGTCAGACTGCCTTAAAAAGGTCAGCAGACCCACTTCCCACAACTACGTCGTAGTATCCCTACGCCTAGCAAACGCTCTGGAAGCAAACACGGTTGCTCTAGCCAAACCACCCTGAGTAGAGAGCACATTGCTAACTATCCAGTCATTACCAGACCTTGTTATCGCTAATCCCTATAGGTTCCTTATATCTGCATATAAGGGACATTCGCACAAAACGTGCCGCCAGTCTTCGACTGGTGTACCACAGTTGCACGACTCGTCGCCCGAAAAAATGAATGAATTCTTGGAAAATAATGATAATAATAATGAAAATAATAATGATTATGAACTACAGGACTTCCTCAATAAACTAATTTCAAGAAAGTTCACATTTCGTTTATTGCAAACTTGTAGTTGACGAAATAAAATCAACAAATTTGAGTGACTTAAAGCAACGAATTCGACTGATTATTTGGACAATCCCAGTTGCATACGCCCATGTGTCAGTGGAAACAAAGGTAATATAAATTCACTTATTTTTAAAGGCACTGACACGATTTAAGAAAGAAAAGAAACTATTTGGGTTTTCAGATAAATAAACAAAAAAAAAAAAAAAAAAAAATAATTCGTATGAATGAAGAAAAAATGTTATTTGAGTTTCTTATATAACAGTAATTACCAGCTTACCTGCATTAATGGCTTAAATCTGCCATTTGCTTGAGGTGGAAAAGTTAATCGATCAAATATTTTAGAATGTTTCCTAGAATCACAAGTCCATGTTAAATAAATTGTGGGTTACCGCATACTGCCAGTAAAGACTTACAGAAGAATGACTGAATTTTGGTTAATCGTTCAGTTTGTACGGGAGGTGTCAGAAGAGATGCAGCAATATAGTCAACATTTATTCTCTGGTCTCAACACCAAACGCTCAATACTCCAATCGAATGTTATGCAGTAAAATATATAAGCATTAGGTCGGTCATTAGTATGGAAGGTCCCAAACCGGGCGTAGGTGATTAGTCAAAATCAGTTTTCAAAATTCTAGACATCCGCAGTTTTATCTTCATTTTTTTTTTGGATGAAAGTATAATTTTTTTTTGTTAATGGAACAGGCCGCGGGCTTTTCAAACAGTCATGTACGATTAAAATTGTTATTTCCTTCAACGCATAATCGAAAAATTGTCACTTTTTGAATAAGTTGAATACCGGTTTTCTGAAAATGTCTACTGCATGAAGATTGAAGTGTATACCTTAGTCTAGTTTAACACATTATAGTTTATTGTAATTTCTCGCAACCGCCATCAGCATTTTCCCCTGATTTTCTCTGAAATGCACAGTTGTTGTTCACAAATAATTTTGTTAGCAATTGCACTAATTGAAAATGAAATTTTACATTGTGAATGCTTCCATTCTTGTGGAATTTTTTAACGTAACCCAATTTGCAAAAGTGGAGCTAAATGCATTTCTGGTTATAATTAGGTGAATTACTTTAATATGTATTGTGCACGTTACATTTTGCAATCCTTTTTTAATGGAACTAAAAGAAGTTGTTATAATTTTAACATCATTACATGGTAAATGTTGCGATTCTTTTGTATAGAACAAGCATTAAAGCGCCGCTGCACTAAGTATTCACAAAAATGTATATAAAAAATTATCCTTTTCGCTCGCATGGAAATACTGTTACAATTCAAATATAACTCTTTTCCGCCAATTAATGGGGAAGGTTTTTATTGACGTTGTTTTCTCGTTTATAGGAGTCATTGTGCTTTACTTGTTCACTTAATGATAATTAGAGCATGTCCATGACAACATAACAAAAGAATCAGATGGCAAACCTGGAGCTTTTCAAATGTAGTGACTGTTTGGTCAACAGCACAAAATGAGGTTGTGGTAGTTTCCGCGATAGGAATGTTCCGTAAAATAAAGAGATTACTAGCGGGGAGCATTATTGTTGAACGAATCATGAGTTGCACAGAGTGATTGCCGGCATCGACCATGCGCTTCAAAATACAGCTGTTGCACCATCTGGGTCAGGTTTGGAAGTACAAGTTTTCTGAAATTAACCATATTTCATAACTAGTCAAGTAAACTGATTTACACGTATCTCCATCCAACATTGTTATGCTTTGGTGCAAAAATGTGTGAGGAAATTCTTCTGGTCAAAATTCGAATTTAAACACAATAAAAGAAGCAAAATTATAAATTGTTGAAATTACGGAGATAATTTCTCAGTCAATTTTTGTATGCCCGTTTGGGCACAACAAACCAGTTCAGTTTCAATTGCAGAAATAAATTTATAAAGCGCCAGATGCATAAAAAGTTATTTTCTGATATTGAATAGGAATATGAACTCAAAAATGTACCAATTAAATTGGGCAATTACGTATTTATATTAAAGATATTGGATTGGTTTGATGACTCAAAAAATTGTGGTGATCCTTTGTTTAAACAAATACCAACTTCCTGCTTCTCAAAAGATAACCTAATTTTGCATACTTTTGATTTGCAAACCCAAATTCCAGAAAAAAATTCAAGACTTTAACCTGTTTAATTATAACGCTTTATTCCTTTGTTTTAATATGTTTAAAACTGGTAGCGATGAGCTGATAAACAGCTCCTAAATACGATTTGGCTCGAGAAAAACATGCCCAATGATTGGAATTTGAGTGTACAGTGTTTAAAAAAGATGATCCAAGAGTTCAGTCTTTTACCCATTGCTAATAAGATTCTGTCGAGTGTGATTTGTGAAAGACGAAAGCCGATTCTAACTGACCTGATTGGACCTAATCAGTGTGACTTTAAACATAATAAATCAACAACTGAC
>JAHXMU010000099.1:4961149-4984127 GCA_019455685.1 Philornis downsi | reverse complement strand
ACTGCAGCCTTCTCAAGCATCGAGAAGGAAACTGTGAAAATGGGTCATGTTGTTGTTGCGGATGGACCGAAATGCTCCGACATGGAAAGTTTTCGATAACGAACTCGATGGACGGCGTAGAAACTCCGTTGGAAGGACCAGGCTTTTGAAATACTATCAAAACTTGGTGTGACGAATTGAAGAAGACGCGCAGTAGATCGAAGCGCTTGGAATTATTATCTACGGACGGCGTATAATAGATAAGTATGTCCGTTCCAGTGGCCGCCTAAGAAGAACAAGAAGTGACAAATAGTGCTACCAATTTAAAAAAAAAAAAAAAATTGGAGATTCCATGTACTCGCGTAATTAAATTGAAACAGGCCCTACTTTTTGGACACTGTAGTATGCATAAAATTGTTACCTATGATATTTCGTACCTTTATAATTGGGTGTTTTTCACAAATATCATTTCGATGTTGGACAATATGCCTTTAAAACATGTTTGCATTAAGTATGCAATATACAGGTAACATAACACGTTTGAAAGAAGTAAAAATCATTTCATTTCATTTTCCATTTAATACCTAAAAAACTTTTTGAATGTATTTTTCTCAAATAAAGCAAACATTTTTTCTTATTTTGTGTGTTGCGGATTAATTTTGGAAGCAAATATTTTTCGTTTTTGTGCCTTTTTGATTGATCTCAGAAGTTAACTGAGATAGTTCATAAGTTATGTTTTTGTTATTATAATTTTTAAACAGTTTTCAACAGTCGCCAGTTATAAGATTTGTTATAATAAGATCTTTTTAGTGTTGTATAGAAATTAATAAATAAATGAACAAAAATATATGCAAGGAGCGGAAATGTTAAAGCCAACAACAAACAGAACAAGGTATACGTATGGAAGGTACCAGAAACAGGGGATGTGTCCGGTAGATTTTTTCATATTTTATCAAGCACTACATTAAATGCAGGAATTTAACATATATTATTACAGTCTACGAACTAAGGATTACAGGGATAAATCAAATTTCGCTACATCAATTCAAATGTAGGAGAGGTAACCAAATAGTCATGATACTGTAGTCAGTTTCATTCACAGAATTAAGTTTATCAACCGCACGTCCTACGCTAAATTTGACCGAGTTCAATGGAATTGCTTGTAAGATATGAAACCATGGAAATATGGGTTAAATCGGCTATCTATAAGGAAGGGTGTGGTTACTTCGTCGATTTTCGCCAAAGTTTTACTGAATACTATAGAGCAATACAATGGCAAAACTTAGACTGCTGCGGTCTACGAATTAGGATTTACAGGGGAAAAACCGGATTTGAAAAAAATTGGTGAATTTATGGGAGAGTTAGCAAAAAGTGCATGACAACGTTGTCCGTTTTCTTTCATAGAAACTAAATTACTAAACCTTTAATGTGTTTTAAGTTTGACTAAATTTGATGTATCTATAGGAAGAGAATATTTGAAAAATCGAGCATTTGTTGGGTGGTATCAGAAGGGACATTGTAAACCAAGCGATTTTTTCAGATCTTACCAGGAATTGCAGATCAGAATAATAAACAAAAAAGGAGATATAATATTCAATATATGATAATGAAGCAATTTTTATAAGTTATTTCAGAAGGAGTCTGACAATTCAGTCGGTTAACTTTATGCATTGTAAAGAGTGTAAAGTTTTATTTGTATCGAATATGTTAAAATAGCAACAATTTTAGCGTCCATTGCATAACCAGCTAATTCTACACAGGGCGTTTGCCTTTACTAAGCTTTTACTTCTTAGTAATCATACGCACTAACTTCGGCAATAAAAAACTTTGAACTAAAAAAGCTACCAAATCTGTTATGAGTTATTTTCCGTTGACATACGAGTAGTTAAAAATAACAAGTTTTGTGTTTCTATACATACGATATTGTCGGTTAAAACGCAGTGAGTTTGTTACGTAAAGCGTAAAAAGTGTACTAAAGGTTAGTGCATATTAATCAGATATGTATGGATTGCATGCATTTTGCTCATTAAAATCGCCACGGCTGAGGCAGCCTGACACCAACAATGCATGAAGTTGCTTTATTTTCCGAAGCGAATAAATAATATAAATAATTGTATATGACAAACACATAGTGTGTATATAGTTTGTACAATAAGATCACATAAGTTATGCATGGAATGCCAGGAATCGTTATGAAATATAATACGAATGCCAAAGCATTCAAATTTAATTTGTTGTAGTTTAAGTTAACATACGTTAATCCATAGCATATTCATTACTATTTTAGTAAAATTCTCATATTTGGTATCCTTATCGATCAAGGTGATTTCGCAATAAGTGCAACACAATTTAAAAACTCCTACCGCTAACACTTTTAATTTTGTTAAATTGCATTCAATTTACTTTCTCATGATATCTGTCTGCCATTGAAGATAGCAAGCTGTGAATAATGAATTGGAAGTGCTTTGGCGACATTAAGTGATATCGGTAATGGGCCGAAAAAATCAATGGAATCAACTTTCAACCCCCGAAAACATAGATTAAAGGTAAAATATGGTACGTTAAGATTTTTCCGTAAAAAATATGAATTTTGTATACTAATCAGAGAGCGGTAAGAAACTGAAGGTATAGTTTCTTATTTGCTTCTTTATAGCATAAACTCTCTAGGAGCTTTCTTGGAAGTGCACTCAATACTGCTTGTGCGGCAATAAAATCAGAGATAATTTTCTCCTCAGGCACAGTAATTGGCTAGGGAAAACCCGTAAATATATCTGTAACTAATCGTCATTGCAATTGGCATAAAAGTGTGCCTTATTAACAGGCAGGTAAATTTCGAGATAGGAAAATCACCCAAGTAGGAAAAGTTGCCTAAAGAAGAACTGAACCTCTCTCTACAATTTGCAGATTTCTTTGCAAGAAGTTTACAGCCGATCTTTTAAACAAATGCAACATACAGTGGTATTTTACATTAGACCAAGCAATTCCAGCTCGTAAAAATTTCTAAAGAATTATTGGAAAATACTAAAAAATGCACAGCTGCAGAGTAATCAGTGCAAAAATTTCAGTCATCTGAACAGACTAACACATATCTTCCTGTAACGTACTTTTGCGCTGCAGAAAAATAATGAGTGGTGCCAGATGCAGCTTCACAAATTACTTCTTATGATAATAAAAATACTCTGAGTAAAAGTACAATAATACGATACAAGCAATATTATATCTTTCCGAAATATTTCAAAACTATTTAGCTGATTCTCGCTAAATCAGAAAATTCTTGTTTATGACAGCTTAAGGTTTCGTGGCTATATAGTCTATTCCAGAACATGGTTCACTGGACTCCTGATATGTGCCAAATCAATCTGAATTCAATATTACTGCCCACTACTTAGAAATTACTGCCAACTGATTGAATTTCCGAAAATCGGTTAATTTTTATGGGAATTTGTTGCAAGAGGTGTGGTGGATTTTGGATAACGCTCTATATGTACAAAATTTAACCCGATTACATAAAATATGTGAATACGTGTGTATATCGGTTAAATCGCCTTTTGTGTGGGACGTGAAAGAAGCTGTGTGATTAACGAGCTGATTTTTTTCAAATGCTGTCGTTATACAGCAATAAAATGATGAAAAAAATGTAAGCTACTGTAATCTAAAGATATGGAGTTTCAAGGAGAATTTTAGAAATCTTTAACCATCTAGGTAGATGTATAAGCATTGCAAAATTTAAAGTCATTTTTACAGAAGGTACCAGAAGAAGCGAGTATTTGTGGGTACCAGAATAATCTACATTTATGTCCTGACAAATTAGAGGAAAATCTAATGTATTAAATGGCGATTAACTGTACAAAAGCGATGTTTTTTTATAATTTTCGTGTTAGTTTTTGTCGAAGCTCTGTAATGGGGACTGCCGGTTTATCCGTTGTTCAGTAGTACAATTACTATAAATGATACAAATAGTACAAAAAGTAAAAATAGTACATATTTTACAAATAGTACAATCAGTACAAATATTACAAATAGTACAAAAAGGACTCCGCTATTATAAAAATATCGTACCTCTACCCACTACTTTCCCCCATCTTATGAATACCGTGGCGATGGAAACCTTAGTCTTTTGAGGCTGAGGCTGATGTTAACAGCATATCTGACGGAAAAATTGTAACAATTACAACTAAACGCCTGAAGTATCCACTTTTTTTTTGATAAAATTTGTAACAACTTTTTGAAGTCGACTGTTCGTCTATCTGCTGGCTTGCTGTTAGACAAAATAACGACTCAAAATATTTCTGAAACTTCTTAAAATTTGTACAGCTCAATATTTTTCCAGCTTGTAAAAGGAAATTACAAATGGTCTATATCGGTGGGGTTTCTGGTACAAATTGGCGGATTTCCGAAAATTAGTTATTACCTCAATTTCATATCTATAGCTTTTATCCAGATACACGACATTCAGAAATATTTGGTAGACGTTAATGTTTGCTAAAGTATAGCCTTAAAATGATTATAAAGCTCCTTCCGTTACCTCCCATACAAATTGATCGATGTTCCGAATTTTAAATTTTCCAATTTTTGAATTATTATACAGTCCTAATACAAACCTTGATATATTAGTCAAATTTGAGAACAAATTCTTCTTCTCTTGACTTTATATCTTTCAAATAGTTACGGTGCATCGTGCGTTTAACAAGCATAGTTCTTACAGATTAGGTTAGTTCTTACAGATTAATAAATTTATTGAAATCTTATTTTTTCCTTATAAGCACTAATACGCACACTGCAATAACTTAAAATTTTGTCAGAAAATAGAACGAGTTACCCCTCTCTATAGCTTCTCTACAAATTTTTTAATTTATTCCATATATTTCTAAATTCGTGCCACTTATTCAATGTTACCAACTTTTGTATAACTCAGCAAGCATTAAGCTTTTATTAAACTTAGTTCTGCAAACGGAAATGGTCTGCATCGTAGCTCCTTCAACGCACATTAATCGTTTCTCTAAAATTTCCAGACCGAAGGCAATAGATTGTACTGCAATCAAGTGGAACAAATTAATTTTAGTAAGATATACTCATTAAAAAGATGTTTCTTGAAGATAATTGAATGTCCGTTTACCTGACTGAAATTTCTATACTGGATCAAGTGACAGATTAAATTATCAACGTGCGATAGAATTTCGTCGAATAAGAGTCCGGCATTTGTTTCCCACCAGATGAGCAGCTCTCGAAACGTTTTTACGTGATTGTTTCAATGAGTTCATAATTGATGGCGTATTGCCCTCATAGGTCATTTGATATATTTTTCCAAGTATTTGCCATTGGGACTATAAAAAATCAAAAATCTATATGTATAAGTCAAATCTATATGGAAGTTAACATTGCGCGCCTCATTAGGAAGCTCTATCAAAAATTTTAACCAAAATATGAAGTTGAAACAAAGAAAGAAATCTTTAAAAACAAAAACAAGGATTTCTGATTTATTGTTGTTGATTTGTTGATTTATAATACACATTATCTATTAAGGTTGATTTTTGTTTTTTTATATTTGGTGAAAACTTCCTATAAATGAATCGCCTCTTATATCAATTTTCTTATCGAAAAGATTCATTTCTCTATTTTATACCATTTGCCCACATTCCATGTATGATTTATGTGAATTTAATGTACCAGCTTAATGCGCACCAAACATATATCAAGGGTTATTGTTTACATGATTTATACACTGCAGAAAATAAATAACTCACATGCATTGTTGATGTTACGTCAAAGGAAGGTGAAGTCATTTAGCCAGAGACTGGCTCAGAACTGCCGTTGTTTTGTTAGTAAACAACATGCGAACCAAATGATTAATATGTATTAAACAATAATGTACATTCTACGCTCTGTATAACAAAGCTTTTGCTTTTCACCCGATACCATGTAGTGAAAAACTATACTTGTACTTTTTTTTAGCCACGTCAACTCAACGCACTCGTGGTCTTGAGTAGCTTTTTACGGTGACTTTAATGTCTTCTGTCAGAGTTACTGGTGCGTATGATAATTATGAATTAAATGTGTTCACAAAGACATCATACGCTCCATAAATTCTCAAACAATAGAGTTGCCAGATGCCGGCAAAAATATGCTAAACAACCAAAAAACTGCAAAGTTTGAAATTTGAATTGAATTAGTGTTATCACAGAAACATCACATGCTCTATGTAATCCTAATGTACAGAATTGTCGAAAGCATGACAAAAATTTGCAAAGTGCAAAAAAGAGTGAAAAAGCGGTACTCAGAATAATTTGAGAGTTTTAAGAGTTTAAACCGGCATGTCCATATTGTCAAGAACTTGTTTCTAGTTTAATGCTTATTACTCATTTTTCACTTACATTCCGCATTTTTGTATTTTTCAATACTATTGAACACGATTATGGCGATGTTAGATTGGTTACCTTTCACATCCCTTATTAATTTCCGTAATTTGTTGGCTTATTTGACGAAAATATGTTAATACGTTCAGAAAATATCGACAAAGCTGAATTTTTCCAGGTTGGATTTAATCCTTGAATTGGAAAATTTTCTCTTCCCTTGGCAATTTCCGTTCCTGTGACATCTTCCTTACACAGCGTCATAATATAGAATCGCCAGAAAACTGGCCATGTCAGGAAATTTCCCTTCTCATCAATAATACATCGATTACCTCAGCGACAATCTTGTATCAATCATCTGTTCATTTCTTTGAACAAACGAATAATTGGTAAAACATTTGTGTAATGCTGAGGAATGTCTACTTTACTAGAAGTATTTTTTGGCCTCCATGTACAGATGTTGGCAATTGTGGCAATTTTATCCCCGTAGTGTCACGTACACCTACCTCATTGCCAGATTAATGGGCATTTCAAAAAATATTGTCTGCTTACACATGATAAACAGCCTCAACCTTTTTAAATGAAATATTCTGTATTTAGAATACCTCAACAAACACGCGTTTAATTAAAGTTACTTCTTCTAAATGTTCATAAATTTGGTCGTAAGCTTCTCCACAACTGCTAATTATTATTATGGACAATGAATTGATTTTAATCCACAAATAAAAAGCAAAAATATTGTAAAACTGAATATTTATAATTTTTAAAAGATTGGACATTGGATAGAACATTGTAATCCTACTGGAGAAACTTTTCACTTTTGTAACCCTTAAACACCGCGACGTTATAAATAAATAAATAAAAAACTGCATCAAAAAAGTGAATTTTCTACTTGCAACGTAAATTTAAAGCATTTCTTTTAATCAAAATCAGGATTTTATAATATTTGTCGGTAACCACATTCATAACAATGGCGGACCCTAAATGTTATTATATTTTGCTTCTGATTGAAAAATATTTGTTGAAAATTTCTATTTTTTTAGCTGGTTGAGTCTCTGGGCACGCTTTTTTCCTACCACGCCGATTTTAGCTAGAGTATAGATAGCCTAAGCCTAGACATTTTAGTGTCGTATTTCATCTTCATGAATTAAACGTTCAGGCCTCAATCATGGTTTCAATGCGCGTGTGGACGAACTGAAGGACGTGAATAAATTTAGCACCACACATCTCATAGTTACACGCAGGTTTCGCCCGAAACTGCCAATATCGCTGTCGTACCATTGACTTTTAACTGAATTTTTAAAAGACGTGAAAACTCAGACCATTTTCATTTTTCGAACTAGGTTTATTAACCCATTGTTGCTCGGTGCCAAAAATCGTTGACCATTTCAATGAAATTTTGTGTGCGTTAGCTTTATGCCATAATAAGGATATATTGGAAGTTTAAAAAAAAAAAAATGGAACAGTTGGTTCCTGAGACTTGAGGTGGTAAGTTTACTTACCAGTGGGAAGATATGTTTACCAATATTGTAATAACACAAAAAGCTTACTAATTGTGAAAACACTAATTTCCTTAAAAACATTAAAAAAAAATAAATAAATAAATAAATTCGTAAAAAGAATATAAATACACATGTAAGTCACACATTTGGGTACATAAATATATTAATAAATTCCATTAAAGCATACTTGGCATTCATATGATGTATGATTGTGGCAAAGCACACAACATCTTGGGTTTCCAAATCGTACAAATCAACTGTGTATATTTACATGAGTCTCGCCGTGAGGCCTTACTCATGGTGTGCCATCACACATGGTGCTGTTTTCTATAATTCTTTTCTTGGTTATAATTCTTTTCTTCTTGCGGCAGCAAGCGCCCCTTTCTGGTACCCAAACTAATTCCGAAAGGATTAGTCGAACTGCCTTTGAGATTAGAGAGTAGGTCCCCTGGGAAAAACTTCCTCAGGGCCCGCTTTCTCTCTCGGCCAAAGTACCATTGCAGTCACTTGGTATGAAGTGAGCAACCTCGGATAGACATGAACAGTGTTTTCCAAGCTTCTGCCTTCCTTCAGCAACGAAACTTGAAGCAACGCAAAAGCACTGAAAATACATGTTCGGGCAACCTCAGCCAGCATGATGCTCCCACAAGGGGTCCAACGCCATCGACCAGGAAGAAACAATGTTCTTTGGGCCCCTGGTCACCCGTGCCACCATACCTCGCATGGAACTGGTAATCCATTATCTACGGCATAGATTTTCAATATCCGAGGAGAAAATATCAACACAGCAAATTAATACCATGTTCCTCTAGTCTATTAACAATATCTCTCCACGAAGGAACTTCTTGGTCGTACTACTATTAAAACGGAGAAGATAAAACTCCCGATATTTCTCGACGGCTTCTCTATGTCCGCTCCTGTTGCTAGGGTGTGTAATTGTCTTGTTAAGCTATGACTCCCCCTTTACTTGATTTTCGAAAAACGAGTTCCAAAATCAGTTTGATGTCATATTATAGGTGGATCCCAAGACATAATCCACCTGTTTCTAGGGCGCCTGGCACAAGGCCACTCTACTTTATTTTTTTACGCAAAGCACCATCCTTTTCCTGCTTAATTACAGGATCGGGTAGACAGGCTTTGCGTTTTAGGGGTAAGCGGTACAAAGCATAGTAGGAAACACCCGCTTACACACCGTTTTGAAGTACAGTGAACCTGTTTGTCAAGGTTTGGAAATTGAAACGGACACTTAATTAGGACCGGATCAGCACAGATTAGCAATTCAGTTACAACAGCTGCACGAAAGAGCAGCTGCGGTAATGATTTTGTTCCTTTTTTTGTTCATACCAGCACATGCAGTTTCCAGGCATTCATCATCATATTACCAAGCACATTTACAAACAATCGCCAACACCATTTTTTGGACCGTACAACAATTCGTGTAAATCTACTCCACCCAAATACTTATTATACTGGCCGATAGTGTTAAGAACTTTTTGTTAATATGAGTTTTGGTTGTGCGACCATAACATTTGGTATTATAATAGATGTTGAATCTATGCAGCCATGATTTGTGAGTACTGTAACCAGTGCGGATTGCCGCTACCCCACTAGTATGATCAAAAAGATCTGTACCGTCTTCTTTGGTCATTTTACCTGGGAATTGTGCACGACAAATTCTATTTCTTCGGACGGTTCCTGTTAAGAGATGTTAATAGAAATGCAATACATAAAAATGCAGAAACTAAATTACCCATTGCATAATCGTGCTTTGCGCTTAGAAGACACATGAGAAGGTACAATGTGAGAAAGTTGTCAAATATATGGTATGATTGGATGAATAGTTTACAACTTTTAACAAACTTAGGACAGTGTCAGCACATAATCCAATCGATTTGTCATAATTTGTTGATGAGCTACTATAAAGTTTTAAGCGGTACAGGTAGACACCAAGCTTTAACCCCAAAACGGATAGGTTTTCCTCTAATAAAGATCTTGCAAGAATATACTCTAAAGTAAGGAATCATTTCCTCATAAATTATAATTATAATAATTTGTGAGCAAATACTCCAAACTACATAAAACGTTTATTACGCAATTCTGCTAATAGTCTCACCTTAGCAAATGTATATATTTTATCTATTTTGTTATTATCAGCTAAATGAATAAATCTCTTTATCATCTCAGCGCAATTTCGCGGAAAAGTTTTAGCAATGATTTTCACACGAAACGATGGAGATTTTGACCAGTATAGTTTCCATTCTGGTACTTTGCGATCCTCTCCAATTTTATCACCCTCAGATTTGTTTCCTGATTCATATTCATGCTCAACTGTGCCAGCAATCTTAACATTGTTTTGAATATTTTCATCCATAATGTCGTCATCTAGTATATGCTCTTCATCAGAAACACTGCTCGGATTAGGTGGAATATACATCACATTGGCATGTGACGATATTGCATCATTTTCTTCCTCTAAAATTGCAGATACTTCTTCAAGTTTTAAATTATTTTTTGATGGTTTTTATTTTTGCCTTTAAACCACTAATGCATGTCACGAACGAAATACACTGAAGCCTTGCCCAAGGCGAAAAGATAGCAAAGAAATAATGTCCTTCAAATTGTATTCTTAATAATATCTTGATTTAAGGGTAAAATAGAGGAAAAGTTAAATCGGTCAATTATTATGAGAAGTAAGGGAAGGGGTATGCTCTTTACCCTCAGACCTAACTTTTTCTTATAATCTAGAAAATATATAAACCTACAAATATCTTAGATAAATCAGTTATTACGCACCAAATGAGATATGGTTAATCGACTCGTTTTACCTAATTTTTCAAATATTTGAAGTAGTTCAATGAATATACGGTAGATCTGTGTAGGAAGTACCCGAAGGGGCTGGCCTATTTGCCGATTTCTTTTAATAAAATGTATTAATTTTATTCCAACATTTCCTTAGTCAGCTTTCTGCATAAGATGACCCATTTCAACCTTTTGTTAATAAAAAGCAACTTTCTCTTGTCCTCATTTAAAATTTCCAAAAAAAAAAGATATTGAGCAAAAACGATTATTCTTCATAGGAAATGCATAATAAAAAATTGCATGAAATTAAATTCCATTTTTAAGTTATCGATTTAATTTTTAATTTATATTAGAGAACTTTTATACTATATATAAAATATGTATACTATATACGAGGTGTGATCAAAAAATAACCGTTATTTTAAATTTTTTTTCAAAAAGTATTTATTTATTCATCAAAAACTATCTTGTCCCCTTTAAAGTAACCCCTCTCAGATATAATACGCTTATGCCAGCGTTTTTTCTAATCCTCGAAACACTTTTGAAACACGCTTTTTGGTATCGCCAACAGCTGCCGTTTCGATTTTTCTTCTATCTCCTCAATTGTAGCAAAACCGATAGAAGAAATATCGAAACGCTTCCCTTTCATCGGTGTCTTCAGTTTTGGGAAGAGGAAAAAATCAGCGAAGGCCAAGTCCGGTGAATAATGTGGTTGAGACATGATTTCGGCTTTGTTTTTGGCCAAAAAGTTACGCACAACCATCGACGTGTAAGCTGGTGCGTTATCATGGTGCAAAATCCATGATTGTTTTTTCCACAATTCGCGCAAACGGCGCATAACTTCAAGGTAGTATTTTTTATTGGCCGTACGACCTTGTGGCAGGAATTCATGATGCACCACGCCATTGCAGTCGAAGAAAACAGTGAGCAAAACCTTCACATTTGACCGAACTTGATGCGCTTTTTCCGGTCTTGGCTCTTCTGGACGCTTCCATTGGGATGATTGGGCTTTGGTTTCAATGTCATAGCCATACACCCATGACTTGTCAACGGTTGTCCATGCGACGTTGTTTTTGCTCAAAATTTAGCAATTCTGGAACAATCTTCGCTGCCGCATCATTTTCTTCACTGCTTCCATGTTTTCATTGGTTGTTGACGTGCACGGGCGACCAGGACGAGCATCGTCATTGACATCTTCTCGACCTTCATTAAACCGGTTATACCACAATTGAACTTGTGTTCTGCTCATAGAAGACTCGCCAAACGCCACAGTCAACATTTCAAATGTCCTTGCACATTTAATTTCATTTTTTACACAAAACTTCATACAGTTTCTTAGATCCATTTTTCCGAATAGTGAAAAATCGAAGAGCACACCAAAACAGTACTAACCTTTTTATGTGCCAAAAACAAACTGACAATCCAAAATGGCTGATATTGTCAACATATATAACAGACATGTGTACCAACATAACAGAAAAAAAGCGAAAATCGAACATACGTAACTCACGAAATTTGAAAATAACGGTTATTTTTGATCTCACCTCGTATAGGAATATAGGTATAAGATAATTTTTCTGTTGATGATCTACTTCAACATATCATGAGAGATCCTTCAACGTTTCTCTCTTAGTTAAAATTTGATTCCTTTCGTAAAGAAAATTTTATTTTCTTACGAAAAGTTTCTACAGTCAAACTAATTATTAATAAAAGGACGTATTTCAGTAAAAAAAATCTTTAAACTTATTTTCAAAATAAAAGGTTGTATCCTTTAAATAGTTTCTGTAGATTAGATACGTTTTGAAAGCCATTTCCTACTTTTGTAAACATACTCAAGAAAAATAATAAAAAAAATTACCTGCTTACGGCCTTACCTATACATTATAAAGTTTAAAGTCTTATTTTCAATAGCAATTTATTTACTTGCATAAAAGAGTGTCGGGAATGACATATATTTAAAAACTGTAAAAATGTCCAAAACTGTGTTAGAGCAGTTAGCACATTTGTTTCTTCAAAAGCGCTCGGTCGAAAATTATTCTCTAAAAAAGCATCAAACTTGCCATTTAGGCAACACTGCATAAACAGCTTAAATTTGTGTCACATTTACGCTGCAGCAACTTATAACTTATCGCTTTTAAACTTAATATTTTTTGAGTTGCCTTTTCCACTTTAATATTTTAAATATGTGCATATTAAATGTAAACCAAGTCAGCGAACCGAGTCGGTTATTTAGATGAGTGTTCAAGCACTTGGCTGAACCTTCCTTCCACTCGCTGCAAATGTGTTGTTCTTTGGGGAGATTAGAAATAACACTAAAGTCCTAAAGGTTTACAATGAACATGGAAAAAGTGGCATAGAAAAACAACAAATGTGCAGTACTTATCACTTGTCTGTCAATGGGTCAAAACCTTTGGGCTATTAAAGAGTGCCCACACACACACACACACACAAACACAAACTGGTAGATATGTGTTTTACAACACTCCTTTCGTTTTTATTTGTGAAAAGATGTAAAAAAACGTTTACAGCACCATGAAAAAGTAGAAACTCTGGGGAAATTTATCACAGAAGACTCACTCGCATAAAGACCAGCACACAATTTAGGTGCAAATATCGCATAAATTTACAGTGCGGTAAATGAGGATCAGATTAGGTATCGTGAAGCTAAAACATTAGGTCGAAAATTTTACTGATGATTGTAATATAGGCCGTTTTGAAAAACAGCAAACTCGGTGTCTATTTGCAACTACTTAACTTAGAAGAAATTAATTATTCTAGTAATAACTAATTTCTGCAAATCATCACGAGTGTAGGAAAACGGATTTTTCAATTGCAGATATTTTATACTTTTTACACTGTATCGAATGATTGTACGTTTCAAATTAGCTGCAATCACATATTAATATAACCTCACTGGCTATGATATCGCCTCTGTGGAAAGCTCCGAAACATCTTTTAAGAAATTAGTAAGACGCCAATTGAAGTTCAAAATTTGCATCATAATAAATTCTGCAGCAAATTTACACATTTTATATGTGATTACTTACACCTGGTAGTCTCCTGAAATACTCACAAAAAGTTTAATAAAATTCAAATTTAACTTTATTAAGTTGAAATCAATCGTCAAAGCAAATGCAAATTAAATGATTAGTTATCATACATGTGAGAATACGATTGGCTACATTTAACGTACTGGAATTAAACAGTTTGGGAATTGAGAAGAAATAAGTACCTATTTTGCAGAAATTCGGGACTGTTCATCAAGATAGGCTCCCCTAAAAGTGATGTGATCAGTCCAATAATATAGCGCAGTTTTCACAACGGGAAATTTTTAGCCGCTCTTTAAAGATCGGTTTTCATGAAATTTCACACAGACCTTTTTGAAGTGTTCGGGAACTTTTGTTCGACTTAGCATTACAGGCACAACCAGAGCCGCTGCCAGCATTATGTTTCTAATCCGATTATAACAATTTTGAATAAAATTGTTTAGGTTTTTTCCTATGACTTTTTACCAATGAGTTCTGAGTACGAGTTCTTTGTCAATTGAAAATGCGGGGTGACGCACAAATTGTGCTACAATAAGAAATTCAAACAACTTTTCTTTACTGTATAGAAATTTTAATTTTATTTTATATAACTAATTGGCTTCGAAGATGGTCATTTACGCATTTGCGACACTTGATCAGAAAATTATTCATTGCGGCCCGAAGAGTTGAAGTCTTGATCTCTTCAATTGTTGTTTTTAAGGGCTGCTTCAATTCAGACAAATTCCTTGGTTTCGTTTTGTGAACCACTTGCTTGACATAATCCCATGAAAAAAGAGTCTAGTGCTATCAAACCAACTGACATTGGGGGCAGCGGAAAGTAGAGTTTTTGATGTTAATTTGTTCGGGAATTTTCATTGGAGCTTCGCCATAACCGGTTTGGCTGTGTGTGCAGTTGCTCCATCTTGCTGGAGCCAAATGCTATTGAAACGGATACGTTTTCGGCGCAGTTCTGAGTAAAAAACGGTCGCCATTGGTCACCGTTTTGTATTTGTAGCAATAAAATTGTATTATAGGAAAACTGTAAAAGAAATCAGTTCAGTAACTTCTGTATATTAAAAATGACAAAAGTCTCAATCCAAAATTTGTGAAAATAGCGTTTTCTTGCAACAATTTCGAGAAAAAATACCATCACTCTTTCGTGGATTACTGAAAAGGTTCCTCAGGAATGTACAACTTCTTTCTATTATTCTGGAAAATAAGAACATTTAGAACGCTTTGGAGCCCAAAGTATCTTTCAAGCGATTACAGTTTGTCTCAAATATATCAAAACACCCCAACATTTCTATACAAAACAGCGAATATACTATCTTTCTGTATCTTTAAGATGCTACTTACAAACTTCATGAACAATTTTCGAGATACTTTTTGGTGTCCATATTTTGAACGTTCATTGCGTACAGCATCATAAGTGCGAATTATCAACAAACTGTTGGTTTCAAATAGGAAGAGTTGTCGCAATGCTCCGGGCTTTTTGGGAATTTGGGCGGTAGTTTTTCTTCCATCAAATTGCTGTGTTTAATCAACACACAAAATTCCTTTACTGTAGGCTTAAAACTGAAAATATCGCGACTTAATGCACTTAATTCCAAATGATAGAAGTCCCATGAAATTTTCAGTAGAGACTTTTTATGAGAGCCGACATCTGTGTTAGCCCCGGACCTATTGATCCATGTGCTGGTATTATATTTTACATAAATAATTATACGTTATGCATAAAGTGAATACTTATAGGTAAATATGTTTAGATGTGAAGAATTCCAGCATTAGTCGCAATATGCTCCTTTGATGCCATTGAACCTCTCTTTTGTGGTAGCTAAGGTGAAAAGGTGTCCGATTGAGTAACCTAAATGGCAAGCTATAGATAACGGGAATTAGGTAATTAGGTAACAGCTGTTACTGAAGCTTAATTTCTTATGACAACCAAATTTCTTGTGGTAGCTGTAAAACTAGAATCGGTTTCGATATAACCGATAATTTACACATTAAGTTGCTTATTTGATGGCAATCGGAGCAAAAGGTGTACCTACGTACGAAAATCCGCTATTGGACAAGAACGCAAAAAATATAATACATGGCAATGCCACAGTCAGTTATAAAGCGCCTTGTAAGAAAACGGTATAGAGGGAGCGCATTTAACTCCATTTTGCAGACGCGGGTTTAATCCACGTATGAGCAAGTGCTTTTTTTCTACCTATCCAATTTATGAGAACTCTCTCCTTAAAGCCGTTGATGATGAGTCAACTCGTCGCCAGATAACACGGTGCAGCATCCAGCTACACTATTTTGCTACAAATGGTTAAATTTTTAGTAATTGTGCTAAATAAACCAAAAAAAGTAATATTGAGCTACTTCTTAGGTTCCTCATTCAATTTATTAATACAGTGTTGTAAAACGACGCAAGTGAACAAACCAAACACATACATAGTATATTGATTTAGACTGTATTTCTAGTAGAAAATCGTATTTATAAACTATGTCAGCTATTTACATATATATCTTGTTTGAGAAAAAAAAATAAAAATTGAGAAAGGAGAAATGTATTATCAACACTAACAAGCTGGCCTACTACAAAAGTTTGTTCATTTTTTAAACTTTAAGGATTGCTGACATCAGCTACACATCATACTAAGTCATACTAATGACAGGAATTTCTACTTATTATTATACTTCGCCGCAGTAGGATCTTTTTCATATCATGTAAAATTTATCGCTATACTGCTGATCCAGCTTTTACCATGATTATGACAGAAACATAATATTATATCACTAGTAATATTACCTTTGCTGGGTTTGCTTTTGACAAAGTACCTGCTACAGGACCTTTTCCATATCACTAAGCATTCCAGCATGTTTGGCTCCATAAACGGATCTGATGGATACGTTTTTTCCTTCCATGTTATTGCACATATTTTTTCTATTTCCCATGTATGACATGAAGCAAATTGTTATAGACATGTATATGTCAGCTTGGCAATCGACTTTTAAGGCTATTTCATAAGGGATGAGTTTGATGTTTTTGATGATATTGTTGTTTACTTTGAGCCCACATGAGCATTCTGTGCTAGGAAGAACAACAATCCAACATTGGTTTCCTACAGTGACATTCTGCCTGCAGGCCAACATCTGAAGAATGCAGCATTGAACGGAGTGATGGGATTAAAACCAAAAATCTAATGGAAGAATGACTGAAGGAGAGTAAATGCTAACCGTAACAACAACGCCCATAAACAATAACTTTTTGCGAAGGCCAGAGGAACAAAAATAAGGCAAATGAAGAATAACACAAAAATATGGTTCACTATCACAGCAATCGAAGTTGAAAGTTCTACGGAATATTAACAACCAACAAGAAAGTCATTATTAAGAGAACAGGAATACAGCTAAATAAAATAGCATTTGTTAGCAATAAACGAAATTTAGAACAAGGACTAAATGAAGACAACGACGTGAAAGTGGAGATTCACTCAAATAAGGCAATTCGTCATTGTCCACTATTTATATATATGGAACCACCTGAGTCAATACCTGTAAATGGTAGAAATAAAATGGAACCTCAGGTATCAGGTAGTATATTGTTATTTGGTTGTTTTTTTTTTTTCAAAATATTCGAACGTTTAAAATCAATGTACCTATTACATCCAAAATTTAGGTCGATGCAGCTTACCAATTAGAAATTACGCAGAAAATATTGAATTTTAGAAGATCGCTCAATTCGTATTGGACGTACATCCGATCCGTGCTCAACTAAATTAAAGGTAAGAGACAAAAAATTTGAGTTAATTCGATCATTTTTAAGGGAGATACCAGAAGGGACATGATTACTCTATCGATTTTTTCCAATTCTACAAAGCATTATAAGCCAATATTTCGGTCAGAAATATAATTTACCCCACTTTACGAATGATACCTACCAGGGAACTAACTAAACCTCTATGAATCGGTAAATTTGTATGGATAGTAGTGGAAGCAGTATGCCAACGCCTCTTATTTTCGCACTCAGATCCGTTCTGATGTGCGTCAAATTTGGCCATATTTACTACAACGGTTTAGAAGACCTGAATCTAAGAAAATATGGGAGTAATCTCTCATTTGTACTGGAGATACCAGGAGAAGCATTGTTATTTGGTGCTTTTCTCTCAGAAATATATGCATAGAGGCAATTTCTGACTAGAAGTTTCATTTCGAAATATGGGCCAATTTGTGTGGAAGATAAAGGAACTTGCTTGACAATGCCATCCATTTTCATTCTTAGACTTAACAGCAATACACTCGTAACTAGTGTCAAATTTAACAGAATAAAATAAGTGAAGCTAAGAATATATATGTATTGGTGCGCAACTAAGTTTGTCAATAGATGGCGCTAGCTGTAAGTTCTAGTCGATTCTGCCATAACCTAAACGTCATGAGCCAATCTTAGGCATATGGTAAACATACCGCCTCGACACAATAGCGATTTTCTTTTGACGTCATATTATTTTGGTGGTATGAACATGTACGATTTTGTGCCAAATAATCATCGTATACGGGAAGTATTGATTTTCTTCTTTCATCCAAAGAAAACGGCGGTTCAAGCTCATCAAAAGCTTCAAAACGTTTGTAGAGATGCCGCTTTAAGAGATTGCTTCCGTCGCTTTAAAGATGGTGATTTTGAAGTTGACAACCGTTCACGTGGAGGAAGACGAAAAACCTTCGAAGACACTGAATTGGCGGCATTTCTTGATGGGGATCCGTGTCAAACGCAGGTAGATCTTGTTCCAGTATTGAGAGTTACCTGACAAGCCATTTTCAAGCGATTGCATGCGTTGATTCAAAAGCAAGTTTCTGGGTTCTTTATAAGTTGAAGCCAAGGAATGTTGAGCGTCGTTTTTTCGTCTGTGAACAACTGCCTCAGCGACAAAAGAGGAAAGAGCTTCTTCATCGTATTGAAACGGGCGATAAAGACTGGGTTTATTACAACAACACAAAGCAAGGAAAGTCATAGGGGTTGCCCAGTCATGCTTCTATGTCATCGCCCCGGCCGAGTATTCATGCAGCAAAGGTTAAGTTTCGTATTTGACGGGACCAGGTCGGTGTTACTTATTACGGGCTGTTGGAACCAAGCGAAACAGTTAAAACCTACCTGGAAACGCTGAAATGGGAAGTCTTACCCCATCCCCCATATTCCCCAGATATTGGGCTGTCCGATTATCACTTATTCCATACGATGGTACACGGTCTGACCAGCAGTTCCACTCATATGAAGACATTAGGGAATGGCTAGAATCTTGGATAGCATCAAAAGATGAACAGTTTTACCGTGACGAAATTCGAGCTTTGCAAGAAATATGGGAAAATGGGGTAGCCAGTGATGGGCGGCGATACTTTCTATGAATCATTTGTAAACATGTTTTTATAATAACTTATATTAAGCACTTATATAAAATAGCTCATTTGTAAAAGAGTTACTAGAAGGGGTGTGATTACTTAGTCAATTTCTTCTACATTTTAGTAATCCTTATATTTAGGTTGCTACATTTCACAAATTAGGAGTTATATAGAAAAAATTTCGAAACATCGGTGAATTTAAGTGGGAAGTACCAGAAAGGGTTGTTTGATAAAGCCCATTTACAGTGTTGAGATTTGGCAAAATATAATACGCTGAGACATATTTGACGCAAAGTTTCATAAGGATTTACGACAGTTATCGCGTCAAAACTTCAGCCAACCAGACTGACAGCCATGACTCAATCCATTTACAAGTTTGAAAACACTCCTACTCAAAAGTAGTATAATTCTTAAAGAAAAATTAATCTTTTATTGTGGGTGCACCGAAAATGGTTTTCAGAATTGTATACCTAATAAGCAAGCGCCGGTGCCACAATCAGCGGTGTTGATAAAAAGTGTAAGGACTGCCATGGTTTTCCATTACAAGTACAACGTATTGCGTTAAAGGTTTGAATAATCACGAAAATAATCTAATCTTCCAGAGGTTGGTTTGTCATCGGATTGACAATTTTTTTTCCTACTAAATCAATTTTCCCCAATACATTCGAGATCAAGGAAATGATATTCAAGTTACAAAAATTGTGCTGAAGGAGTTACCTTTTCATGCCATTAGCTGAGTGAATGAAGATATATATAATTTATTATAATTAAAATATAAGGGAGGAAGGAAGCAATGGAACGTGTCTCAAAACTTTTTAATTCGGCTAAGCTATGATGGCCTGTGAGGCTAGTTGATAGGCATGTCCAGTCCGTAAAGCTTTGTGGAACTTCTTGAGTACTTTGCCATATTTTAGGAGTTATGAATGAGTCATATCGACCTGCCTGTTCAAGTATCTCCCATACGAATTCAGCCATTTTTAGAAACTAAACTAAATTTTTGTAAGACTGCAGTAACTTCAAATCTGTCCATTGTATTGGTTTACACTTGGAAGAATTTGGAAAAGTTGACGAATTAACAATGCTCCTTCTGCTAACTCTCAAAGAATATCTGATTTAACATTACATAGTGAATATAATGTACTTAATTTCATTAAATTTAGTCAAATTTAGTAAAAGCATTAGAAATTTGCCAAGATACGATCTCAGAACACAGTACAACAGCCAAACTGGGGGGTGAGAAATTCCAAGTCAGGGTGATGGTACTAGGTCAGTATAGTAAAATCCTCAAAGGGTTTCGCGTTCGTATGTGTCAGTTTTTTTTATGACCTTTTACATTTTTTCCTTATCTTGATGTTTTTTCGCCTAGTTGTAAAACTTTGGCAAAATCGTAGTTTGACATAACACGAGAACGACTAGTTCGATTTTGCTGAAACAAATTGAGAAAAATTAAGAATTACATTTCCTTTAATCCATTCATATACTGTTTCTCTACCAAATCAACATTTTTGCAATTATAAATAAATTTATGAAGAAAATTTTGTCTAAAATTTTTTTTTTAAATCATATAAATCCCAAACGGAAAAAAGTGTCAAGTCTTATAACTTTTACGTAAGGCGACATAACCTATAAACAAAATGCGACGTAGATCATAGAAATCGATTAACGCGTTCTGCTTTTATTCAAAATTAAGTAAAGGTATCCCATTTTGACAAGAATATTGATATTTGTTTTTATTCAAAAAAGTGTCATTTATCGCGTTTTTTTTATAAATTTTCCCCAATAACTCCAGACTTCTGGCCATAAACTACTAAAAAAATAAAGTAAACATTTTTATAATTTTTTATTTTTATTTTATTTATTTATTTTTATTTATTTTAATAAATATTGCCTAGACTTTTTCGATGGTGGTTGTTCGGGACTATTGGCTTCGCATTCATCGCTGTCATCAGTTTCTGAACCACACATAATGTCAATGTATGACTCCACTGCTGGCCCTTCTGCACCTCCTGAAAATTCTTTATCATCAGGATCATCCCTGTCTTGCCACACAAAAAACATTCTAAAAAAAAAAAACATTCAAAAAACGTTCTAAAACATGACCACACATGAATGTGGGTGCAATTTGTGTAAAAAAATCATGCAGGTAGCCAACAGAAAAAACCCAAATAATTACAAAAGTGCACTTTCCTTTTTTCCTTTTAATTGTCCGCGCACATTTATGACCGTTTTTCAGTTTTTTACAGCAACCATAAAAATCAAATAACCTTTTGCTTATTACTTTTTTTTTAATTCTGAGAATCATAAAAAAAATCATCAATGTTTTTTCCAAGGAATTTTGAGCATATCTCGAGCAAATTTTTGAAATTCATACCTTTACTTAATTTTGAATAAAAGCAGAACGCGTTAATCGATTTCTATGATCTATGTCGCATTTTGTTTATAGGTTATGTGGCCTTACGTAAAAGTTATAAGACTTGACACTTTTTTCCGTTTGGGATTTATATGATTTAAAAAAAAAATTTTAGACAAAATTTTCTTCATAAATTTATTTATAATTGCAAAAATGTTGATTTGGTAGAGAAACAGTATATAAATGGATTAAAGGAAATGTAATTCTTAATTTTTCTCAATTTGTTTCAGCAAAATCGAACTAGTCGTTCTCGAGTTATGTCAAACTACGTTTTTGCCAAAGTTTTACAACTAAGCGAAAAAACATCAAGATAAGGGAAAAATGTAAGAGGTCATAAAAAAAACTGACATATACGAACGCGAAACCCTTTGAGGATTTTACTATACTGACCTAGTACCATCACCCTGACTTGGAATTTCTCACCCCCCAGACAAAAACCCCAAAAATGTTCCACAGTTGAATTAAAGCGGAGTGCGTAACCCCATCTCTTTTGGTATTTTTCATACAAATAGGCTGACTTTTTTGAACTCAAACTTTCACCTCGAATAAATAAGCTGGCGCAGCATAGATTTTTGTCCATTGCGCTGATTTATAATTTTTTAGAAAGTTGATATAATTCTTTAGAAAGTTGAGAAACAAGAAACAATTGGCCAAGTAACAGCGCCGTTATGGTACCTATTTAAATTTCGCCCAGTTTCAGTCGTATTAAGTGGTTGGTACGTAGACACTATAACTACCGAACATTTTTATGGAACTTCTTAAAAATTTGCCCAGCAGGAATTTTTTCTATTTTTATTGATTTGCATTACTCGTCCGGTTATTCAAAAGTTGACCGCTCCCCTTCTGACGCCTCTTATACAAATGACCGATTTAACCCTTATATTTTTGTTCTCAGTAGAGTAATTTAGGGTCTCGAAATGAGAATGCTATAAATAGGGCGTACCAAGAAATTTTCTGGGACCCCCTACAAATTGATCGATTTTCCAAATTGAATGATTCCTCTGTAATTTCTAACTCATAGTCTGCAGCAGTCTACATTTTTGTACTTGGTAAAAAATCAGAAAGTATCGTTCCGCTTCTGCCACCTCCCATACAAGCGACTAATTTAACTCCTATATTGTTATTTCCACATTTTTCAAGTGATTGTACTAAATTCAGTCCAATTTCAGTTCAACTAAGGTCTACAAATTAAAATAGACAGCATTGCCGGACCTTTTTTTGGTATAAAACAAATTTCCTTTCATCGCATGAAAGACGTTCTCACACTGAGTGGGCTAATATGCATTCAATTTTTAGACTCACTCAAAGTCAATTTAACGATGATTCCGAACGTCCCAGTTTGAAAAGCATTTACACGTCGCGTTGATTAGTCAACATTGTCAACATTGTTGTCAAATTTTAGGGGTTTGTCGCCCAACATAATGACTTCAAAACATTTTTTTAGAATGCCGATTGCCGATTTTCTTGACAGTTTTTTGAAAAATGAAATGAAATGAAATGAAATGAAATGAAATGAAATGAAATGAA
>JAHXMU010000099.1:4885120-4961139 GCA_019455685.1 Philornis downsi | reverse complement strand
AAATGAAATGAAATGAAATGAAATGAAATGAAATGAAATGAAATGAATTGAAATGAAATGAAATGAAATGAAATGAAACCAAATATGTTGAAAATGTGTTATCGTCAATAACAAATGGGTCAATTACATTATCTCCAATGAAGAATATAAAAAGGACATATCCATAATACAGAATGGTAGTAGAAATCCCAGCAAAAATAATATATATAAGACATTCAGAAAGAATCACATTTTCACCACTTCCAAAAATGCAATCTATGCATATTTATCAACTCCAGTCAATTGGTTTTGAATTATTTATGATTTTTAACAAGTAAAGCAAAACATGTTCGATTGATGTACTCCATAACTAACTTTTCTAAAAGACATATTATGCTCCCAAGGCGTATTGTTTGATTGCCGGGTTAAAGAAGATCTTTTAAATTTTTGGAAAAAGCATGTATTTACTCTCCTTGATATGATGACCGAAATGCAAAGTTTGCCATTCTTTTGGTAAAAATTAAAAATACTCAAACAAAACAAAAATAAGATAAAATAAAATAAAGCATATATATTTCTACGTCGCTAAGTAAGCGATATACAATCTTCAACCGTGCGAAACATTAGGTACGCTAAACCTATCTATTGGGTTTTTTATAGAATGTACCAAATCGGCAGGAATCTGCTGGCAATTTTTTTTCAGGAAACCGATTTTTAATATAAATAAAAACACAATAAAGAAAGCAATTTTTTTGAATAGTAACAATTTGAACCAAAAATTTTAAATATCATTACACCGACATCACTCATGAAAACATGAAATGTGCATTATAAAATAGCGTTACTTTCCTATCACAACCCTATGTTAATTTCATTGGTGATTACGCAATTTTTCACCACTACCCTGTCACAAGTTGTGATAAATATTTGCTTCCTAGGATGCTCGTTTTTTGGTGGGCATTGCTTCATATCCAATTTTGACCGCTTCTATGTCACGAATCGGCTTTGTTTCAAATACATATCGGAATTGGAATGAAATGGCAAAAAGCTGATACAAAATAGGCCATTCATATGGACCAATGTAACTTTCATTGTAAGAATTTCTTACCAATTTTTAATTCACCAAATTGTTATAAACAATATTATTAAATAAATGCTACGAGTAATATCAGTAAGAACATAATAAAAAAAAATTCTATTCTATAGCTGAAATTATGTAATATGATTTCATATTTCAGCGATATTTGGGGTATTTTAGTGATGTTCACTAGGGCTTTTGGCAACAACACTCTTATTAGTTACTCGACTACACGAGGCGTTCATCAGGCACATTGAAATGTTATTTTTTAAATTTAAATTGAAAAATAGATCGGACAACTACAGTCTCTTTTGTAACTACAATGCGAATTACCTAAATTAAGTCATGTATTCCTAGATTTTTATCTTCCATTTAATCGAACTAAATGCAGGTTAATTTAGCACTAACCACATCGAGAACAAGTGGACTACATTCTCATATGCCTGAGAGTTCCATACATACAAATTAACCGATATAGGAAGAATTCATATTCATACTGAATAGAAATAATTCAATTTAAATGAACCCCTGTAGTGGAATTGCCTTAACTATCTTTTAAATGGATTCCTTTAAATCGTTCAAATTTGTTGGTTTTCTTTTGTAAACTTTCGAGTCCAAACCAGAAAAAGCTCAAGAGGTCTACTGGCCAAAGAAATGTGGAGCTTGTCGAGATTAATCTCTTAGGGAATTTTTACTTCAATTCAATTCTGGCACAGCATTTCCGGCTGTGTTATGAGCACCAAAGCCTTATTAAAGCCACAAGGAGTGGATATGGCTCCTCTTATTTAAAGCTTATTTAAGTAAAATCTTGGTAGCGAAATTTATCAACCACTCTGACTTTGACCCTGACGCGATAAGACTGAACTAATTTCAATTGGTTAGTGACGACAATTAATTCAAAGTTTCAGATAAAAAAGTGACCGAATGCAACATTTTGCATGGACTGTGGCAAAATGGGTTTGGGCCAGCTACAGATCCAAAATTAGAATTCTAAAGTAATTTTTGTCAAATATGCGGCTTTGTACGGGGTACCAGAATGGGCTTATTAATTTTAACCATTTACGAAAACATTTATATTTATTTGCTCACTGCTGCATCCATACCCGTGCTTTACAACACTAAACTCCTTTCCTCCCTTAACAAACATATGACTGATGGTTCCGCTCATTAGTGCATAATGCTACAATATCATGTAATTAGTTCCAGCAACAAGAAGGCGAAATATTTCGAAAAAATAAAACTTGTTCCTTCAGCTAACATTGTTGTGTCTTTCCAGCAATACGTTGCAATCTTAATTAAGACATCTGCCCAATTAGAACTTATTTAGCAAAAAACAATAAATGAGTTTTTTATATGGATGCTTTGAGTGACAATAAACCCAAAAGTTTGAATAAAATACGTTTTACTTGGATTTCATAATATGTCCTTAATATTTACAAAAGCACAACTTTATTAGAGATAATATTGATTCATATAATTTTTTCGCATAGTAGTTCCTTCTTTTTTTTTTTTTTAATTAAATTTTTTCACATAGAAAATAGTGCCAATATACGGCTTCACACCAAAGACTGCTAGTCGTCCTTACTTCGTTTCTCAGTTTTTTCCTCCTTACATATTACAGATAGCTAATAAATAGTACTATAAGTTTCACATAAAACTGAATCCGAAACGATTCGCCTTCTCTGTTCTTCTGTCAATTCTTCCCGTAATGGTTCGATACGATTTCACAACTTGATTACTCCAATGCAGTTTACGCCATCATCTTCCTCTCCGTTATTTCGGTTCAATGTCAAGGTGTTTCCGTGTTAGTACAGCTGTATTTTAAACCGTTTTTAGTCCTTGAGTCTGATGACATTGGCTGTGCGACGCGAAGAACAAAGACCCTGAAAATGTTCTAAGAAGAATCGATCACATAGTACGAATTTTTATAGTCATAGATTTCATTTATTATCTGAATGTGAAATAACCAATAAACTTTGAAAGTTTTATACTGGTCTGCGTCAATTATTTCATTGTACAATCAGTTTGGATGCTGAAGTGCACATGTGGTACACATGTGAACATATTTTCCGGATTTGACTTTACGTAGGCTTTTGTCGCATTATGGCAAATATAACATGCAGATTATGGGCCTCAGTTATAAAGTAGTGTCACAGTTACTCAGAGGAAATTCACTTTGTTGGCCAGGGAAAACCTCGCTAGCAAAATGTAAGAGGTCGCGTATCTCTTTCTTCTTAAGTGGTTATCCATTCCTGATTTAGCAATGAATTCTGCCTAGTTATTAGTCTCAAGTTAGAAAACATTTCTCAATTACATTATTCTTTTCATATTCTTTTCCTCATTTATGATATTGATCGGGAGTTTGGAGTTCCCACACCAAAAGTTTTCTTGTACAGATTTCCTCATCCATAGCTCATAGCTGCAGTCGCTGCTTGCACAAATCCAGGTCCTGCGACATTAAAATCAGATAAAGACAAATTGTACGTTTGGTCAAAGTCATGCAGTTTAAATTTTTTATTTATTTTTTTTTTTCAAGCAGCCGGGAGTTGAGGCGTCACCATACAGGAGAGCCTAGGACGTGTGTAATGCCATGAGGAGATTTGGTAGGTATTTGTAACAAAATGCTAATAAAAATTTCAATATATGAAGCAAACTGTATAACCTATCATGGTCATTTACCCCATTATTGCGGATCAGAATATAAATCAGTTGACAATCCATTCCCAGATTGTAACGGGTAGCAATTATGCTCAAAGGCCATCATTTCTCATCTTAGCTTAACTTTTCTCGAAAAGTTTTAATCATCTTTTGGATCCCGATCGTACAACATACAGGTCCTGCTTGAAGGTAATATTGATTGCCAGAGCAGAAATACCATTGTTTTTATACAGAGTTTTATTTCACAGTGGCATCTTCCTCAGCACAAATAACCAAATTCAGTCACGAGATATGAAAACCCAATAAAAAAAAATACTTTTTGCGCCCCCAGAGCATCCTTTTTTTAAAGCATTCAATAGGAGTGTCTAGCATTAATATTGTCATTTTCAGTATTTCGCTTTGACCTATTAATTGCCTAATTCTTAGGAAATCTGCTTCATTAAGATGGTTAATTGGCCTGTAGTACGTAGATAAAAGGTATCTCAAAAATATATTTGTATTTGTCCGGCTTATTGTATGACAACAATGAATCCGATAGAAAAGGGGGAGTATTTGAGGCGGAAGCCTGCTTTGGGAATTAAGTCGCTCTGGAGCATTTCCCGAAAGTGTACGAAAATTTTACAGCAATTTTGATTCGGAGACTGTGTGGTGTTGGAGATTCTGCAATATTCAAGATTTTTGCCACTTAAATGATGATCTTTTCATTCGAAAATGGTTCAACAGTTTTTAAAAGACCGACGCATCACTGGAAACACCAAAATCCAAAACAAGGGCATCAAAAAACATTGAAAATGTATAGAGTATTATTCAGTCTTTTCGTGACTACCCGAACTCTTGAATTAGCAAGTGCTTTAAATGTTCACACAGATTAATTACATCGCATTTTGCACCAAAACTTAAAGCTTTACATCTACAAATTTCAATTAGTGCAATAATAAAAGCCCTTCATAAATAAAATACACTCCACTGAAAGGAATCCTTAAGGCAAGCATCAAACCCCAATTAGGTTGCGACGTCGTTACGACAAATTATCGGCTCTTTCATTTTTGAAGATGAAAAGAGATGGGGATGATGGACAAATTCCTGTTGCCTGAACTGTAAAACTTTCATGGCTATAACTAAAATATAAAGTGCCAGTAGTTTCAGTATCTGCCAGGGGTTCGTGAAATTTTCACTGACAAATTCATCTTCAGTAGAGGCGACATAAATTGGCCTCTACGCAGTCCTGATTTAATTCCTACGGAATTTTGCTTGCGGATTATCTCAAATCCACAATTGAAAGAAACTATCCGTAAAAAATTGGCAGCCATCATGGAATCTATTCACAGAGTTGTCATAAGAAATTTTACTGTTTGCTTAAATGAGTTCCGCGAGTACAAGAGGTTATATTTGGATGTTATTATTTTTCCCCAAATTATGTACTTTAATTGTTAATAAACGGCTTCTTGTGTAAAACAGTTCCCTCTACTAAAATCCTTTTCTTGATGTATCTGTGTTTAGGCATTAATTTCCTAATTATGACACTGCGAGTTACTGGCATGTCCTCAAGCACTCGCTTTGACTCCAAACATGGCACTATTTTGCCTGACAATCCTACATGTTTTCATTATTTTTGTGTTGTAGTTTTTTCTTCATATAATTTCCATATTCAAATTAAAAAAAAAAGAATTCATATTTCTATTAATATTCAGTTTGTTTCATGTTTTCCAACAATACATTCCATTGCGGACACTGTCATCCAACAGAACTCCTGTTGTTTCCCTCTAGGTGTGTGTGAAACAATAAATGTTGCATACTTTTGGGCAGTCACCAATTTTCATGTCCTGTTAATCCCATTTATTGTAAGAGTGTGTGCACGAGTAGGTGTGACAACGTGAGTGTTTTTTTCTCAATGTTTTTTTCTCAATTAAATATTTTTGTCCATAAATAAAAAAAAAAAACAGCAAACTACATTCGGTTTGGCAAAATGTTCGTTTAATTTATTTTAAGAATAAAAAAGCTTTGTACTCGTACATGTATTTGTACACAAAAACCCATCATACTTGCTGGCATCCAGTGAAATGACCCTTAATTTGGTGAATACAAAGGAAAATGTTAACCAAACCTTTTTGATGTTGGAGCTGAAAACACAGAGTGGTAGAGTAAACATAAATGCGAGAAAAAAAATCATAAATTAAAAAACAAAAAGTTTTGACCACAATGAAATTAATGAATACAAATAAAATGCATGAAAACAAGCATACACGGAATGGGATTTCATGTAAGAGAATTGACTTATCTGAAAATTTTTATGGCGAGCTCTTTCACGGCATAAAATTCTGGAAAGCAGTCGAAGTTAGTCCTAGTATTTGTAGGTATTCCCTTTTTTTCTTTTTTCCTTTTGTATAACTATACTGTTTTGAAGTATTCTTTAGAATGTGTCATTGGTAATTAGTAAAGTTTAAATTATGGTCATATATTTCTTTACCCATTGCTTACTTTCATTTTTTGGTATTAAAACATTTTATCATAGTTTATTTATTAATTAGCATAACAAAAAATGGATGATTCCTTAAGCAAACGATCGCAATAGATAAATTTAGTTCAATTTTAAAACTGCAAACCTTCGTGTAGTTACACTCTATATGGGGTGAAAATGTAGATTATTCTGCACGTTATTTTTCCAGTAAACAAAAAGACTAATTCCAATGCGTCCCATGAACAGGATATGGAAGAGCTTCTCCTAAAATTAAAATTATTGAGCTTACGTGTTTTTTTCTTTATACTCACTAAACAAGACGTTTTGCGGGACGACAATTTCGAACGCCAGTTTGGCTGTACAGAAATATAGATGTTTCACGATCGTATACATGATGGTTGTATGTTCTAAACATTAAGCCGTGACCGGTCACAAAGCAATACAGTAGACAAAAATATAAATTAAGGGGACAAAGCTAAATTTTGAAAAATCTCCTAAATTATATGGGAGGTACAGGCAATGCTGTCCTACTTTAGCAAACACTCACCCTTCATCAAGTTTAACCAAATGCAGTTCATTTAAATAGAAGATATGGACTAATTGGATCATTTGTATGAAAGGTACCAGAAACGGCATCATTAATCGGTTAATTTATCTTAGATTTTGCCAAGCGCTATAAAGCAATATGACGGATAAAGATTTCATTTACTGCAGTCTATGAGTTAGGAGATGGATGAAGGAAGAAATGAATTTCGGAAAATCGGTCCATTTATATGGGAGGTATCAAAAGTGCAGTCAGTGTAAGCCGTTTGAAAACGATGCGGTTAGGGGTTCCATAAAAAGCCATATAAACATATATTGCTCAATCGACTTAGAAGGTCATGAATTTCATTTCGTCGAAAGATAATTAACTCTTTAGACGCTTCCTTCTGGGCATTGTACTTTTGAGCATCAAATTATATATACCGTCATTCCTTCAGGTGAATGTGTAACAAAATTTCAATAAATCTGTGCGTTCTGTGGAAAGCTAAAACATGGCTTTAACTGTCGGTCTGTGTGAAGGATATATCAAAATTAGTCCACGTTCAATAAGAGTCATCCCTGGGGCTAATAACGTGTATAGGCTTACATCTATTGAAATTGAATACAGATGAAATCCTTAAATTTCAGGTTCGCTTGACTACGCATTATTATGTTTACTCACCTAGTTTAATCTTTTATAGCCAAGCGTCTTACATTAATCGGCCAAATACAAACCCCTGCAATATTTCTTAGTTCGAGCGTATTACGAAAACAATAAATCAGTGATTATTGCACGTTTGTATCGGCATGAACACGGTTTACACAATTTAAGTGAAGTTCCAAGCGCCAATGTGATACGAAAATGGATCAGAATGTTCGAAACAACCAGCTCAACAGTACCAATTACGGTTCGTGGTCGCCCAGTTTCTGCAAGATCAGCCGACATTGTGGAGCGTGTTCGTGTTTCAGTTCAGCGAAATCCGCAACAGTCAACACGTAAGAGAAGTCAGTCTTTGGATGTCAAAAGAACAATTTTACGCCGAATTTTGAAACGTGATTTGCATTTGAAGGCTTATAAGATTCAGATAGTCCAAGAATTAAAACCCGATGATGCCAATAACCGACTTAACTTTGTCAATTTGATGCTAGAGCGGTTCAACAATTTCAACAACGTAATTTTTAGTGATGAGGCCAATTTTCACCTTAATGGCCATGTGAACAAGCAAAATTGTCGGTTCTGGTCCGAGACTAATCCCCGACGCTTGCATGAACGTTCATTTCACAGCCCTAAGCTTGTCGTGTGGGCTGGGATAACGTCAACCGGTATTATTGGATCAAACTTTTTTGAGGACGAAAGAGGGCATGCGATGACGGTTAGAGCGAACAATTATTGCAACATGTTAGCAGACTTTTTGGTGCCAGCTTTGCAAGAACTTCAAGGCAATACCTCGAGGGTGTGGTTTCAACAGGATGGGGCCACATGTCATACGGCTAGGGTATCCATAGAGCTGCTGAAAAATGTTTTTCCTGGAAAACTCATTTCGAAAAGGGGGATATTGAATGGCCCCCACGTAGCCCCGATCTCTCTCCATGCGATTATTTTCTATGGGGCTACCTCAAATCGGTAGTCTACGATAATAATCCGACCAATTTAGAGCAGTTGAAGAGGAACATTATTCAGGAAAATAACAAAATACCGAGAAAAACTTTTCAACGAGTTTTCCAAAATTTGCGACTTCGGTTCCAAGAGTGTCAAGTAGCCGAGGGAAGCCATTTGGACAACATTATTTTTAAGTCTTAAAAATTCGCATGCTTCAACTTTTTAAAAATACAAATATATTTTTTTTATGTTTCGTAGTTTTTTTTAATTGAATATTTAAACCACCAGCACCCTTATGGCCCACCCTGTATAAATAGATTTATGCCCTCGGAAATTTCTGGTAAATCATTATTTATTACTTTTTCTAATACTTGCCACAAACTTGCGAATGGAGTATGTTAATGAATAAACTAATGAATTTTATATCTTAAGCATTCAAATTCCTAATTCTGTAGAAAAAAAACTTTCACCTCAGCATTCTAGCAGTGACCTACCACCCGATTATCTTGTCACCTTGCGGTGAAGAAATAAGTTGATAGTTAGTACTCAATCTCCAGCAGCTTGCAAAACATCAATTTTGGCATCAAAAGAAAAGAGAACTTAGTAATTACTATTCTCCAAACACCTCGCCAACAAAAGGTATGAATCGTACGAATTTGGAAATAAGGATTTTGAACACAATTTAACAGCCCGCATTCTATCTCTCTTTATTCTCAATCTAGTGAAAAATTTTCCATTCAATAAGATATAATAGACATTTCATTTCAAATTTTAAAAGGAAAGAAAATTACTCATCTCTAGTTGTTATCCAACCTTTATGATGCGATTGAATTTGTTAAGCTGGTAACAATTATTATGTTCAATCATAATGATATTTGATGTTTCAAGCATTGGGCTGATTGTCTTCTGACTGATTTTTTGTCATGAAAAAACCCCATTCTATTTTCTCTTCCAATTAAAAGCTAAAGTATCAACTTTATTTTGTTATCATTTTACACCTGGGTAAAGTCTTTTAATCCTAAAATTAAAAAAAAAATTAAGTAATTAATCGAGAAAAGCCGGTGCCAACATATTTCCGAATTGCCCAATAAAGGTAGATTTTAGCGTTTCGATTGTGAATTATAATGAAATACCTATATTTCTGAAGCCACATGAAAATTTCAAGCAATATGTGTGAACGATTGACGAACCTGTTAATATAAACGACAAAGCCATTCTTCAAGCAACTTTCATTTTTTAGACCGAGACTATTCTGTATAGATTCCGAGGCGAACTGTAAAATTTACGATTTGGTTACTGTAAAAATTGCCACTCTAGACGGAAGACTAGATTTTCACCATTATATTGCACCACATTACCGGAACTTGTAGCCTCAGGCGGCAAGAGCTTCACTTCTCCTTAATGAGAAATATCGACAAAAGTCCTTCAAATCCACGGGTAACCTCTTATTTGTTTTCTCGCTTATTTTACTTTAATGATTCCGAAGCAAACAAAAAAATTTGAATAAAGTTTCTAAAAAAACAAAAAAAAGAAATTACATTGAAAGTTAGAAATCTATACATAATTCATCATAAACAGAATACTAATTAATTACTCATAATCGTGTCAACAGGCTCTGCCATTGATGATATCTTTTTCATATACAAAAACATCGTCTTATGAAAATATAGTTAATTAAAATATTTATAAAAGAACAAGCACAATGGCGATGGTTAATGGATTAGTCACAGCCCTTTAATTTGCAAAATACCATCCAGTAGACGGTATTACAATATGATGTCCAAGAAGCAGCTAAATACCAACCTAAATGGAAAAGTATATTTAATCGATAATTCATATCTTAAAAACATTTGCTTCAGCGAATCAGCAAGTCCCTGCATCAAGAGTATATTGAGAAGACCTTCACAACGTTTCTCATGATGTTAGTAAGTAAAAAAAAAAACATGTAATTATTTTTGACCTGTATGTTTACATTCACTTATAAGGAGTGGCAACCGATTAGTATGTATTCCTTGATATCAGTAGAGTCTGCAAAATTAATTTCCTTAATTGTCAAATTTGCCGCCAAGTTCTGGAATATCGATTTTACATATTCAAATTAATAATAGAACGTGATAACGTAATCACGTAGCATCCACATATTTTTTTTTTTCTACTTCGATCAACGAAGGTCTCCATACTTTTTGCTCATGTAATGCTGCCTCCACTAGAACATATCAACAAACATCTAATCTAAATTAATTAATGTATGTCTTGTTTCTTCGAGTCTAAGTGTCAAAACAGTCTCCGAAACAATGATTATTATCAATTGTAAGTTAAATGTGTTTGTTTGTAGTTATTATTAGCGCTGTGACAGTTTTTGTTTTTAAATTTCGTTCAATTTTTTCTTACTTTCTTGAGAAAACACCCAACGTAAAATATTCTCATATATTGTGCTTCCCATTGCATGATAATCTTCTATACAGACGTGACGATCGCAGATATTTTATGAATAAAAATCATGTGAATTTAATTTTGTATTCTATATGTCGATAGCGATCGATCTTTTTTGTAAATAGCCCATAATTAAATGAAAAGCAAAATAACTGAGGTTAAGAAAATACTGTAGATAAATAATGTATTGGTAAAAATAATTTCATATGTTTTCCTAAAAAAATGAGAGAGAGTATTTAACAACCCGATTCGCACTGAGGGTTCTTGAACGTAAAATGGTTACCTATAGAATGTGACATTTTAAGAAACCTGTTCATTGAGAACAAGTAGAGAAATAACAAGGGCAGATAATATGCAACTTCTAAAACATTGAAAGGGCAATAAAATATGTATGCACTGAGTGCAGTGACATTTTTGCCAAATCATGGGTAATATAAAACAAAAACGTTTTTATGCTTTTCTACAAAGGTCAGGCAATTCTCAAACAAGCGCCACAAATGCTAACAAAAAAGGAGATTTGCAACAAAGTACTTTGCATTTTCATTGTTTATGGATAACTGGTGGCCAAACATTTATTTTAAACGAATGTTGTTATAAATTTACAATTATATAATTAAAAAAGAACTAAAGATATTCTGGGTTAAAGTTGATTTATTGTTTAAAAATACTGAAAATGACAAACTGAAATCGTCATTATAACATCTAAAATTTATGGTTTAACGTCCTATATTGTTGTTGTGTCCTATAATGTTGTTATTATTCAGAATATCATAACGATGTTGTACATTAATGAACAATTTTTTTCGCAATAGCCGAAAGAGTGATGACATTTTTTCAAAATTGTTGCAAAAAAAGCTATTTTTCATTAATTTTCGGGAGCCTCATTTCCAACATACAGAAGTTATTGGGGTGATTCATTTTGAAATTTTTGGGCTTTTCGAAAATATGTTTTCCAAATTAATTCGTACTTCTATCTGATATACAGTTGGTAATAGTTAATATAATATTCGCCTCTAGGACAATTAGTTTGGGAGGGTAATGAGGCGAGGTTTTACACTACATCGTTAAGACCAAATTACACGACTAAATTACAATTTACATCTATGCCAACAAATTTTCAAAAAAAAGAAAAAAAAAATAAAAATAAAACCAAAATTATTACTAAAACTGTGCAGGGGCATTTTTTCGCGGTTTAGTGGCCTGGGACCATTTTGTTCAAATTTTCCATCCATTTTGTTTAATAAATAAGAATCTACATATTATTATAATATTAAAACTAATAGCCAATGGGATAGGACCCGAAGTCCTCCAACTGGCTGTTTTGTTAGTATAATGAAAGCTCCGGCAGTTCTAATTTCTAAGGGTTAATTCTAAGGGTTATTTATGCGAGCATAAATATCTTTTTAAAATGCTTGTTATCACCATCAAATTATTTTGGCTTGCCAGTGTTCATTACAGGGAACCTTAACAAACACTTAGCAATGCATAGAAATTACTGACTCTCCACATACAGACTCACATATGCAAGTGTAATTAAAACTTTAATTCAATTTTTGTTTAATCAGTATAATTTATGTCTGTATATACATTCTGTTTGCTGCTATTCTTTTCACCAACATCAAAAGAAAATATTCCTATAAACGCCAGTCCGGAGTTCCATTCGACACCCTCCCACTTCATAACGTTTTAGTATTTCCACACATTCATTAAAACCGAATTTAACGCACATTTTCAAACTGCATTTTGGCTTTACCAAATAAAAATGTTATTATTTAATTTTTCTAGCCGAAACTATAAATTATGTTAAATGTTTGCAACCGAAATCCAAATATAGTTTTATTTTAATTGCCACAATTTTGCAGATTATTAATGTGTATTTTGCAACCAAAAATAACATAACTATTTTCAAACATGTACCCGTATACGAGTACATGAACATTGTGAAATAACGCTAAACGCGTAGGCTTAGTGGAAAGTTATGAAGCAACTTCGAAAGTTATGAAGCAACTTCGTATCGATGTTGACGATAATTTCCGTATGACATCAAAATGCTCCACAAATTTTGGATTAACACTGTTGGGATTGCTTAAGTCTAACTTTTGTGCAATTTTACAACGTATTGTCATCAAGTTTAATATATTCGTCACAGATAAGCTAAATGTTATCCAACATATATATTTATTTTCAGTTAAAAGTAAACTAAAGGAAGCAATTTTAAACTGGAAAACCCTGATTTTCGATATTCTATATTTGGCGGGCTCTGTCATCTTACCATGTGCATAGGGAAATGCTTCCGTTCTTGCCATCATATCAATGTCGAAGTGTGATGCAATCTTACGATAGGGTAGAAATTCTGTTCATTTTGTACGCTAGGTACCTGCATCGGGTGAGCATAGTATATATTACATATTATATAATATATTACATTCTTATGTAATACAATTCAAACAAATAAGCAGGCGGGAAATTAGACATCATGTTGTACGTCAAATGGACGCGGCTAAAACCTTCTGTTCTCCTCCTACGAGATATTCGTTGAAAGGTATACATTTGTAATATTTTAAAGTAATCTTGCCGTCGAGTGGAGCGTTGCCATTTAAAGTTCCTTAAACTGGAATAGCTCCTTCTCGTATCTATTAGTTTCCATTGCGTACTGAAAAGTTCAATTATATCACACATTTGTGACACCTTTTGTGACATCTGTGGACTGATAAGTGGTGACAATATTTGACCTATCGATTAACCCCACTTCCGCAGTATAAGTTTACATTTCCTAAAATTGTTCTACAACGTTGATCACAATTAAGACGGTCTCTTAAATACCTATACGACTTGGTCTTGTTATTGCTCATATCTATCAATTACTACTGTATTCTTATTTTACCTGCGAATTTCCAGCATAATATGAAAACATCAATATATTTGTCTATGGAGTGCTAATAATGCACTACAAACATGGATTACCGTATGTTTGATCTTCAGATAACGTAATCGTATTCCAAGATCGGGCTACCACGGTCTTCCCTAAGATGGTGTGTGAACATCATTGTGGCCAAAATGGCGATGTTTTTTCTGAGAACGGCAGCAAGTAATTAATAATTGTTTTAACTAAAAAGCTTCAGCATATTGCAAAATCCTTTAAAATTTGAAGAAAAATATGATATTGTTTGACGTCTCCACCATTAGCGTGGATAATAGCATACTGTCTATCCGAGGAGGACCGACCATCGCGCGATGGTTAGTACACGCGTTTAAAGTCTCATAGAATAGACCATATTGAAAAACGTGTTTCACGGACTTTATATAATGATGCCGAGCCTTGTTCAATCTTCCAGGTGGTTTCAAATCTTGTTGATTTGCCTTTAGGACCCGTTGAATGAAAATGATTGTCCAAAACATACAGTCCAAATCATCAATGATGCAGCCGCTTGGTTTCGCAAAGTAATTTGCCGGTCTAAATTGTTTTTTGATTTGCACTCTAGCCACACACGATCGTTTTTTTTTTCGTTTACGTATTGCTGAACCGCAAAATTTCACCTTTCGTCAGAAAAGATCAAATTTTCAAGTTCGCCACCAATATGCAAACGTTTTAATGCAGGTATTGAATCATGTACTTTATATATTCTTCAGGGCTTCAATCATAGTTCATTTTTTAGAATGCGCTCCAAGCCACAAGCAAACACCTTGGAATATTTCGCCAACTAAACTACGTTTTGTTGGGGATTACGTCGAATTTTGTCTTTTACCTTTCAAATCATTTCTGACGACGCTGCTGTTTTTGGATGTTTACCTCAATAGCTGTTTTTGGTGCTGCCAATATCATAGTAACATTTGGTGATTCGAAAAATAACTTTGCTGCGTTTGTCCAGCCAAATACAAATCGAAATATAATATAAATAATATAATAAAACGATATAAATATAAATAATAAAACGATATCCGGATATGCGTCCTATCATTAGCCATTTGGTGCAACAGCAGCGTTAAGTTGACAACACTTCTAGCACCTACCTCTGTACATACCTTGCGGAAATTACCCTAATCGGGTTCGATTTTTAACTTAGAGAGCAGGCCAAAATAAGGCAATATATATTTAGTATCAATATTTTTCTTTTTCCATTTTCACCGTGTACATTTTTATAGAAAACGTAGTTTTTAACTTTCAACTGAAGGAATAAAGGTATATATAATTTACCAAGGCCAAAAATTTAACACCCAGCAAGATGCCAAGTATCTTTTGATCAAATCCCTTTCATGACTTTTTAAGTATATTGAGCGATGTCCGTCTATCTTGCTAACTGGCTGGTGATATAAATTGGAAATAACGTATAAAATGCGTAAAAGTGAACTCATAAAGTTCAGTGTATGTATCTGAAATAATTGCACAACCTTCGTCACAACCGAATCAAATATAAAATTTGGTTGTTTCAACCAAAATGCAATTCGGTTACTATAAAAGAATTTTTAATTTTTGCAGTCGCGTTTCGAACAGATACTTCTCTGTGTTCACATATTCTTTTTACAATGGGTCTTCTGTCATTCTGTCACACCAAAACTCTGTAAATATGTACATATATATAGTGGCTGCTAGATCACAGACAATTTTTCGTTTCGCTTGAAATATGTATTTCCTTTCGCATTAGAACTCCTTGAATAACTCTCGCACGATATAAATTAGCCCCAGATTTTGTTACTTGGTAGTTGTATATAAATACATAGTTGTAAATTTATTAAGCTTATGCAAATGAATGTTGCAAATATTTATCTTACAGCCAACCAACCCAACCATTACAAATGTTTCGTTTCATCCATAATTTTTGTTTTTTTTTTTTTTTTTGTTTTTTGGAAGCGCTCTGTACCTCCTACCCCATGTCCTTGACTCTGAGGGCTTCCACTATATCCTTATTCGTATATATCTAATGTTTGCTTTAATTATGGCTTAAAGTTGTTAAAATTTTGAATGGAGCAGCACTGGGGTTTGCTAAGGCAGTGGCTAAAGCGTCAAGACAGCTGACGGATTTGGTCGTACTGGCATTTATCACTATCAGTGACTGTGATAGCTGTTGTTGTTGTAAAAAATGTGTTGTTGAGATGTTTCAAGGAGGTGCAAATTTGTACAAATTTAAAAGATATCAGCCCATTTAGGTGATAATTGGGGTAATACACAATATATTTTCTGTTGTATTGTATATTATAAATGACTGCAATTAATTTAGTTTTTTAAACTTGCTTTCTTGTTGAGTTTGTTTATTATCACAATAAATGTCGAAATATTCCGGTTTATTACGCATCCTTTGCTAGCTCGTTATGTCCCTCTGCACACTGGTTATTACCTACGAAACTAATACAGCTATAATGACGCCTGGGGATATTACACCAAAAAGTTTTTAATTTCCCCATCGCAAAGATATGCTATTTACAATTTTGTTAAATATTTCCTAAATTATGGTGTTAAATCGTTTTATCTGCTGCCCAAACTGACCGCCTCGGCCATAAAAGCTCTGATGTGCTGTATAATGTCAGGGCTTTTGTAAACCACAAGCTGCAGCGCTGTCGGCTGCTGTAAGTATACGTATACAATTCGCTATGATTTTTGGTTTACAGATTTTGTTTGCAACAGAATCCGTAAACTGACCAGAGGACACAATGACTGAATTGTTGGATTGATGTAATAGAGGTTTGTTCAAATACGAGGACAATTAGATAGTGGCATTTTCACGAATGGCAGAAACTTTAATTTTTATACGCAAAATTTACTTCATTTTCTAACATAAAGTAATTCTCATCATTCAGTCGGTGGCATAAATGTTGCACCCGAAATGACACATTTATTCTACGTGTGAGAATATGTTGTCTGTTTGATTCTTTCGGGATTGCTATTTTCTCTCATCTTTGCTTCTCTCCTTTTACGAGTCAGGTTATTCGGCTTTCGTACAAGTTTAACTACACTCCAAAGCATCCTCATCAAGTGGCTCAGAATTGCAATTGATATGGGACGATGGGAAAGCCTCAGAACATGGCGAGTATGCGACTCTTTCTGGATTAGTGATATCTGTAATGGTTGACTAACTACTACGTTCAGTCTTCGAAAGAGCCAAATTACGCTTTAAAAGAAATCGATATTTGGTGAATCGATTAGAAGTGTCATCAAAAAAATTTCTATTAATTGTTAAAGTGCATAATTTAGAAATTTATTTCTTAAAAATAATATTATTTAAACGAAGTCTGTTTATTAAGATTTGAGATAACTAGAGGGAAGTGTCAACAGGGGTTTAATCAAGATTGCGTGGTGGTCAGTCTGTATCACTTCCACTGGAAATCAATTTACCAGAGAAAATTTCGCGCACCATTAGAACAGACATGTTAGATGTGTGTGACGTTCGCAGTTCTGGCTGAACCAATGTTCTTTTATAGCCAGAAAAGTTTTACAGCTCAGGCCACAATAAGCTTATTAACATCTCCATATAATGCTCTAAATTAATTTTAATTGCATTTTTCAAAAAGTATTAGCATATAATTCTTCGCGACGACATCGCAACGCATGATGCGTTTCTGATGAATGCGTTTCGAATTCATTGCCCTGGAGTGCACCGGCAATCCTGCTTACTTACGTGTTTATTAAGATAAAAATGAGTTTCATTCGAAAACAAGATGTTGGTATACATAAAATCACTCTGTTTTACATAGACTGGGGTTGAAATTATTGCACCTCTTGAATTTTGTAAGAATTCCGTTTTAGGCATTTGCATTTCCGAACACTTTTCGAGTTTTCTATCGTTCTCGATGATATTGGTCCCCCGAATTTTGATTTTTTTCAGTGCCCTTCAAGAATTTCAATTGAGAGGAATATTTCAAGGATATTGCTGAACATTCGGCGATTCAACGTTTTTGTAAAACTTTTGCATACACAACGTGTGCCCCGCTCCAGAAAAACGCTCCACAGCTATTGAATTCACAGGTGCATTCATTCATTGGGTTCACGTAGTAAGCTATACAAATATAAATGTAAATGTTAACATTCTTTTAAGGCATATCGTATTTATAAATAGTTGAGATACTGCATTTTTAATATCATTCGGCACTGATCGAGTTTTATGTCAAAGACTTTTCCAGCTTGATTAAGCCAGCGCAATGGCAGTACTTTGATGGTCTTGACCGCGTTGATCTCGTTATTTAGCTCATACAGTTTAAAATTCACCCCTAACAGTGATAGATCCATATATTTTCTAGAGCAGTTGGATGAAATCGTCAAATCTTACGATGAATTTATCCAACCCTCCATAGATATAATTGCCGATGTTCACACAGCGTCCTAAACGAAACTCAGACTCTTTTGTTCGTCGAAATAAATAACTATGTTTTGTTCTCATTTACCACCAGACTCAACTTGACTGACTCCTTCCCAATCCTGGAAAATACTGCAGTAACATCACTCAGTTTTCTTCCAATAACGCCAATAATACTTGTATATCATCGCCATATCCAAGTAGCATACGGCCTTTGGTAAAGGTTATATCAGTCGTGTTAACTGCAACTGTCCAATAGTATGTTGAAGAGGTCTGAGGCTAGCAGTCGTCCTGTCTTGATTGCCGTAATTTCCCTTTTTGCTGCTGTCGGTTTTTTGAATTTTTGTCTGATTGTTTTAAAACCAATAGCTTTCATATTAGCTTGTACTACTTTTAAAACCTGTTCAACTGAGAGCTACGGCTAATACCAGTTGATGTTTTTGAAATTTTGTTAAACTGAAATGAGCACTGAAATTTAGATATTGGAGTGAGCGGGGGGCCAAAATAGGAGTGATAAGTTGCTTCTTGCGAGAAAATGTTCAGGATTAATGCACAATTATGCATTTAGTACAGAATAATAGATACGAATCTAAGAACATATGAGTCAAATTAAGTAATTTGCATGGGAGGTATCAGAAAAGGCGGGATATCCGGACTTCTTTTACACATTTTATCCAATATTACAAATGTTAAAGTTATCTCAGTTTTCTTCATAGGTTTGCATTGGGAAAATCAAGTTTCGCTAAATTGGTCAATTTGTATAGAAGTTACTCGAATGAAAAGTATGACAGCTGTTGTTGACAGCCAGCCAGCTAGACAGACTTAATCAGTGCATGAATTTTAGTCAGGTGAACTGACTTACTTATACCTTCACTCATAGCTTTGGCAAAGTTCTTACACAAAATGCTCTGAGTTAACGTACGGGAAAAGGTGTAATATGATGACTTACTGAAGGATTCCACCTAGAAGATATAAAGGAATAATTGAATTTTTTGAAATGGACAAATTTATGCGTGCGGTACCTAAAGGAGCGTAGTCCGTTTTAATTCACAGAACTAAGTTTATCAAGGTCTTTACGTCTGCTAAATTTAATTGAATTCTGTGCAACTAAAATATTGATATGAAAACAACAATAAATGATTTCAACCTGCGATTTGTATAGAAAGTATCAGAAGGAACGCAGTTTCTTGGTATACTTTTTCATAGGTTTACTAGATGGAGGGTCAGTCAATTTGTATGTAGGCTTAAGAGTAGAAACACGATAATGCTTCTCATTTTCGATGCCCGATTCTACTTCAGCAATCGTCTGCCGGTACCAAGTTTGACTGACTTTATTGCAATTGAATAATAGTTATGAACAGCAATGTCACCCATTTCCATTCATCGAAGTTAAATAAACGAATGCTGTGTGTCAAATTTGGCTGAATACCGCACAACTGCTTAAAATACATGAAGCATAGGATATGTGAGTTAAATCGTCCGTCTACATAGGAAGTGTCAGAAGGAGCACGATTACTTGACCGATTCTTCTCAGATTTTACAGGGAATTATGAAGCAAATGCAGTGAACAAAAACCTATGCTACTGCAGACTACTACTTAGAAACTGCATAAAAAAGACAGAATTTTGGTAAATCAGTCCATTTGTATGGGAGCTACCGGAAGGGTTATGTCATGTGACTCATTTTCGTCCTTAGACCCTACTTTGACAAACCCTAACGTGTACTAAATGTGGCTATGTTTAATGTAACAGAGTAAGAGTTATGCACCTAAGAATATGTAGGTTAAAAGTGTCATTTGTAAGGGAAGTACCAGATGGATGTGATAAATCGGTTAATTTTTTTTTAAATGTTAGCAAGCATTACAAAATAACGCAACGGACCAACATTTAGGGAAGTTACGGGGAGGCAATTTGAGATATACCAGATATAACCAATGTACAATACACGGCTGAGGTCTGGCAAAGTGTTATGCTCTGAAAAATTTTAAGAATTTTCATGAAGATTATGTCTATTAGCCGGCCAGTCAGGCAGACGGACAACACATCGTAAATATGCTGGGTATTGTAAGCGCTTCCTTCTAGGTCTTACATTTGATATGTACCTTCATTCCTCCGGCTGTAGGTAAAGAAAAAGCCTTACTTTGGAGACGGTTATTGAAACAATGGTGTTAACTTACATAAAGCTCAACTTTCTTTCATTAAAATTGAAGCGCGACAGATTTTTCGATTCGTTCATTTCATGTATTTCTACTTGAAGGGCAAAACAAAATGGTAGAAATTAGTTCAATTTGCAGTGCTTCACATGTTTTAAGTTGATTATCTTGTAATTACCTTGCAATGTCCTACTCAACTGCATTTCCATATAGACATACTATTTCATTTGCCAATACAAATTAAAAGGATTTCTTTAATAAGAAGCAATCGTTACGCTTAACTAGTTGGATGTACTTTTACTAGCGTACAAACATATAAAATACAATTCAAATTATGTACACAGTTACATGTGAGGCCATATCCTTGTCACAGCAACCTGCACAGTCATGTGGCATTCGTTGACACGTATAACAGATGGTCCCTTTTTAACCAGGTCCATACGTTGCCGTGCAATGACATTTCAGACAGTCAGGTCCTTTTACCAGCACACACGTGAGGTGAGCACAAGTCACGTGCGGATTTTAGGGCAAATAGGAAGAAACACTGTAACATTACAATTGCCTTAAATAGGTGAGTTTTCAGAAAGACGACATTTTCTTGTGCATTTGGAATTCAAAAAGCAGTCATGTAGAAATACAATTTTGAGAATTTTTAGTTTGAACAAGGTTTAGTCCAAATGGATACCATAAATGAATAAAAATCAGTTTTTTCTTACATGGGATGACAGTTTGTATACGATAAAGAAGGTTGATGAATATGTAATTTGATATATTCACATCCTTTTCCTCTCATTTGTTTTAGTTTTTCCATTTTATCTCAGTTAAGACACAACATTTATCTTTCCCTCCCGTTGCCCAATTAGTTTTTCTATTCATAATAGCTTCCCCCAGCTGCCGTTGTAACTGACAGTGCATTAAGGCAAATGAGGGCATTCAATTGAAAGTCAAATGGCCCTGATGAAATTTTGATAATTTCTAATAAAAGCATCAGTTATTCCTGCTACTCGAAGCTAATGAATGGGCAAATGAGAGAAATAAGCTACTAAATTGAATGTCGTTAATTAAATAAGTAGGAGCCCTTGCGAAGGTATTCCAAGTATGTTTGCTTCTCAAACTAGGCCACTTCAATGACATCATTTCAATGTCCTGCTGAAAGGACTGTAAGTGATCTGTCTGCTGCTGCTAACATAATTATAGCTTTTATATTATAATTAAGCCCCTGGACGTTTCTCCACTTCCCTACATTGTACTTTTCATTCTCCCACTGGCGTTATTGCAGAAAAAGTTTGCCTGCCTCGGATCAGATTCTATTATTATTGTTTTACAACAATATAGCATTAATGACAACTTTTGCGAAAACTTGTTAAAAGCGGTAATTTAAACGTAATTACACAAAAAGGCAAGAAAATATACTTTGTCTTTTAATGCGAAAGAATACTTTCAAGAATAGAGCATAGAGTTGAGTTGCAGCTACGCGAAAGTTTCAAAGGCAAATTAAACTTTGCAAGGTAATTATAGAAAAATCTGGGTGTACAAATAAAAGCCAACTAGGATAAAGGGGATCCACTTTATACGTAGGCTGAGAAAATGATAATGGTTGTACTATGCACTGAAATTAAAAACACTCGAATGTACGAGTTGCGGTTTAACATGTTTCTTGTGGAGACAAACATGGAATTTATTTCCAAAATAATATAGATTCCCTTTTACACAAATTATTACATATTATGTATAGAATAGTCGTAGTCCAGTGTTCTTAATTTTAAACATTCCAAAAAGGTACCAAAGTGCTCTCTTCTTAGACATGACGTAAGGTTAACTTTTCCAATGAAATTTCAGCTGAAATATATTCCGAGTATTTTGTAATTACTCTCATTTAGAGCGTTTTTTTAAAGGCATGTCAACTATTTTAATTCTAACCAAATTACATCATATCTTGGTTTAAATTAAGGGCAAAATTGACGGAAAACTAGAGGTGATTAATGCGCTCAGTCTTTGTTTGTCCACATTTTTCTTTTTCGACCGCTTTCGCTCTTTTGTGTAGAGAAAGGTGTACTGGCACACCGTCCTCTTCCCGCATCTTTAAGTATTTCTCAGTAACCATGGTCGCAATTAAGTCGCTTAGTTCCCTTGTCTGTCGGCTCACACTATATACGCTTTAAATCGGACAAAAAATGTCCATTATCCCAAAGCAAAGTCCTGGTGATGCCTAAGGTTCATGAAGAGGGCGATGTACCCGCGCATCACCGGATAATTAAACGTGTTGAAAATTCAATTTTTTCATATATAAGATATGGTAAAAGTAAATCCATTATCTTTCCAATAGGTGGTTTTAGTAATCTGCATCTGGCGTTGTATAACTGCGATCAAGTTACAATAGATGGCGTTAGAAAGAAAAGATTTCATATTCAAAAAATTACTACGGCGATATTGTAATTACTTAACTCAGCATTGTTCAAACGAGCGTTAAAGGCGGAAACCAGCAATGATAATACAGGGTTATCCATTTTTCGGTTTCAAAAGTAAAGTTAAATACAACACACATAAAGGTATGATTTCGGTGAAACTTTTTTTCATTATAATGCGTGGAATACGGACCATAGTTCGTACCAAACAGTCACTTTTTCCGGATTCAATTGCTTCTCCACAATCACTTCTGGTTTCTCCGAGTCCCACATGCGACAACTTTTGACGTAACCACCGAGTGAGGAATGAGCTTTATTGCTAAAGAAAATTTTGTTCGTTTAAAAGCCCACCGCGAAATCTCTACTTTTGTAAATGGCAAACCTTTCACTAAATAAACACACTTTAGATGGCATGTATTTAACAGCTGATAGCATTGCCAGATCGACGGTTTTTAAATCACTAAATATTTTACAGTCTTACTTCGACAATGGCGAATGGCAAGCCAGGCGATCGAAAATGTGCATAGTGGTTATGGTCCCAACGCTGTAAAAGCATCGTCGATTTCCTTCTCATAAGTATACCTTCAACGGAAGAAATGAAGGTATATTTCATGTGATACGGGAAAAACTGTAACACCCAGAGGGACGTGTCTAAAGCTCCAAATATCATTTGATCAAATGTGTCTCATGATTTTTATATTTGATTGAGCGATCTTTGTATGTCTGGTTGGCTGGCTGGAGAACACTAAAATTGTCATAGATCTTTATGAAACCCCTTGAAACTTGACACAACCGTATATTTTCTAAATGGGCTTTATCGACCCACCCTTTCCCGTAGCTCTACACCTGTAGAATATAGTAACTCGAATTGATATCCCTTGCTTTAGTTTACAATGCTCTGTGGAATTTGAACAAATCGACGGAATAACCATGCTCCTTCCGGGACCTCCCATACAAGTGGGCTTATTTGTCACATATAATTATAGATTCATATCTCTTGAATGGTTTCACAAAATTTAATCAAATTCATTGTGCCCTGAACGTCTTCCAAAGTAATATCTTACAATGAAAACTGGTACCTCCCACACAAATTTCTAAAATACAATTTTCCCCTTTAATTTCCAATCGGTAAACTGTAGTAGCCTAAATTTATGTTCAACATATTGATTTATAATTTTCTATAAATCTTGATCATATATGTATATCCATGCCCCTTCTGATACCTCCCACACAAAAGGCCGATTTAAACCGAACATTCTTAGCTTCATACATTGCAAGCTGTTGTATTGTATTAAGTGAAACTTGACACACGTTATTTGTTTGATGAAGTAAACGGAAAACATTGCCAAATGCCTTCTGGTACTTCCCATACAAATTGACCGCATTTTTGCACCAACCAAAAGAATGTTGGGTGAAGGTATATACTCGTATAAGTAAGCTCACCTGACTGAAATTTCTGTATTGGTTTTCATGCCAAAGATGCACCACGCTCTGGAAGGCTAATTGTCGAAAATGTTAGTAGAATAATGGGAATCGTCAAGTTTGAGAGTCACATAGTACTTTTTCTATTGTTTGGAAGTCAAACATTCCACAAAAAATCATTTGAAACCACTTAAAATAAGGCTGGATACAAAATGAAGTTTGACGTAGACAGAATGGGAATTCCCATTTGCGAATCGCTGATGAACCACAACAAAATCGCACCAATTCTGAAAGCTACGGTTGATTAGTGGGCCACCTACAACAACGTCAAGCAGAAACTATCGTGGGTGAATCGCGGTCGGCTAAGCCGGAATGGGTTTACTAAATGTCTTATGCGTTCTAAATAATACCGCAATTAAGTAAAGGATATAAATCTAGGAATATATGGAATATATAAATCTAGGAATATATATCTTGTTGATTTTTTCAAATTTTACCAAGACAATTGACAGAAATGTAAGTAAATACAGTTTAGTAGTTAGGAATGAAAACGGAAAAATTAAAATTTGGCAAATCGATCAATTTGTATGAGAGTTTTCCACAGAAGCGTATTACTGCCGTCTTTTTTCATCATCAGAACTTAGTTTACGAATTGGAAAATTTGATTGAATTCAGCATAACTGCCTGAAACATACGATGCTAAGAATGTTTAAGTGAAATCGCTCATGTGTGCGGGAGGTACCAGAAGGGACGAGATTTGATGATAGATAAACCAATATAACATTATAAACCAATATAACAAGGACAGCTTAAGTTCGTTAAGTCTATACGAGTATGTGAGGAGTGCAGGGAAGAAAGTGATTTTCGGAAAGTGGGTAGGTAGATTAGGCCATTCATAATCTCTGGATGTTATGTGGTGAAATATTAGTCTTTGTTAATTGATATATAAATTCAGTAAAGTAACATTAACATTAACGTTCTTGTTAGAGTAATATTGTGATATAACACTTGTACTTTTGTAACGCATAAACGTGCTATTACCATACAACGAAATTCGCCAAACGATTACACTTTCGACACTCTAAAATCAAGTAAAGATTTCGTACAATAGTTGCATCTTAATCCACATCCACATAGTGTTGAATATAAGTGAAGAAGCAACTTCTGGTTATTTCAAAGATTACACAGCTGATGATAAACAAGACTTTCCCACCAATATTGCAAAGACCTTTTGCCTTAATCTACGATTTACTTAACTCCACATGATTTAAATGTTATGCCAATGATATTTAAGGATTATTCATGGCCCAATTCTATCCACTTGCTATTTCGTTGTAATAAGGTGTAGTACTTTTCGAAGTAAAGTTTCACAACATTCGGAAACGCATTCAGAGCCTAACGTCAATTTAATGATGATGGCCTTTTAATGGCAGTTTCGTTTCGAAAATTTCCTTTGTGATTAGCAACAAAAATCAAAAGAACAAAATTATTATTATTCCATACATGGGAATTTATGCACAATTTAAGGAATCCTCTCAAAGCATTGGCCTAAAGTTATAGGACTAAGAAAGAAAAATTCTGTTAACAATCCAAAAAATTGATTTCGTTACTTAAGTTCACTTACGTAATATTGTCGCGTAAATTGCAAGACCTGATAACAACAGACAGTCACTATCATAAGAGATGGATTGTGATACTAAAGGATATTTTGACAACATTCATACTTCAGGATGTAATAGAATATAACAATACACATTAAAGGGATACCCTGAGAGCTTTGCACTGTAACACTTATTTACGGTTATATTTACCTAAACTGCCTTCACTAAAGATAACTTGAAATCTGAAAACATTAGTTTCAAACCGTAGGAAATAAATGATTAAAATCCTTCATAAATAATGTTATTTGTAATATTTTCCTATTGAACTGTTGCACTCTATTAGTTGGGTTTTCCCCTTTTTGCTATCAAAATATTTACCCTACAGCATTAAGGTATCCCTTTAGGACGTGTGAGGGACAGGTGAGTCATAAAGAAAACTCTGTTGGGTTGTTTATCTAGATCGTATAGAGGAAAAGGTGCGTACACTGGGAAAGTGATAGAAAATCACTTTATCCTCTGTCATAGGGATTTCATGAAAGGTAACGTTATATTTATGTAAAGTAACATAAAATCAATTCCCAAAATGTATTCCTTTTTGGGACACAATTTACTGAGATTTGTTTTTACGATTTTTTTATGTCATTTAATACCAGTTTATCCTACTTTTAGATAGAATTTCATAGATACAAATAAGGATTACAATTCATTTGTGAAAGGTAGAGGGAAATTTCATATTCAGCGTATCGATGGAGATTTCTTAAAGATACAAATGCAATGTTCTCAAAGAAATCTTGTGTCATAAACTACGAAATGAAAATGGACTCAATATGGCAAACTCAGACTTATCTCGAAAGACCTGCGCATCGGTAAAAAGCCAATTGAAAATCGTAAAGTTACTGATTCCAATCTACAATCTCGTGGCGTTGCTTGCCTAAAATTTTAGTTTCAATTGGCGAATTTGGCGAATCTCAATCTGTCGACTTCAGGCTTACTTCCTTAGGAATTTATTGTGACGGACTTTTTATAAGGAGATTTAACGTTCAGAATTGTTTATCCATCGAATGTTTGGGTTTGTCCCGCTGTAGCTAACATAAAACTAAGTCAAGATTTGCCAAAGCACACATTAAGCCTATACCGGTACGACATAAAGAAAGAATTTAGAGAATTTTCAGTGAGGTTACTGAATATTCACCAGCTGTCTTTTTGCGCTGGTATAAGAGTTTACGGGATGCGTAACAAATCGCCAGGTATCTGAATCACATTAAACGAAAGAATATCATATCATACTTTTGTCCTTCACACGGAGTAATTAGATTTAGCGCCTGATACTTAGTGGAGTTGAAAAAATACAACATGGGAGGTTGCAGTTAACAAGTTAAAAATTGCAGAGGCAAAAACAAATTTCTATAAATGTGTATGAGAGATACGAGAAAGCGTTTGTCTAGAGGTCAATTTCTATACTTGGTTTTAAAGTACCAAGTGTTTTTTGATCCAATGTGTTTCATGACTTTAACTTTGTAACTTTAAGTCGATTGAGAGATGTCTGTCTGGCAGGCTGATTGACAGGTGAACATGATAGCCACCGTTGATATATATAGATCCTATTTACTGATCCCGCCTAATATTTTGCCGGATATTAGCAGGGAATACTAAATGGACCATATCGGTCCACCCCTTCCACTACTTCCCTTAAAAATTGGTCGATTTTACAAATTTCAATTTCCTCCCTGTAACTATTCATTAGTAAATTGGAGTGGCCTCAAATTTTGTCCATTGTATTGATATATAATGCTCTGTAAAATATGAACAAATTTATCCATAAACCGTGCCCCTTTTGATACCTCCACGCAAAAAAAAAAACACATATTTTATGTTGGTGCACTGCAATTAGCATACGAGTATATCTCTCATTTGACAAATTAATTTCACAGAACGAAAACGGATGACATTCTGGTACCATCCATACAAACTATTAGGTGCGCAACTAATTTTTTGCTGTTTACAAATAGATGGCGCCAGCTGTAAGTGCTAGTCGATTCTGCCATAACCTATACGTCATGAGCCACGCTTAGGCATATGGTAAACATACCGCCTCGACACAGTAGTGATTTTCTTTTGACGTCATATTCTTTTGGTTGTGGGAAGTATTGATTTTCTTCTTTCAATCGAACAAAACGGCGGCTGAAGCTCATCAAGAGCTTCAAAAAGTTTACGAAGATGATACTTTATGTGGAACAACGTGTCGAAATTGGCTTCGTGGCTTTAAAGACGGTGATTTTGTTGTTGACGATCGTTCACATGGAAGAAGACGAAAAACGCTCGAAGACATTGTTTTCACGGCGTTGCTTGATGAGGATCCATGTCAAATGCAGGTAGAGCTTGCTTTAGTAGCTTTAGTATTAAGAGTTACCCGCCAAGCCATTTCCAAGCGATTGTATTGCGAATGATTCAAAAGCAAAAAACTTTGGTTCCTTATGAGTTGAAATCGAAGGATATTGAGCGTCGTTTTTCGCCTGTGAACAACTGCATCAGCGGCAAACGGGTGTATTGTAACGGGTGATGAAAACTGTGTTCATTACAGCAATATAAAGAGAAGAAAGTCATGGGGGCATGCTTCTACGTCGTCGCCTCGGCCGAATATTCACGCTGCAAAAGTTATGCTCTGTACTTGGTGGGACCAGGGCGGTGTTATTTATTACGAGCTGTTGAATCCAAGCGAATCGGTATCGACTTTAATTAATGCGATTGGGCCGAGCTTTGCGTTAGAAATAAGCGGAGAGGCACGAAGAAGTGATTCTTCAGCATGACAAGGCTCAGTCTCACGTGGCCAAGCCTACTAAAACTTACCTCGAAATGCTGAAATAGGAAGTCTGACTCCATCCGCCATATTCTTCAGATATTGCGCCGTCGGATTATCACTTGTTCCGTACTCATATGACAATATTGAGGAATGGCTAGATTGCTGGATAGCATCAAAAGGTGAACAGTTCTGCCGGGACGGAACTCGAGGTTTGTCAGAAAGATGGCAAAAAGTAGTAGCTAAAGGTGGGCAGTACTTTCAGTGAATTATTTGTAAAGATGTTTTCATAATAAAGTTACATTTTTATAAAAAAAAAAAAAAATAGCGGGAACATAATTGCGCACCAATACCATATTTGACCAATATATTCCAAGATTCAACAAAATATAATATTTGGCATGAATGAGTCATTTATTACTGCAAATGAAAATGAACTGCATTACCACGACATAAAAATTGACCATTTGAGCGTTAATCAGTAAGTCTGTAAATCTTCAGAAAGATATAATTTTGCTTCTTATATTGTGCTTTAATTCATAGTATTTTTTGCTAAGAAACTAGCAATTTACCACCCTTCTCACCCGAATTGTGTGCATGATCATCAAATAATAGTGAAATATTGAAAATACTGCTATTCATTTGAAACTGAGGCTAAATCGATATACGAGTATTTTATATGCGCGAAATGTTTTTCTGAACACTCTACTGTAGAAAAGTTTTCTCCTTTTTCTTGCAATGGCTCGGATCTCAGATGTCACGTGTTGGCGAAATCGGTTCTGAAAGCGAAAACGTGGCAATCGTATAGTAGGAAAATTTGAATTTCTTCCATTCACTACCGATTTTATTGTAATGTCGATGTCGATGCTTATCAAATGGATATAAATACTTGAAAAAAACATAAGAGAAAACTGCCTTCATCTGGAATGCGGGTTATTTAACGTACGAGAAGAGGGACCCCTTTTGAGCTCGTTTTTCATTACATTCTTACACATTTCACGTGGTATTTCATTAATTTCTTCACGAATATTTTGTTTGAGTTGCTCAAGCGTTTCTGGTTTGTTTGCACAAACCTTGCTTTTCAGATATCCCCACAAGAAGAAGTCCGGAGCAGTCAAAGCAGGCGACCGTGGAGGTCAATCAACATCACCATTTCTTGGAATAACTTGCTGTGGAAAGAGGTTTCGCAGTAATTCCATTGTAGTCCTGGCTGTATGCGATGTGGCACCGTCTGGTTGATACCACATGTTAATCAAGCCCAAAGCATGCAGTTGCGGCGTTAAAAAGTTTTCAATCATATCACGATATCGCTCCCCATTGACAGTTACCGTTACGCCGTTTTCAGTTTCAAAGAATTAAGGTCCGGTGATTCCTCCTGACCAAACTGCACACCAGACTGTCACTTGTAATGGATGCAAAGGTGACTGATGAATAATTTGAGGGTTTTCCATTGCCCAGAATCGACTATTCTGTTTATTCACATATCCATTCAAATAAAAATATGCCTCGTCACTCATTATGATTTTTTCATGAAAATCGGGGTTGTCATGGGCGTGCTGTAACATCCTATTGGCATATGTACGGCGACGTAAATGGTTTTATGGATGAAGCTCTTGTGTTAACTGAATCGTAAATGGAAATAAATGCAAATCGTTGTGCAAAATTGTGGTCAAAGTTGTTTTTTAAAGGCCGAGCTCTTAAACACGACGTCGAGTTGAGGTTGATGGATTGTTTTGAACACTTCCTTGAGTAGCAGCAATATTTTCAGCCAATCTTGCAGTACGTTGTGGGTCATGCTTGGTCATATCAGCTACAGACCCTCTTTCTTCGAAATCATTCACTACACGATAAATAATGCGTCTTGTTGATACATTGTTTCTCCCAAAAATTTCACGTAACTTTCCCATCGTCACAGTAATCGATGATTGATTTTGATAAAATGTTTTAACGATTAAAACACGTTGGTTTATCAAATATTTTCCATAATAAACTGTCCACATCTCTACTTCACTACTGCCAAATATGAACTGTCAAGACTAATGTTTATCGAAATGGCGGCAAAACAAAGTAGTATACCTTCCCGGCGGACACCCTGTATTTGTATTCTTTATTCCTCAACTAAAAGCAGCTTATCATGACAATTAATGGAATGTATGGAAAATATGGAATTTTCCACCGAGAAAAATACATTATTTGTTATGTTCTCTACGAGGCTTTGGACTGAGGTAATACATGGAAGAAGACATAAAGTACTCGTTCGTATTAAAGTGCTTGTTTCCTGCATAAAACCGTATGTTTTTGCTCCAAACTGATTCCTTTTACACAAAACATTGTGCTGCATATCTTTTCAATGGATCGAGATATGGTATAAACCCATTGATTGTGCATTAGCTGCAACCAAATTGTGTCCGTGGTCTATATAAGTAGTACGAATCACACGCTCAGCCGTCTATGAAGCTAAGAATTAAATTTCCTCACCTATTGTTGGATCATTAAAATAATGTCTCCAAATTTTGTCACTGATAACAAAATATATGTACTAATAGGATTCAAGGCTACCAACTTTCTTGTCAACTAAGAGTGCAGTATCCAAAAAGCATCGTGAATTGATTATTAAGAAAAGCTGAGAGGTATCGTCACAATTGTTACGTTGTTGAATTGGCACCACTGTCCCCTATATCAGTTCTTGCTCGTTTATCTCAAATGTGTGCACTGGATAAAAATATCTATTAACTAATGTATTTTAAATTTTTTTTTTTTTTTTGAAAATTGAAGTTTGTGTACCAAATTATTGAATATTACAGAAGACGTGATTCGGCTTTATCAAAAATACGCGTGTAAAAAGCAATTACTTGAATGTAAATCTGTCAGATTTGATCTGGAGATTTAATTTGGAACTTAAGTTCCGTGAGAGAGATTGGAGGTTTTGTGGAAGAACTTAGGTTTTCAGCGGGATACACTTAAGTATACACTTACGAGGGGGTTTCGTATCGGAGAAGAGGAAAGGATAACGGTTAACTGAGATTATTTCGGGTTTTATTCGTATGTTGAGAGCGGCTGGCGAATTGGCCAGGTTGGTGGCTGGCGGAGAAAGAGAACAAGTATCTCGCTGATTTCAACCACTAGACCTCCGTGCACCGCTGGGTTGCCATATAGGCTTAACAAAATAGGGTTTTTATAATTGCATGATTGTTTGAGGGGCCTTTACACAAGCAAATAAATAGTTAGTTTTTACAATTTACAATATTCGCAGATTGCTTGATAATTCAACGTAATTCAACTTAATTCTGTGTAATTTGATATAATGCAATTTTAATTCGAAACAATACAATTTATTTAAGCGTACTTCAATTCAATTTTCCAAAAATTCAATTTAATTCATAATTTATAACTCATAATTTACTTTCCTTTATAAAATTCATTTAATTTTCCAAAAATTTAATTCATGGAAAGGATTAACTACGTTCAACAACGAGCATGTGAGTGGTACAGTGCACTTAAATGCAGTCGAAATGTGATGGAATATAGAATATTTGTATCGCTCTGATCGGTTCGTCGTCTTAAGTTGAAATTATTATCGATAGAGTGAGTGAAATGGCGGCCGGAACTCATTATTTAAGTTTAAGAGAACCTTTTGTGTCTCACGAATCTAACGGAATGAACTACGTTTTCTTCAAAAATTCAATCTCGTAAAAGTCGCTGAAGTTAGGCTAGAACAAGTCATTTCCGACTCTAAATTTTCATTCAAACTAGTCCGAAGACTTCGAAGTTGCGTCTTTTAATTGACACAAAACCGAAGAATACTCGTTAAAATCAAGGATCGAGTTAAGGCAATATTGAATGTTTTATGTAATTATCACGGTGACGTGTACTCGGAATTCCTGCCAAAAGGTGAGGCGATAAGCAAAGAGTGTTGCATGGACACCATGTGGCATTTGAGTGAATAAAAAACGTTAGATTTGTGAAGGGAAATCTTGTAAATTTTGCAAAACGAGAAAGCACCACATCTTACAAAATTATCATTGTGAAGAAATTTCTGACAAAAACCCCACCAAACCAAAACATCAAACTAATACAGAAGACATAAGAGAGGACTCGTGGCAAGAACTGCTATTTTTTCCGGAAAATATATTTGAAATATGTTTTCATTTAGGACAAGTGCAATAAATTTGTATGAATTATACAGTCTGTGTTTTACTGTCTAATTTACGGTAGTTTTTTTTTTAATGTATGTAGTTAATTTTGCAATCAACTGCAATTTTTAAACCATAATTACCCGGTGCCGCGAACTTTCTTACTTTCCACATTTCAATATTGCCAGAAGAGTAACAACCCAAACGAACGCTCTGCTCTTTGGAGGATTTAAAAAGTACCGATTTTAGATATTATATTCATAATAAAGCAAGCAAGGGCTTTACATTTGGATGGGAACATCACGGATATCAAATTATTAGAAGCTACTGACGTAACAAATGTCAGGAATTCTCGCAGACTTACGAGACTTCTTTAACAATTTGTTGATATTTTAACAACGTTGTATCATTGCTGGATTATTGGCAATTTTTATATTGAATTGATTTTTTTATTTTTTTTTATCCCTGTTGATCGCAATCTCCGCGTCCTGTTTTGCCGTCTCGCTATTTCCAGCTAAAAATTGCTTATAAATATATTGATAGTTTTTAAATGGAATTTGGAATGATGAAATTCATTTCTGTTCGCTCAAATGTATACAGAAAAAAAATATAAGTGAGTAATTTCAATTTGTATTGCAAAGTAAAATATTTTATGCATTTGTATATGAAAATATGTATTCGAACGGAGATGAATGTGTATATTGTGAATGTGTTTTTAGATATTTCAAAATGTATTGTAACTCGTTTTGGTTGGAAGGCATGAAAGGAAAAATTATTCGAAAATGTATTTAAAAATTTTCATTTCACAATAATAAATAATGCTGAAAATCGGTATTTGTTGAAGTTGAATTTTAGTCATATTTCCAATGAATACAGCTTCAACTACAACGTAATTCAGTAACGAACAAACTGGGTATAAAAGAAAACATTTTTTTTTTTTGTTTGAAAACAAACTTTATGTATATTATTTTCAACGGAAATGTTTTTGCTCCAAATTATTGATATTGGTGATTTTATCATAGGACAAAAACGCTTTTGGGTGCAGTGAAACCACATGGGATTTTGTCTTAATATTTTTTATAACCTCATAATGTTTTTCAATTTCAATCTAAGCTTGCCCGAAAGACATCATTCTACAGATGTACATGTACTTAATAACAAAGATTTTGCAAACACTTTAGTCTTCTGCTCTACTCATACATTCATCGCAATGCTTTGTTAAAATAGAGTGACAGAAACTGAATCCTTCCAATGGAAATTCGGTATCTCACTTCCTCGTCGCCCAACGAGGTCATTGTCGAAAAATTTTCGGCCAGGAACACTTTGCTTTGTAGGCCATACTCCTGACATGTCGTTGTCGGCATACTGCTAATACAGGTCATGATTACTGCGCAGAAGATGATGTATTCATATTAGAGTTTACAAATACTGGTTTTTTTGAAATCCTCTTTTTGGAAATATTCGAGATATTGAGATAGATACTTTACAGGAAAATATGGTTTTGGATTATACGGGTTTATTCAGGCTTTTACTGTGCAGAGAGGTCAAATTAAAAATGTAAGTTTTTACGTATAATTTTTTACTCCAATTTTCTGCTTTCCGTGAGAAGATAAGGAATTTGTGAGGGAAACCACTCTTTCATTCTCATTGCAGGTTTGAAAGGATAAAAGAAAAATTACCTTAATGTCGATATAATGTTACAAATTTCGAACTGTTAGCTAACATTATTATTATTATTTTTTTTTTTGTTTTTTGCATATCAAGTGTGGCTTTATTGTATATGAAAATAGTTTCAAGTCGTATCTAACATAGTAAATATAAATTCGATATAAAATTCAAATATCTGATAGCATTTCTGTGTAAACTTACGCTAACAATCTCCTAAATAGTTTATTAAGTTATTTGATATTAGAATACACGTATTGTGAAGCCCTTGCTAAACCAACCAAAATCCTCATTAATCAGTACTGAAACTTTAGTCAGGTGAACTGACTCACATATAGCTTCACCCAACATCCTTTTGCGTTCTTCAAAGATATACTCTGAATTAAAGTGCAATTAAAGAAGCAGAATTGCAACTTTCTAAAGTCCTCCATTTCGGAAATGGGAAAGTACCACTGACTTTTTTGCTAAATCTGACAATTTGTATGTGTTATACCGTAAGGAGCGTCGCAGTGAAATCTGTTTTTATTCCACTTGATCAATTTCTCCCCACATTGATAAAAAGTTACAGCCTAATAATTCGAAACTACAGAAGAATGATTGAGTTTTGAAAAATCGATCTATTCGTACCGAAGAAGGGTGTGACAATTTGCTCCATTCTCTTTTCTAGGGGAAAACGCTCAAAGGGTGCTAAATTTCAGTTATTACTCCAATCACATGAACCTGAGAATATTTGGATTAAATAGGTCATTTGTATGGGATGTACCAGAAGGGACGCTGTTTACCTGTCAATATTTTTAAATTCTCCTAAGCATTGTAAAACAATTTAGTGGGCAAACATTTAGCTTACGGCAGACTACGAATGAGGAGCTGCAAGGAAAAAATTGAATTTGGGGTAATCGATCAATTTGTGTGGGAGGAGCCAATATAGCCTGTTTACGATCTTCAGCTACGACTTGCAAAGTTTTTAAGCTGTGCCATGTTTTAATAAATTCCCTAACGATTTACGATAGTTATCGTATCTTCTAGCTAGACAAACAGATATCGCTCAATCGACTTAAAAAGTCATGTTTTACTGTTTCCATGGTTAGCTGCCGGCCCTGTCTAAATAACCCTTTGGTATAAAATGGTTAACTTGGTTTTTACCTCTTTTAGTAGAAGATTTGGTCATTCGGTCAGTGTCATCATACAAAGATGAGTATACTTTTGCAGAAATAATAAATTCAGCCATGGCTTCATGTAATTTTATAACCGATGCAAAGATGGTCTGCCGTAATATGAATATTTAGTCAGCTGCAAGTTCTACAGTTATGCATTTAGTCCTGTACAGTGCTGTCAGAACCTGGTACTGAAAAGATTTAAAACTTTTTTAAAACAATTTAAAAATATCTGAAAAGAACAAAACTTTTTTTTTAAGAAAAGTTCTGTAATTTGAACTGAGGTATATCAATTTGTAGAGCATTTTACAAGCTGAAACTCATCAGATGAGATCTTTTTCATACTAAAAGTTCTTGCGGGATAAGTTATGTTTACAACTTAGTTAGATTCAAGGATTCATAAGAATTACAGAAAAGTGTAATCTTCATTCAGTTTCTATTTTGTTTCTATTTTTTTACATTTCAATTAAATTCTAGATATTATTATTTACTATTATGGCGACTATATTACAGTAGAACTCCAATTATCCGAATCAATTGGGACCGGACCACATTCGGATAGTCAAAAATTCGGATAATTGGATTTTTTCTGAAAAAAGGGATTTTAAAGTAAAAGAGCTTATTTTTGGCATTGTATGCATTAGTAAAGTAAAAAGAAGTAACAGTACATAAAAATAAAAGAATGTACATATGTACATAGCGGAACGAAAGACAAAAGCGATTCGGATAATCAGCGATTCGGTTGATCGGAGTTCGGATAATTGGAGTTCTACTGTATTTACTATATTTGAATCGGTTAATCTATATAAAGATCCGAGTAATATTTGAAATGCTGTGAAATGTTTTTTTTTTTTTTAATAACAAGAATTGTATTCTGATTCATTTCAGATAATTTAAAATCCTGTATACAAACAGTGATACTGAGTTGCATGAAAAATGCGCCATTGATTTTGAAAGATGTTGGGTGTTTTCAACACATTAGCATGAACGTTAAGTGGTTTTACTCAAGAGAATAAAGGAAATGTTATTTGTCAACAAATGTTGATTTTCTATTATAAATTTGATCGCTAAATGCATTTCATTCAATGCGCATGCTCGCCATCAAGCAGTGAAAAGAACTGGTTTATTTAGCACAGCAAAAAATAAATAAAAAATGTGATTTTTCCCTGATGAATATATTTCATCAAGTTTTATACATGATTCTATTATGGACTTAGAATAGTCTACAGGGACGAAAACTACTAAAATGCTAATTTAACCTTAATTTAAAATGCGATTTTGTCTTAAAATATTAATTAAACTCGCCAGCATATTGTTTGAAATTGATTTTTTTGCTAATGTTGATGTTTTATTAGTGAACGTATAATATTTTCATTAATTTTCGCTTAATAGGGAAGACCTGAGTACAACAGATTAAAAAAAATTCCGGTTATTTAATTCGATTTGCTGTATTAATTCGATTTTGTTACTATTCTTTGGGTAGTAGAATCAGTCTTTTTACATTTGTAATACACTTTACTTTGTTTAATAACAATAGTAGTCTATTATAGTTCGTATAAAAGCATTTAAATATTAATTTTTCTGAATAAATATTTCAATGTTTCAACTTTCTGTTTGAATAACTCATAATTTGTTAATTCGTAAGAATTTCTTCAAACTACTTTATAGAAAAATAAAAATGATTTTTACCAATTGCCGCGCGCAATAATTCCACAATTGCCGTTCTGAATTTGTGATTCCTTAATTCATTGGCAGAGCCATTTTTCAATGCCGTAAAATCTTTTCGTAGTCCCATCTTTATCGTATAAATTGAATGCTACTGCAGTAATTTTTAATATTATTATTTTAGACTTTCCTTGCGCTGAAATACGTTCCAATCACATACTTAGCAAAAAATGCAAATACAAAAATCTATAAAAAAAATAGAAAAAAGATGAAAGCTAAACTCAGTTTTTGCCAGCAAGCTAAATTTAGTGGGGGAAAAGCTAAATTGACAGCACTGATCTTACATATCTCCATATATCCACACTCGATCGAATGTTATAGGCGGATGGGCAAAAGATTAGCACCGCGGTTGCTGATCCACCCAGACCGACCGCCTCGTATGAATAGATTAGATTTCAAACATCGGGCTTGCATTTTTTGCGCTAAATCATGCTTAGCAGGTAGCACATGACAAACTATTAGTACACCAGCGGTACATTTCTAACCTCTTTTAAGCTCGGTCCTGGACGGTCTTGAGTTCTTCACTTCTGCCGCCATTCGGAACCTGCAACTTATAGAAGTGTTCTCTGCAAAACTACAGCGCCCTCTACGTATAAACTTTGCTTTTTGTTCCTTGGTAGAACTTTCGGTCTATACTTCGTTCCCTGTAACTTTTACCGTTCCCTTCGTGTACTGTAACTTCGTACGCGCTCGCTATTTCCATCACTTTAATAGTTGGTTGGTTGATTTTTGTATTTTGATCATCAGATAGTCAAGATGTTTTGTGAACATGTTCCTCACCACGATATATCAAGTTGGTCTGAGTACGTTTTCAGAAATGTTGCTGTCCAGGCAGGATTTATCAGTCATTAGAATGAAACTATCCTCTGTTACTGTTTTGACTAGGGATGAGCGATTAATTGATTGATCAGTCAACCAAAATGCATTTGGAACAAACATATTTACGATTAAACGATTAATCGCTATTTTGATTATTCGAAACTTATGACTATTTGACTAATCGAACAATTAAATAGTCAAAATTTGAATAACCAAATATATATTGCATTCACATTTAAACTTTGTGGAACTCAAGAATGTTTACTAAATTTTTTTGGCACATAAAAAACATGTTCCTTACATATTTATTTTTTACTGTTTCTATATAGAAAATATTTAAATTTTCAACAAAATATTCAAATATGATTAACGAAAATTCAAATTCGACTAACTGGCTAGCCGAGACATGAACTAATCAACAAGTTTGATTAATCGCAGGGTGGCCCAAAATGACCGAAGTGGTGTGAATTGCTTATAACTTTTTATTTAAGACATATTTTTTTAATTTTTTTTTAAATACAGTAAATTTATGGGAAATATTTTTAGATTAGTTTTTAAAAATGATATCCCGCAAGTGCTCTTTCCAACACATTTTCCATGACCTTTCGCAAAATTTCCGGTGTTATGTGTTTAAATTTCGTCTCGAATATTGGATTTTAATTCGCCAATAGGCCTGGGCTTATTAACATAAACTTTCCCTTTTAAATAACCCCAAAGGAAAAAGCGGTTAAATCCGGGGAACGCGGAGGCCAATTAAAATTGCTTGTACGCGAAATTATTCTTTCACCAAATATGTCGCGTAAAAGAGCCATTGTGGCCCTCGCAGTGTGCGCTGTGGCTCCATCCTGTTGGAACCATATTTGCGGATGGTTTTCCACGGCTGGCCTTACAAAATTTTCCAACATGGCCCGATTTCCTTGATCCTTTCTGAAGAAACACCGCACCAAACAGTACACTTAACTGGGTGTAATTGTCGTTGATGAAGTACTCTCGGGTTTTCCGTAGCCCATATCCTACAGTTTTGCTTGTTAACGAATCCATTTAATTGGAAATGGGCTTCGTCACTCATAACTAAGTTATGAATAAAATTAGGATTCTCTTGTGCCTTTTGCTGGAAATAAATTGCATAGTCAAGTCGTTGCTGGTAATCTGTCCGTTTCAATTCTTGGATAATTTGAATTTTGTATGGAAACATTCTTATGCTATGCAAAATTCACTGCAGCGACCCTCTTGAGATGCCAAGTTGTGTCGAACGTCTCCTGGTTGATGTTTGTGTATCCTCCTGAATACTCTCCTGTACCACTTGAATATTGTCATCCGTGTGCACCGTTCGTCGTCTGCCAGCACCAGGAAGGTTCCTTACTGCTCCTTGTCTCGAAAATTTGCAACAAGACGGTTTATTGTTGACTGAGAGGGTGCAACCCGCACATTAATTTGACGACGGTATGCACGCTGAGTCAACACAATGGACCGTTGATTTACAAAGTAAATTTCAACGATTTGGGCACGTTGTTCAGTTGTGTATTGCTCCATTATAAATTCTCCAAGTCTTCTTTACAAAATACTAAAAAGAAAAGAAAAACAAAATTATAATAAAAAAGTTATAAGGAATTCACACCACTTCGTTCATTCTGGGCCACCCTTATGTCAAATTGGCCGGCTTACCAAAAAAAAACGAATTTTTAATGAAAAGTGAAGTGAAAAGAAATCCGTTATATTTGTGTTTTATTTGGTACATTTAGAATGGTCCGATTTAAACATAATATGCACGGTTTTGTTTAACAACTTGTTGTCATTTCGAATATATTTCCATTATGTCGCTCTCAGAAACTCTCTCAATTACTCGCAAAATACTGGGACAGTTGATTTTCATCACCTTTTTTTTGGAGCAAATTTTTTACCAGCAACATTCTTCGTTATAGACGGAAACTTTCTAGCTCAAGTAATACGAAATGCCAGATTAATTTTCAATTGTACTGTTTGGAATGCCAGATAAATTTTCATATTGGTTGCAGCGGAATGGTGAAGGATATGAAAAGTCATGATAGAACCCACCCAATAATTGAGAGTAAACGGCGAAGCGTGCTACTTATCAGTATGTGATGCTCAACGCTGGTTTTCCAGAAAGTTAAAGACTAGTCGTCGTATAAATCCGTCTATTTGATACAAAATGGTCAGAACGCAAAAGATGAAAACGCTTTTTTCAGCAAAACAGATATATTGCTTGAGCTAATGTGAAAAATAAAAAAAACCGATAAAGTTAAATTTGTCTACTAAATGAAATAAAATAAAATTCCTCTCAATCTGATTTCGGACAAATAGAATATTAAATCTATGAAAAGTTTAGCATAACTTAGTGCCCAAATTGTATTAGATTCTATCATATTGTTCTAAAATTTCCATTATAAATTTGTTATCACACACCGACTCTGGCCCCCACTTTTTAATAAATCATTTACGAACCATTTTCCACTCATTAGTTTTGCCCCGTAGACTCGTAATGATTCCACTGCTGACCCTTTGCCCCATATACTTGATGCACATAAGTCACGTTTTAAAGTTTTCCAAACTTTCATTTCACACTTAAATTGCAACGTTGAAATGCGTACAGAATTTAAGAAGATTTTCGACAATGTTTATTTGTGGAGCAAAGCAAACAGCAAAGCACAGTGTGGAGAAATATTAAATTTACTGGTGTTTCCGGATAGTATCAAATCATGATTTAAACAGTACGTGTAATCTGTCTTAGGGAACACGGCAAAGTCAAGGGAATATTAGATAATGTTGGGTACAATTTCCGCCTCCATTCAATAAAAACTTGTGTATCACTTGAAGAACCGTTGGTTTCCCACCAAACACACGATTTAATGTATAAAGTATTACTTTTCTTAGAATTGTTCCTCCTCCCCTTAACTTTCATGATAATTGAAAGCAGCACCGGAATATATTTAGTAAAATAAACTAACCTGTCTAGATTGCCCACTCTATCAAGGCTGTCAGTATTTAGTTTTCCCCGGTGTGCGAGTACCTTGGCCACAGGTTACCAGTGTTCTCATCTGCTGCGGTTGCTACCATTTGTAACTTCTATTCAAGATTTCTTTCACTATTTCATTTGCTGTGATGCTGCTCATCCAATGATATACATCTTCTTTAATTTCAATGACAGTCACGAGTTTTCTTTTTCTGTTTGTTTGCTTTCAAAGACTTTTTTTAGTTCTCTGCAGTTTTACGTACAACATCATTTGGCATATGGAAAAGGAATACAACGAATTCATTGCAGTCTACACATATTCGCGGTTGTCAAATTGTTATATAGGTATATTAGACTCTAAAGCAACATTAAGGACACGTATTGAGCGACACATTCGTATCTAATGATGTAACATAAAACAAATGAACACGGGCAATCCTATGTATCCTGCTATATAGTGTATATAATAGTGTCATGGGCGATGATGATTCTTCCCACGCATAATACACAGACTCTGCCCGTCTTTCAGTAGGAATTCGTATTTTTTTTTTAAATAATTGTGGGAGTGGTTCCTAAAATCATTATATGAAAAAAGGAATGGTTCTTTCTCATATCTATCAACTAAGACCGTATGTTGGTGAGGTCCAGAAAACGCAAGCCACACCAGAGCTGGGAATAGCCCTTATATGTACAATGGACCAATTTCGTCCTACTGTGATACTTGAGGTCTATTTGCGCCGACCCATCCCATGTCAATCAACTGCCACCGTACATTAAGTTTAAATAGTAAATAAATGGTACAAATAACATTTAAAATCTGAAAAAGGACACAAATCAATTGAAATTCTTCGAGATATTATCAATCAAACTGTCTCAATTCAAAATGTTTTCAGTGTGGTCAGTTGTTGCAAATGAACAGGCGATGAAGTTGAACGGACAGAATCATATACAGCGTGGAGCACCAATTGCTATACAATACGAAATTCAAATAACTTTTTTTTTAATCAATGGATTTCATTTTTTTATTTGTTTGTTATCGTGTAGAAAATTCAATTTTATTTTACATAACTAATTGGTTTTGAAAATGACTGAAAATAAAAGGCCTCCATGCTCACGCATATGTGGCATCTCCTCAATTATTTTTTTAAAAGACTGTTTAAATTCAGTCAAATTCATTGGTTTCGTTTTGTACACCACCTGCTTAAAATAACTCCACAAAAAAAGTCTGGCGCAGAAAGTTCAGGTGACTTGATGGCCATCGGAAAGTGGAGTTTCTGCGTATTAATTTGTTTGGGAATTGTCGTTGTAGCTACGTCAAAACCGGTCTGGTTATATGAGCAGTTGCTTCATCTTGCTGCAACCAAATGCTGTTGAAACGGATACGTATTCGGCACAGTTCTGAGTAAAAAAAATTTAATATATAAAAAAAAAATACCAGAAACGGAAATTGTAATTAATCCTTGTATGAACTAATTTTTCCCAACTGAAACAATTTGTTCCAACCGTGGCTTTTGCTAGTCATAGCACCATAGACGACATATTGACTCATTGCCACATTTTGCACGATTTCTTTTTTTAATAAAAAATCAAATTTATTTGGGATTTTTAAATAAAATTTTAAAAGGGGGTTGACACTTTCCGATATATTTTAAAAACCACTATATATATATTTTAATCAATGAATAAATGGTATAATTTCTGAAAAAAAAAAATTATTCTAAATTCTTTACTTGTGCCTCAGAATGTGTATCGTCTTGAGTGATATTAGGAACTAATATTAAAAGTCTGTCTAGATTAAACAGAGTTATGAACGTTATTGTACGGTTTGCCAATAATGTTCGCAGAGTTCAGCATATCTCTGAGTATCATGAATAATAAGTCTGTTCAAGATATTATAGAAAATATATCGGTCAAAAAGGCCGATTATATTACGTAATAAATTACCAATGCAATTGCGTTAATTCTTTATAAGGCCAATGTCTTTCCAAATAGGAAGATTTCAACTTATTTCTGCGTACAAGCCCAAATTGCATCAAACGTGAAAATAGTTTTGACATGCTGCAGTTTCTGACATCAGAGTTGAAATTGTACACATCTTGGTTCAGAAACGAAACTAGGTTATTCAGGTAGTGATTTTAAAACAGCAGGTTTGACAAGACTATATATGGGTGATTATGGTCGTCATAATCAACCTACTGTGCAAGGTATTGACAAGATTATAAAGAAATTTGAAGAGACTGGCCTGTTGTGTCATTGCAATGTACGCAGTGCCGAAAATAACGCTTCTGTTAGTGAAATTGTGCCAGATAATCAGAATTTGTCGATTCCACGGGGTTCGCATCAAATGGACCTATATTATGATATATTTTGAATTTGGATTTGCAGCAGCAATCAAAGCCAGCCGACCATTCCCAACGCCGTTGATATGCTGGATGGGTGCTATAGCAACAAGCTTTCAAATGCTTATTTTTTCAATAAACTTTTCTTCTGGGATGAAGCTCATTTCTCACTCAGTGGTTAGAATTCAAGTGGTTAAACAAGCAACATAGTCGCATATGGGGCTCGGTGAACCTAGAAATGATTGTGAAAAAGCCATTGCTTACGGATTAGGTGAAAATGAGGCTGGAGGAACCATTACCGTCATTTTAGAGTGTTAGTGTGTGTTTTCAGAAAGCACAATTTCGCATTTTGTCGACGTTAATTGGCCACCAAGATCATGCGATTTGATGCCGTTAGACATTTTTGTAAGGCTACGTCAAAGACCGTATTTGCATGGATAATCACCAAATGATGGAGCGTTTGAAAACCAACATTCATTAAGTTATCGTCGATATACCTCCCGAAATGTGTGAAAAAGTGGTCGAAAACTACCTCAAAGGGATTCACTGCTACAATCAATCCAAAAGCGGCCATTTAAAGATATTGTATTTCGTACATAATGGAAAGCATTATAATAAAAGTTTCATCGAAATCATAGATTTAAGTGTGTTTTACTTAACTTTACTTTTGAAGCCGAAAAATAGTAAACAATAAACAATTTTGATTGTGATTGATTTATTTGAAAATTTTCAATTCAAACAACAGACAATACTTTTTAGTTGGATTGACATTTTCTGGGAGCCTGGAGCTACTTTAGAAAATGAATTACTTGAAGCATTTTTGAATTTCTCAATTTGGCAATGGACTTCAGTTCCGATTCAGATTAACAAATGAAATTGCATAAAAAACTACACGTTCGTTTAAAGTTCTCGAATCAAAGTAGTCAAACAAATATAAAAATGTATTTATATGTTTCAATATGTTTTGGTAGAGAACCCTAATCTATGTAAGTTCCTGGCTTCGTTTCAAGTAAGAAATTAATCAATATTTGGAGTGAATGGTTGTGTCGAATATGACTCAGAGACAAATTTCTGACATACTTTTAAATAAATTTATCATATAAGAACCGCAACGAAACTGAACCTCAGAGCCAGCCGGAATTTACATTGAATATCTTCAATCGACCCAAAAAGTTGCAAAAAATTGAATTGAGAGCGCGATGCGATTCAGGTTGTATGTGTAAATGGTGTCCACAAAGGGCTCTTTTGAGTCTAGGAAATAGTTAGAAAACACAGGCGCGGAATCAAGCAAATTGGTTGGTAGTCGCTTTGGCGTCGTGCAATAATCAGCAATTGTCTTCTAATAAATCCGGAATGCTTTTTGCTGATAGTTTTGCGCAAAAGATGCTCAGATAATATTCCATATTGAAGTTTTGGCCTGCTGGAAAAAACTCATAAAGCACAATGGCACGATAACTGAAAAATAGTATCAACATATCCTTAATTTTTAACAGATTTTGGCGATCTTTTCGACATTGCTTCAACAACCATTAGTTGGTTGTTTCCGAATCACATGTCTTATCTCCCGTAATAATGCAATTCATAACGTGCTGGTAGCCAGAAGTTATCGCTTCACAGATTTTTATACAACGGTCTGTTTGGGAAAAAAATAATTGTTTTTGATACCAAATGAGATTTGGCTAAATGCCTGTAAAAATGCAGTCGGCTAATCCGTTTGAAATACCGATACTATCGACGAGGTCAATAATTGTTAATATATGGTATTAAACACCAAATCTTGGATTTGTTCGATGTAATTTCCATCAGTAGAGATTGATTGCCTTCCGAGGCGCTGTACGTTTTCAGCTCTTTTTTGGTCTTTTTTGTATTATTTAATGTAACTACTTTTTGTATTTTACATAACAAAGTATACCTCAAACACTAATGACATTTATGATGTTAAATTTACCACAAACGTCCACTTCAGTACTATTAACTAGAAATAAAAAAACAAATATTTCTAGAATTTGATACAGTCTGGTAATTTAAATTGAAAACTGGTCTTACTATTTGGAGCCATTAGTATATTTTGTTTTCATAGCATATCTGTCTTATTGAAAATGGAACATATCGGTTCAAATGAATCGTTCAAGTTAAGTAAAATTGCGCCTAAAAACAACAGTTTTGCTTTAAATTCAAAAACTTTTGCTAATATATTTTGCTTTAATTGCCCCCAACGTTATTAAAAATGGTTCACGTCGGTCTATGTTTTAATATCCCCCATTTGAAATAGCAGATTAATTATGATGGGACCCAGTACAAACCTTACTGAAAACCGATCATAATAATTCGAATATTCATTCGCATTGCCCTCATTGAAGTAAGCATATATAACTATTGAGTATATATACTTGTTGGAAATGGAATGAAGTGAAACAAGTATAAAAAGAAATTATATAACAAACAAATCCAAGTATGTAAAAATTTCCAGTCTATACTCGTTTTACAGCAGGTCCGCCAATCCCGTAAAGTATGTTGTATAAATCACAATTTTCGCAGTCCCCATCGGTGAGTTTGGGCGATAGCGTGGGGATCAGGAGGCAGAAATCCCGCCTGATCATTTGGTGTTGGACCCCTAGTGGGAGCGCGGGTTATTGGTTGAAACCAAATAGTTGGTAAAGACTTTGTGCTTGAGCGTGGAGTTGCATTAAACAACCGGGTGCTACAGACCCGTAGAGTAGCAGAGATGGTTACATAAGACTCACCTCCGCCTATGAGGATTATGTTCCATACTAGCATAATCAATTTGTTATCTTCTGGCTGGAAGAAAGGGCTGACATTTGCTTTAGTATGCTCCCAAAATGTCTATTCCTAGATAGTCCAACTTAACTTGACTATCCCAGGGGGCGCTGGCAATCGCATTCTAATATGATCAGTGTGATCAGTACACCGTGAGTAAGGCCTTCACGGCGAGACTCACGTTAAACCCCCGTGGACTCTGTGTTAATTCGATCTTAGCTGTAAGGACAGAATGCAATCGAATAAAGCGATAAATAAAGCGATGGCGTAATCAATTTGATATCCCCTAGCTGCAAGAAATGGTCGACAGTTGCAATAGCTTGCTCCCAAAATTGCCGACTCCTATTCCTAGTTAGTTCAAGTTTACCTGGCTATCCCAGGGCGCGATGGAAATCGCATTGTAATATGCCCAGTGTGATAGCACACCGTGGGTAAGGCCTTCAAGGCGAGACTCACGTAAAGGACTCGACATCGACTCTGTGTTATTTCGAATGTTTATTTTAATATGTACGAATACGTATTTCAATGAATTAAAAAGGCTCTATAACAACAATCACTGCAGCAAAGATTGTGCTCCTTTGGAGCACCAGTATAATCTGAAATTCCAATAATAAGTGCTTAATACAGCAATTTTTTCATGTATATTTCCCACTTGAAAACACTTTTTTCGCGCTTTAAAATGCTCTGAGTTCGTTGCTTACAATATGTGTAAAACAAGAAGCGATTACTTGGATACTACAGATAAGGAGTAAAATGTGTGTAAAGAGAGGGGAAAGAAACAAATCTTAAATTTTAGAATGGCACAAAGTTTTCTTACTTTTCTATTAGACAATAGAAATATTAACCGTAATGGTATTTAAGGATTATATCCGTGCTTGCGAGAAAAACAACTTAAGTGGAGTTGGGACAAAGTTGAGTTTATTCCTGATTTTTATTGCCTTTATTTAGACACACATTTTTGTCCAACCCAAAGTAACGGATAGTTCACAAGTTGTAGCCATTTCTAAAAACAGCGATTTTAGTGTAAATGAGAATATGTTTTTTGATACTATACTTCACGTCGCTAAAATGGATCTTGCCGCCTAAGCACCATTTCAATATTCCATAAGTTTCAAAAGCTATATCAAATTTCAAAACCACAAAATCTGAGTTACATCAAATAGACATAAATGATGAATTTAACGAAATCTGATGAAAAATGTTTAATTATGTTTAAAGCAGTAAACAATTTTGCTGACTACAAATATACATTTAAGGATACTTTTACACCTCTTCCTTAACAAACACACCAAAAACAAGATAGAACTTTTTTCCTCACACTCTTTGAAATCGTAAACTATCATTTAATGGATAATTTCACATCACTTCAAATATACTGAGATGTCGTTAAAGGTTGTTTCCAATTCTTTTTGTTACCAGGTAAGTTGTCGGTTGTTGCTGAAATTCTGTCGACATTTTTGCTGACATTACTAAACTGCTTACAAAATATATGATTTTCTTCCGAAATACTCCGCTTAAATGCACTATTGTACGGTCGTTTGTTACGGAAAGGTTTTGAAATTTTCTCCCGCTTCTCACCGGTGAAACTACTGCATCCTTACATTGTTGTATCGTTCGTTTGATTTGTCTGCGGGTTCCTCATACGCAGGTATATAAAGGTTCTCTTTTTGCTACAGAACGACCAGTCCCGTAAAGTGTGGTGTTTAAACCACAATGTGGTAGCTATTTAGCTGGACAACTGTTTGGCCCGAAACTAAGTTCCCACCTAAGCAGTTGGTATGAGATCACTAGGGTGAGAATCAAGGTCATCGTTATTTGAAGCCGAAATTCCCGGCAAGATGTTTGCGCTTGAGCATGAAGTTCCATTGTAATCGGGTGCCTCAGGCCCTTAGATTACCAGAGATGGTGCTAACATACCCAATTGGATGCCTTCTGGTTGGAAGATAAACTAAACAGTAGTTATGTTTAAGTTTATTTGGCTATCCCAGGAGAGAGCTTACTATCGTATTGTAATACGACCAGTATGACTAAAATACCTTGGGAAGAACCTTTACGCCGAGACTCACATACAGCTCCCGTGAACTCTGTATTGTACAGTACTCCCATGTGCCCTAAACTTTGTAATCCTAAATTAACCTCCATTAAAAAAATCAACACTAAGAAACTGTTCGGAAGAGCTTCCAATACCTCAGTGGGAAGCTGAGTGAGTTTTAAACAACCAGAGTTGGGACGACAGCATCAACTATGGAAAACTACTCACAACTATACTGTTTTCTATATAAAGCCTACTCTCGATGCAACGTTTCGCAGTCTCTACAGCTGTTATAATGCTGTGTCCAATTTGCATAGTAGTCTATATTATTAGGGAAATTCGGAGTCTCTTTTTCTTTCTAAATAAATACCATTGATTGCCTTTTCCACTTTGTCCACTCTTAACTTATAGCTGGTAACATTTTGTCTTTGTGATAAAAAAGTATCATTTATAGGGTACCCAATATTTTCCAGTTGTCTTTTCACATTATTCACACTCGCTTTAACATTTTTTTTTTAGTTGCTTAATTTTAGCCATCTGTCTGTCCAGTGATTTTGGAAATTTCTCTGTATGCTTTTGCTTCGCTTAGTCACTTTGTTTGTTTACGTGTTGTCTCATTGTTATTGCGCCCGCAAAGTTTTTATTTTACTTTTCCCAAATATCTTTTTCAGTTATTTCTTTCATTCTGTTCAAGTTTTCATTTCATTTTACAACAAAGTTTTTCCACTTTCCATGGTAGTACAATGGATCCTGTCCTGCATGTCCTGTGACAAACTGACCCAATATCTAGTTGGAGAACATTATTCTTTCGCCAAAACGCGGCAATGCAATGAATTATGTGACAATGGCGCGCTACGTCGCTTCTTTTGTGGTTACTACTCGTACTTTTCGGGGCGAATCTGTAGAATGAACTGTGAAACCGACCTCGCAAATAATGATGGTGTCATCTGCCCTAGAATTTTTTTGTATTTGCTGTTTCTTTGCGCTTTCTAAAAGGTGTCATCCAATTTATGAAGAAAATAACATAATTTACTACGTGGTTTTTGTATGAGTTATTACTTATGAATTATTGCTTACTGTAGTAAAGCGAAAAAATGAAATAACTTCTGCAGACAGGAGAAGAAAAAGTTTTTGTACGAAAAATGTCGTTTGGTGAAATTAATCATTGGGATTTTTGGAGCAAAGCGGTATTTAGCGGCGGTGGAGGTGAAAAACAATGCGAAACGTCAAACTGACAAAGAAGTTACCATAACATATCATGAAGGTAAAAAGCAGCGCTATGGCAGAGCTTGTTTTAAGATGTGCAGGATAACACTGCGGGTCAGCATCCCACGCAGTGTTGTTGATTCACCGAAAACAAATCTCATTTAAAAATTGAAATTATTCCATTGGCGAATAGAATTTAGAAATAGAAAACAGTGAATATTGATTATGCATCTAAAAATTATACGATAAATCCCCGGTTTTCATCAAATGCTTTGCATTAAGGAAAATAAATGAAACGAAATTATAATACACTAAAGTCTTCCTCTTAGAGGACACAGAGGAACCACTGGTTTTTAAATCGGACCATTAGTATTGCTGTTACTCAAGGCAGCCTGACGATGCATTATGTTTTCATCCGCTATGTTTACTAAACGGCTGATACTTTGTAAATTAAATTGAACTTAGCACTAATGAATGTACGATATATACCTAAGAATATATGGATTAAATTATATAACTTATAAGGAAGACACCACAAAATTAAGTCACTGCAGTCTACGAATTTGTGATTACAAAGGGAAAATGCAATTTCGATACATTAGTACAGAACCTACTAAAAAAGGTGTGACAATGCACTCTATTTTTATTTTTCGGGAACTAGTTTAGCAAACGTATGTATGCTAAATTTGATTGAATTTAATACAATAAGAATATATGGATTAAATCAGTCATTTGTATGGAATGCACCAGCTTTGCCAAGCACTGCAAATCAATATAATGGACAAAAATCAAGATTACTACAGCCTACAATTATAAATCGAAGAGAAAATCTTGAAAGTTCGCCAATTTATATGGAAAGTGATTTCCATTCTCACACCGTAATTATAAGTATACGATATATGAGTTAAATCCAAGAAGGGGTGAAACTATAGTCGAAACTAAGTTCATCAAGTGCATAATGTGTGTCGAATTTTATTGAATTCCTTACAACACTTATCGTAAAAGATATGAATCTAAAGATATATGGCAAAATCGATCATTTAGATGGAAAGTACCAAAAAGGGCATTGTTAATCGACCGATTGTTTGAAATTTTGCGAGCATTATAAAGCAATAGGCAACTGTAGCCAATGAATTCGGTGTTACCGGAAAAATCTGTATCTGGAAAATCGGTTATATTATCAATATAGCCCGTTTAGGAATTTTCATGGAGATCTACGACAGTTATCGTATCTATCAGCCAGCTAGAAATGCGAAGTTACGAAACATACAAAGATGTTTGGTACTTTAACGCGCTTCTTTCCAGAGATTACACTTTTGTCATATCATATGATATAAAGCTTAATTTCTCCGGGTGGAGGTATAAAGATATGATAAAATTTTCCTATGCAGAACAACAACGAAATAAAATCCCGCAGAACTCCGCTTTGTTTCAGCGATATTGCGCAACTTGACATGTGATCATATCTGTTAACAAAAAAAAACCTCAATAAGCAGATTTCAAGAAATTTCCCTTTCCGTTAGCCTGCAAGATTTCCAGACTTAACTGCAACCATTTTTGAATGATTGCAAGCATTGTAATCGGACGAAAACTGAAGCAGGTCCGGCTCCAACCCTCCAGGCAACAACGAATAATGACTCCCCCGTGCGGGTAGTCAACTTAAATTTATTTTTTTTTTTTTACAATTAATTTTCAAATTTAATTTTTCCCAAATTATTTTCTTTTAACATTATTTTTCAGGTGAATAAAGCAAAAATAATTTATATTTATCAAACAATTTATTTGAATTACTTAGTGTAGCAACATTTACCAGAAACGCAGTACACCAGAAATTTAATTCCGATTCATATCCGACAAAAATATTTACTTCAAACTTTCATTCGATCACCACGTGATACGAAATTAAAAACTCATATTTATTCAATTTTGCAAAATCAATTTTAAAACGTATTGGATGGGATAAAAAAACGAAACTATATTATTATGCAATTTCGTTCATTAGTTTAGCTCCGAACTAAAACCGAATGTAGTTTTCGTTTGTTGTCAGGAGAAACGTCTAAAGCCAAATTGCGGAATGAAAAATGTTTCAAACCTCTTTTTTCTCAATTTTAGATTCCAGGATCTCAGAAGTTTTCACAACTATGTAGTTAAAAATTGTAATTGTTTTCGAAGTGAAGTTTTTCAAATTAAACCCAAATAAAATTCAAATAAATATTTTTACAAAATTATTTGTAAGTTCGTTCGAAAGACAACCATTAGTGTATCAAACTTTGATTCAGCTGTGAGAATCAAAATTATAATACAAATTTAATTCCAATTCAGTCATCAGGTGCTGAAGTAAATCAAAATTAGTATCCAGTACGAGCTTATTTTTTTAACGGCTCTTAATGTGGCACACAGAATTTTTATTTCTTTATTTTAGCAAATTTCAGATTTTCCTTAAATCAAACTTTTAAAAAATCACCCAGTTTTCTAATACCAGTAGAAAGAAATATAACCGATTTGAAAAAATAGAAAGGAAATCTGAAGAAAGGTTTCCTAGAAAATGGAAAATTTTACATTTTATAAAATTTTTTAACTTGCAAATGTTCTTTTTTTGCAAAATAACTGCAATAAATATTTTTAGGCAGAACACAAAACAATACCAGAAATTGTAATTATAATATATGAATTGATTGTTAGTGATATTACTCCCATATCAACAATCTTGGAATATTTTATTTGCATTATTCTGAAACCTGTTCTCGATACCTAATCAAATAATGACCAAGTGGTAGAGCAATCGATTGGATAATATAGTAACTTGTTAAGACCATTAGGACAAATATACATATACAGTTTCTACAGAGCGTGTAATCGGTCAAATAGTATGGGTGGCAATGTCTTCCATTTTATTTTTGAGAACTTAATTCATTCAGTGTATGAAATGTGTTTGATTGAATTAAATAAAACTACCAGAACGATATCTAAAATATGCTTACATTGGAGAAAATGGAATACAACAGTTAGGAAGTTATGTATGGATTAAATAAGTAATTCGTATCTAAAACTTATTTCATTTACAAAACGCATAACATATGACGGAATTAAGCACAGCTAATGGAAAGATATGAAGCTAAGAATATATGAATTAAATCGGTAATTTGTAGGTGGTACCAGAAAGGGTAAATAATAAATTTTTCTCATAGTTTACAGAGAATTATAAGTTAATATATTTGAACAAGAATTTAGGATATGACAATGCTGTCCATTTTCATCATTGAGATATGAATTTAAGAATGTATGGGCTAAATGGGTCATTTATATGGGAAGTTTCAGAATAGGCACGCTAACTTAGGGTATTTTGCAAAATTCTGTCAGTCATTACCAACAAATGTAAAATGGAAAAAATGGACTGAATTTCTGAAATTCGGTCAGTTTGTATAGGAGGTACCAGAAATGCTGAGTCGATACATATCATTTTCAATAGCCAGCTGCTATCTGGAAAAATATTAGACAGTACCAAAATTTGACGTGTTTGGTTAAGTTCAGCGGTCGCTATCCCCACCAGCCAGCTAGACAACCGACTTAAAAATTCATGAATCGTATTTGCTCAAAACAAAAAAAGTGATAATTTAAAGGCTTTCTTCTGCAGCCTATTTCCAAAGCTCTTCAGAATACAACTGAATATAAATACAAGTGTTATAAAATTCCAAAGAAAACTCCTTCTTGTGATAATTCTAAATATAGATCAAAATATAGATCTTGGTAGCCTTTTTAACCAACTTAGAAAAACTGAAAAAAGCGACAATCATTACTTCTGAATTTACTTTTGACGAACTTTTTCACCTGGTTTTTGCCTTTTGAATGTTCAGGCACCAGTAATTACTATACAGCTCTGCGTTAAAAAACTTTGTCATATTTTGTATAATAAATTTATTTTTATTAGAAACCTTTAATATATCGTAATTTCTTACGTAAACATGGATTTAGTAATCTCTACGTAATCTCGCGTTGCATAAGTGCGATCGGGTTACGCCAGTTTTGTGATTGCTTGACTCAGTATTGTTTAAACGAACGCCAATGATTGACACCAGCAACGAGAGACATTTTCTTCAATAACGGCGCCCGACTGCTGAAACTGTGAATGTATTTTATGGTCTCAATACTGCAACAGCCAATCATTCGCAATCCTGGTTTCGTCGATTTCGTTCGGGTAATTTTGATGCCTCGGCCGTACCACGTTTTCGAAGGTCAATTGTCGAAAATGTCGATAGAATATAATAAAACCATTTAGAATCGTTTAAATAGGGTAGTATTCAAAAAAGATTCGATGAATGGGTTTCACACATGTTAACGCAAAAAAAATCTCATGAAACAAATCTCTATCTGAGAATCGCTAATGAATGACAACAAAATCGACAAGTTTCGGAAGCCGAAGTTGACTTCGGATCGCTCACTATAAAAGTCAAATGGTCGCGGTCGAATCGTGGTTAACCGGCGCCTACGGCGGCCAAGCCAGGATTGGAATAATCGTCAAGAAGCGGGCAACTTTGGTCAATAAGAGAGGAATTATGTTTCATCAGGACAACGCCAGGCCACTTACATTGATGGTGTCTCGACAGAAGCTCCGGAAGCTTGGCTGGGAAATTCTTACGCATCCATCTTACAGTACAGGCTTAGCGCCAAGTAATTACCACCCGTTCCTGTGTATGGCGAAAGATTTTCGTGGTGAAAATTTGCCTCAAGAAAAGTTTTCGAAAGTTGACTGTCCCAGTCAATAATAAGGACACGGGTTTCTATGAGAGAGGAATTACCTTCCACATGGCAAAACTTTATCGAGCTTCAATGTCATACAAAAATAATGGGCTGATTTTTACTTCACTTTATATATCACTGTTTGATTATACGATATTATCAATAATTGTTTAGGTTGGGTTTCGCGTACAACCTGTTTGCAAAAGATTATAGTATGATATTTACGGAGTGATCTTAGCAACATCTGGAGCAATCAGGGACAATTATTGACCAGTATCGTTAAAGTATTCACTAATTTCTAGTTATTCGTCGGCATTATGGTGACAATGAATCCGTATATTACAGAATCTTCGGAAATATAGGTATATTCGGTTGTTGTACGATTCTGTATCTAAGGATTGCACTTGCCATTTTTCTCGTGATAATCGATGTTTGTTATGCCATTCGCTCAACACAAATTCAACACTAAACAATGCAAAATGAATACTTTCTTTTACTACGAAATTTTTTCTAAATGAAAATTGCAAAGTGCCCTTTTAAACAAAAATCCATATTTTACATTGACACCCTTAATTGACCACTCCCAGATAACGTTAGGTACTATTAACCATAGTCTGTATTCAATGATTTAGAATCACTTAGTGCATGCCTAACCAATTAATAATTCCGATTCTTTACGAAGCAATGGTAATCCTTCTACTTCCACCCGTGAATTTCTTGCAACCCTCTTTTGAATCGAAACTACTCCCATAAAAAATGCCATAACTTTTCCCTATATTCAGGCCATAATAGCATTCATACGCCAACTTGAGCTGAAAGTTCCCACTGAATTGCACAGCCATTCATCTTACAGCAAACAAGAGTTCGTTGCCAAAAACTGGAGTAACCTTCAGAGCCATGTATTGCACTGCATTGTATGCATGTTAGGTCGTTGCCAAAATTGAATATGTTTATAACATTTAACCAGTTAACGGCACTTTAACCTTTTTATGGCCTTGGCAAATATATGGTCATATATGTGGTATGAACATAAACTCAGTTGACACAGTTATTCATGTAACATTGTTAACATTAATAGCCGATACACATACGAACAAATGAACATTCAAGAATGTAATTTGTTTTGACCATCATTGATGTGGTCATTATTGCCGTTGTATTTATTGTGATAGTTGTTATTAAAGTTAAATGTTAAAGTTGTAATGTCATTGGTTTTATTGTACAAAAATGTTCATATTGCTGTATGTTCGAAGCAGTTACCTTCCCTTTAGTATACAGAGGCGGAAAAATAATATTTGGCAAATTCAAATAATGATGGTTTCTGGATCGATAATCATATTATTAACAGAGATGTTCAACCATTGCCTGATATTAAATTAAGTTATAATAGCAAGACCAATTGCGAAATAACGACCTCGTTTCGACCCATACTCTCAGTTGGACAATTTTTTTACAAAAATCAAGAATGGCAACTGCTGATACTACAAATAGCGTCAGCGGATATTAACCTTGTGTTGCCAAAGAATCAACAAGAAATAACTTAGCGATAAAGAAGCTACCTCTCAAGAACCACAAGTAAACGCTCGGACATGTATGAAGACAAAATTGGTAAAAATATGCAAGGATCGGCGCTCATAATGTGATGAATCAAAACTACTATAATTTTGACAATTTTATATTTTTTTTTCTTTATTGAAAGACTTCAGTATATCGTAAAAACATTTCCAAATTTAAGGAAAACCACGTTATTGTTCAATTTATTAGGCGCGCCTCTAAGTTATTAATGAAAACATGTTTACAAATGATTCATCGCAAGTATTACCCATCGCTAGCTTTTACTTTTCCCCATCTTTCTGACAAAGCTCGAATTCCGTTACAGTAAAACTATTTATATTTTGAGGCTATTTTTTTCTTTGGATTGTTGCAATGAATCCATTTTTCATCACCCGTTACAACACGATGAAGAAAACTGTTCCTTTTTTGTCATTGAAGCAGTTGTTCACGGCGACGAAAAACGACGCTCAACGTCCTTTGGCTTCAACTCATAAGGAACTCAAATTTCTTGCTTTCGAATCATTCCCAACGCATACAATGACTTGAAAATGGCTTGTCAGGTAACTCTTAATACTGGCGCAAACTCTACCTGCGTTTGACACGGATCCTTATCAAGCAATGCCGTCAATTCAGTGTGTTCAAAGGTTTTTCGTCTTCCCCCACGTGAACGGTCGTCAACTTCAAAATCACCGTCTTTAAAACGACAGAACCAATCTCGACACGTCGTTTCACTTAAAACAGCATCTCCGTAAACGTTTTAAAACTCTCGATGAACTTTAGTCGCCGTTTTCTTTAGTTGCTAAAAAGATCAATACTTCAAGCATATGACGATTATTTGGCAAAAAATTATACATATTCACACCACCAAAAGAATATGACGTCAAAAGAAAATCGCTATTGTGTCGAGGCGGTATGTTTACCATATGTCTAAGCTTGGCTCATGACGTTTAGATTATGGCAGAATCGACTAGCACTTACAGCTGGCACCATCTATTGGCAAACAGCGGGAACTTAGTGGCGCACCGATGGCCACTTTAAGCGGGGATAATAGCGTAGAATCTGTCCGTTAAGTGCTCTGATGGTATTTGTCCCATTCTCGGCGAAGAGTAACATTTAAGTCGTTTGCCGTCTCATATTTTTTTAAGACTTTGAACAAATCCATAGGGTTCATGTCCACGGAATATGGTGGTCACTGTTGTCAAGAAACAAAGCTGGGAACTTTTTCTTTTAAAAAACTTTCTATCATTAATATAGTCACTCACTTCGCAAGACAATTCGTTGGTTTAAATTGATGCATTAAGGCCACCGAAGTTAACAACTGTGATAATGAAACCTGTGATATTTATCTTGACCATCTAAATATAGGGTGATTTTTTAAGAAATAAATTTTTCAGGTTGGCAGCACTGGTTGGTAATGGCGTCCAAACGTCATCTGTCAAAGTAAAAAGTGTACAGTATACTCTGCCATTTCATCATGGAAAGGCTAACAAACGAGCAACGAGTGCAAATCGTTGAAATTTCTTATCAAAGTTCGTGCTCTGTGACAAATGTGCATCGCTTGATACGACCGTTTTATGGTCGCCATAATCGACGTGCTGAATCAACAATTCGTGCTGTTATTTCCAAATTTCGCACCAAATTTACTTTGTTGGACACAAAACCATCGACTCGCATGCGTAGAGTGCGTACTGAAGGAAATATTGCAGCCGTAGCGACCAGTGTTAATGACGATCGTAAAATGTCAATTCGTCGCCGTTCTCAGCGATTGGGCATGTGTTACTCAACCACAAGGAATTGGCTGAGTTGAACTTGGTTGACATGTGGTTTCATCAGGATGGTACAACATGTCACACTGCTCGTGAAACAATGGATATGTTGAGGGATGAAATTGGTCAACAACTTATCTCTCGATTTGGCCCTGTGAGTTGGCCTCCAAGATTTTGCCATTTAACGCCTCTTGATTATTTTTTTTTTGTGGGGTTATGTCAAGTCGTTAGTCTATGTGGACAAGCCGAACACTATTGAAGCCTTACAGGATAACATAACGCGTTATTCGTGGTTACAATCCGAAATACTCGAAAAAGTGACGAAAAATTGGACCTTCCGAATGGACATTTTGAGACGGAGCCGCGGACAACATTTACATGAAATTATTTTTAAAAATTAAAAGGCAAAGATTCCAATAAAAAATTTTAATTTACAATGCAAATTTCAGTGTTTTACTCGATTTTTGAAAAAAAAAATACGATTAAAAAATTACCCTATACGTATTTCACATCTGCGTTTCCTAGCATAACCCCTCAATCTTGCATTCATCCCGTAGACAGTAGACAAAATAGATTGAACTTTAGGACAGTTAATGAATTTGATATGTATAATGCAATATACAACATCAAGTCAAATGTTGTTGGAACCGATACAATGCCTATCAATGTATTAAATTAACTTGACAATGTATAGCCATTCTTTTTTTAATTAATACGATTATAACAACTTCAGATCAGATACATGAAAGAAGAAAAGACACGCCTGGTCTAAACTGCGCTGACAGTCTGCCAATATCTATATTACCTGCACTTTCTAAAATCTTGGATTTTTTTTTAAAGATCAGATATATTGGAAGATATGTGTTTTAACATTCATGTCTGTCAAGTTTCTGTCGAAATTAAAGTGCAACCTCCCATATCATCAGCCTCATCAATAGTATAAGATTATCGGTAGACCGTAAACTACCCGAATTGCTAGTTGTTTTAGATCTCAGTAAGCCACCTGATTCAAGAGATTATTCTAATCTTTGTGAAAAAAAAACATAAATTTTTCTTCTTATTCTTGTAAGGTTTTTTCTTCCTTTTTGCCCGGTCGCTTCCAGTTTGTTGTCAAGTAAGAAATTTACCCTACCTAATCTACGTAATATTTTATTTGGCACACCTCAAGGATCAATACTAGATCCTGTCAAGTTTATGTCGAATTTAAGTGATATTAACTTATGTGTTTTGCATTCTTTTTTTAAAATTCATGCAGATGATAGACAGCTGTTCATGTCAAGTACTTGGCAGCGATAGATCGAATTCGGGCCTCAAGAAATAATATAACTACCAGCAAAAGAAGTGCATCCGTGGAAATTGAAATTTACTGCAAATTTTTGAGTAAAGTGGTGAAAATTTGCGCAATCACCAATGAATTTATAATAGGCTTGTCATAGGCAGCGTATTCTTGTTATGGTGTGTCTGCTTCACAATTTTATGACAGTTATTATAGCAACGAGAAAGAAGTCATTTTGATAGAATTTTTCTTTAACCAAAGAAATTTTGTTTTTTGATCAGAATTTTCAAGCCAAAATTAGACCGTAAAACAGTGTTTCTATCAGATGTGATTATGTGGTAGTCGAATCCAAACAAATTAGTAGTTAAATGTAATAATAAGAACTATCGAGTTTGCCTAAATTTTGAAGTGGTATAAAAATGATTCTTTGGAAATGATGAATATGCACATATTACGCTACAGGAAGTGATGAAAATGTTATTCTTTTTTGCTGGGTATTAATACCACCTGGGCGTATGGAAAGCATACTTGATCGTAACATTGTTGTGTAAAATACAGTTGTCAGTCAGTCTTGGATTATAAATTAAAACTCGCCAAATTCGACATTTATGGATTTTTTTTTATGTCTATATAATTCAAAAATTTTAAAACTGTTAATATATAGTCCCCAAATGAGCATTGATTGATTAACAAATGTAAATACTCGTATGAATGAATACACGATCATTTTGTTGCTGAAGCGTAAACATTTTTTCAGCTGTAAGGACTACATTTTCAAACTCGCCCCCAACGTGCAAGTATTTTAACGCATTTTTGTGCAGGTGTTAAATCTTGCACTATTTGTATTTTGTAGGGCTTCAATCGTAGTTCATTTTTTAATATACGTTGAATTTACATTTACATTTTTACATTTTACATTTCGAACCATTTCTTCCGATTTTGCTGGTTTTGCGTATCCACCACCAAGACTTTTTTGATGCTACCATTACCATTGCAACGTGTAAAATGCTGCGATACACTAATATTTGGTCACACGTAAATGTCGAAGCTCATTAACAGTGGTTTGTTGCGATTTTTCTTCCGTGGGTTTAAAATAACATAACAGATTGACGCTTGTCGAAAAACGAGCGCGCTGTCATTAGCCGTGTGGTTGATACAATAGTGCAAAGTTAATAAATTCATGGACACACTTTACGTTGCACTTTACGTTATGTAACAAAAAAATATCTTATTTTTAGAAACTGGCAACTCTAAAATGACACCTGGAAAAATTATGAGTCAGCTAGATCAATTGAGATTCAGTGCATAAATTACCCTTCTTTTGCCATTTTGGTATTAACACACGAATGTCACCTCTAAGATAACACCAGTTTAGAAATTTCAATCACGTAAACTGACTTACATATACATTCACTTAATGTCCTTTTACGTTAGTGCAAAAGTGAGTAGGGTGCTACAACAAATAGAATGAAAATTAAGAAGGAATCATTATTTTTTTTGCCAAACAGTCGATGTTGCACAATAAGAAATAATTGGTGAGTTTTAAAATATACTGAATTTAGGGCAACTGAACAAAAATTATGAACATAGGAATATATAGGTCGGTATTCCTTTTATTTATTGAGTAAAGTTAGCATAAAACTACTATTTTCGTGTCAAAACAATGTAAACAAATTTTGAAAATATGTATATTTTTGAAGGCTTTGATAGTTGACAAAAACTTTCATACGTTTCATAAAAGTTACTGCAGTCTACGAATTGGGGATTACAAAGAAAAAATTAATTTTTGTTAATTCGGTATATTTGAGGGCTACTAAAAGGGGAACCGCAATGCCACCCATTTTCATTCTTAGAACTAATTTTATCAAGCGTATTCCAAATTTGGTTGAATTCCGTGTAATTGCTTGAAAGATATGAAGATTAGATAAGAATGTGTGGATTAAATCCGCAATTTATACGGGAGACACCAAAGAAGTACGGTTAGTTGATTGATTTCGTTTCGGGTCTTACCCCGCATTCAAAATCAATACATTAAACACGGATCAACATTACTGCAGCCTTTAGAAATTACAAATGAAAAATTTAATTTTGGAATATCAAAGAGTATGAATAGGAGGTACCGGAGGAGGCATGACAATGTTTCTCCTTTCCATTTGTAGGCCACACTTCAGCAAACACTTAGCGTGTACCAAATTTGACTAAGTAGAACCGAATAAAAGATGTAAACTTAAGAATATATGGAACATGGCGATGCCGTCTAGACTCTTTTCCTTAACTATGTATACGAATTAAATACATAATGCGTGAAAAATATAATTGAAGAAATTGCTTGGAAGATATACTTGTATATGAACCTAGCAATAGATGGATTAAATTGACAATTTGTATTTGAATCTTCAGAAGGGCTGCGGCATTACCATCCATTGCCCTTTCCAAGACTAAATTCAGCAAATGTAATAAGCGTGAACAATTTGAAATATGCGTGAAAAATATAAATATATTAAATTGACAATTTGTATGGGAATCATCAGAAGGGCTGCGGCATTACCATCCATTGCCATTCCCAAGACTAAATTCATCAAATATAAAAAGCGTGAACAATTTTGTTAGGTGTCTTGCAACTGCTTGGAAGATATGAACCTTAGAAAGAATGCCGATAGATTTTTGCAAATTTTGAAGTATATTACAGGTCAATATAGCGGACAAAAATTTAACTCACATAAGTCAAGAATTTAGGAATTACAGCTGAAAAAAATAATTAAGGGCAATTGGACAATTTGTGTGGGAAATACCGAAAGAGACACCCTTTGTATTATTTATTTATTTTTTTTTTCTCTTTTCTCTTTTCAATAAATACAAGGAAGTGAGGTGAATTAAATGGAGACAAGAAAAACTGGAAATACACCGTTTTCAAAAACGAGGGCAGATTTTTTAAGCGATTCGTCAAGTATTTCCTTTCTTACAGTCCGGTCAACAAGCCCCAGTATTAAGATGTCGCTTCTGACAAGAAACTGGTATTCTTTTCAGGAAAAAACAGTCTAGAGACAGCGCCTGTCCCCAATTCCACATCATTTCGACTACTTGTGTTTGAGCCACACTACTGAATGCGACTCTGACTTTACTTTTTGGTATACAAGAAAAAATCGCGATTCACATGTTGACTAAAGACTGATGCCTGTGATCTCATCGGTTTCAATAACTCTGACAGTAACACAACAACATCCAATTCGTTGTAGTTCTTAACTCGTTGTACGGCTATTCTGATCACATTATGGCTTGGTGTTTGATAGTCTCTGTGATCGTCGTGATGAATGACACTTGCACTGTTTCCTGGAATTAACAGCTGTTGATTCCTGATATGCACATCCTGCACATCCATTATCAATTTTCCATCTTTATACAGGGTGGGCCATAAGGGTGTTGTTCAATTAAAAAAAACTACGAAACATAAAAAAAAATATATTTGTATTTTTAAAAAGTTGAAGCATGCGAATTTTTAAGACTTAAAAATAATGTTGTCCAAATGGCTTCCCTCGGCTGCTTGACACTCTTGGAACCGAAGTCGCAAATTTTGGAAAACTCGTTGAAAAGTTGTTCTCGGTATTTTGTTACTTTCCTGAATAATGTTCCTCTTCAACTGCTCTAAATTGGTCGGATTACTCTCGTAGACTACCGATTTGAGGTAGCCCCGTAGAAAATAATCGCATGGAGAGAGATCGGGGCTACGTGGGGGCCATTCAATATCCCCCCTTTTCGAAATGAGTTTTCCAGGAAAAACATTTTTCAGCAGCTCTATGAATACGCTAGCCGTATGACATGTGACCCCATCCTGTTGAAACCACATCCTCGAGGTATTGCCTTGAAGTTCTTGCAAAGCTGGCACCAAAAAGTCTGCTAGCATGTTGCAATAATTGTCCGCTCTAACCGTCGTCGCATGCCCTCTTTCGTCCTCAAAAAAGTATGGTCCAATAATACCGGTTGACGTTATCCCAGCCCACACGACAAGCTTAGGGCTGTGAAGTGGACGTTCATGCAAGCGTCGGGGATTAGTCTCGGACCAGAACCGACAATTTTGCTTGAAAATTGGCCTCATCACTAAAAATCATTGTTATCATTGTTGTTGAAATTGTTGAACCGCTCTAGCATCAAATTGACAAAGTTAAGTCGGTTATTGGCATGATTAATTCTTGGACTATCTGAATCTTATAAGCCTTCAAATGCAAATCACGTTTCAAAATTCGTCGTAAAGTTGTTCTTTTGACATCCAAAGACTGACTTCTCTTACGTGTTGACTGTTGCGGATTTCGCTGAACTGAAACACGAACACGCTCCACAATGTCGGCTGATCTTGCAGAAACTGGGCGACCACGAACCGTAATTGGTACTGTTGAGCCGGTTGTTTCGAACATTCTGATCCATTTTCGTATCACATTGGCGCTTGGAACTTCACTTAAATTGTGTAAACCGTGTTCATGCCGATGCAAACGTGCAGTAATCACTGATTTATTGTTTTCGTAATACGCTCGGACACAAAATGCACGCTGCACTCCCGTGTACGGCTCCATGGCGACTACATTTCCAGGAAGCGGCGCAGCGAACAACATATCCCCCCGCCACCCTGCGCCGCGCGTTACCGAGAAATTGAAGAATTAAATCGCCAACACTCATATGACCCACCCTGTATTTAAAGTAATAAAGCATGCCATAACGTTATTTTTAACCTTTTGCCAGAACTTTTGCGCTTAACTTCATCCATTATGTGTCTGTTTCTTTCTGTTTACAGTGTTTCCTTACAGCAAGTGTTACAATTGGCTGCTACATTCCTTTAATTCAGCAATTTCAAAATCTTTCAATAGCAGTTTCTTTATTTTAAGAATCCATTCTGCGTTTTGGTCTGCTTCTTATATGCACTTCTATTATTATACTCGTGTTACTACCTTTACCTCCTAAGTCGGAAGTCATAGCTGCTTAGGAAATTCTGCAAAGGGTTCTGGTCTCTTCTGATGAATAATAGACAAATATCCCAAAATAGAAAGAAACCATCCCTATAAAAAAATTAATTCAACAGGCGATTACATGGAGACAAATATCATTTTTTTCAAAACAGATTTTGATTGGGAACAGTATTATAGTTCTTTCATATCTGGAAGGCTAAAACCGGTTAATACGACAAATGTCCTCATTCTAAGTTGCCTTACCAAAATTTTACGATGCGAATTAATTAATGTAAGATGTAGTAATATTAGGTCCATTATTATTGTACGATGCGAATTAATTAATGTAAGATGTAGTAATATTAGGTCCATTATTATTGTACGACATTGAAGAATTTACTCATCACAGGTGGAATGTTCCGATTAAAGGAAATATGCGCCATATTTTTCGACTTGTCGACATTTTGAAGATATTTCAATTAGGAGCTTCGTCTTTATTGGCAAAACAAACGGGACAGTCGGTTTTCATAAGCTTCTCTTGAGGTAATTCATAGACAAGATGAAAGCGTAAGAACCTCTCAAACAAGCCAGTGATTTGGTAACGCTCAACACTCAGCTAGATTCCGCTTGATCGACAAATTTTCTGTAGGCATTCCTGTTTTGAGCAGTTGTTTTCCACTTAGGTATTCTTTGTTTTTCTTGCATCATCTCCAATCATCTGGCCTTCGGACTGAGCTTAAACAATACTGAGTCATATAACTCCCAAAGTATTTTTTTAGGTATGAAATTGAGGACAAAATTTAATGTTTACCAAACTCGCCATTTTATATGGGAGCAACCAGAGCGGTAGAAAACGTTGTGTTCTGCAAAATTTTCGGGGATCTTTTCTCCACAAGAACTGACTAAATATTTGTCAACGTTTAGAATTAAAAGTAACTCTGCATTAATGATACCTATCTTCGGACCATAAGAAGGGGTTTCACGCAAAAAAGTATTAAATCAAAGTCCACCAAGTTCTGCTGCAAACATTTGGCTCCTCATAGCCTTAATGTACCAGATGTAACAGGACTTTTATTCGAATCTCTCTGAATACAATAACACCTTATTACTTTTTCCCAACTTCAATGATGTTCTCACAACAGACAGAATTTAAAACCGTTGAATTGACGCCTTTTGAAACTGATAATTTTCACTTTTTTGTTTTGTATACAGAAACAATATAAACATTTAAAAACACAGTCGTGACATGTTTGTCGATTGTTATTTATAACATTTTTATTCTTTCCATAACAATATATTGTCAATTTCAGATATTAAATCATGGTTTCATCATAATTATCCTGACAAAAAGAGAATACGAAAGATTACAGAGCAAAGTGAGAATGGGCTTAATTAAGGATACGATGTCATCATAAAGACAGACATCGAAAATGTCTACAAATTTAATATTTTCTGATGACTGTCCCTACGCTGCTTTTACTCTTATCTGTCATCGAAGGGCTGCAATTGAATCAATGAACTGTTTTAATTGTTGGCCACATTTACAACGCATCGTTTTATTCCAGCTATTCACTGGCATGTATTAAAAGCGAAAAACGCTTGTAGGCGGCAGTATCGACATATACAGAGAGTATATACAGAGGGGGTTAATTAAAAAGTTTTGTTTAAAATAAATTGAGGATATTTGGGAATTATCGATAAGACACACATCTCCGGTAGCCGACAATACACAATGTAAAATATTTTTTTTTGTATAAAATCTGGTTTGGTATTTAAGGGTGTGGTTAAGTGTCGTATGACCCTGTTTTAAAGTTCATTAATTTTTCACGTAAGTGCCGATCTTGATTGCAATTTTCTTGCTCTTTACGATCTTACCGAATTTTGTTTAAACAATGGTGTGTTTCTATTAATAACAATAATAATTTATTGTCAAAGTTGAACTTTTCGGATTTTTCTTAAAATTTACATACGCATAACTGAATATTTTACATCTTATAATGAGATATCGGTTTCAAAACTTAAGTTAAATAAAACGCACATAATCCTTAGACCTTACTATTAAGAAGTAAAATGTACCGCCCCTGAATTGGTTGCAGAAGTGGATCCTTTTGATGTAGATTTCAACCACTTTTCCGCAAAATTTGGGGCGGGACGTTTGGGAATTATAAGTGTAAACAGGGTTTTTTACATAACCCCATATAAAAAGTCTAACTGCGTAAAATGGTATGATCTTGGTGGCCAATTGACGTCGCCGAAACGTGAAATTATGCTTTCTGAAAACTTCTCAAGCAATAAAGCTAAAAACACGTTTGAATCATCACTTTTGTAGTAAGCTTTAATAAGCGACGTATGTTCATCAATGGCAAATATTTTACTAAATAAGTAACACTTCCGATGACACGATTAAAACGGCTGACAGTCTTGCTAGACAAGCAGTTTTGAAACCTCTAAATGAATACCCCTTATTTGTAAGGTACCGCTCTACTTGTGGGCGTGGTTGATTATTGAAAAATTATTAATGAATACTATTTATCGATTGATAGAGCCGCAAAAAATTTATGGATGCTTTTTAATCTAAACCGAATGTTTTGTACTCTATATTTGACACATAGTATAGAAATGTCAAGTATCTTTTGTGCAACTGTCTTTTATGACCTTCTTAAGCCAACTGAGCAATGTACGATGATTTGGCAAGCTGGTTGACTAGTAGACAGTATTTACGAAACTTCTTAAAACCTAATGTAGCGTATAGATTAACCCCTTTAGGTACCTCTCTTTCAAATTCACCGATTTCCCAAGGTAAGGTTTTTTTCTGTAACTCCTAATTCATGCACTACACTTTCATACAATGCTTGAAAATTTTTAAAACAAATTTAAACATTAAAAACGCCCCTTTTCGTACCTCCCTTGCAAGTATTTTTATGAAATATTCGCTTTGGTTCAGTTGCTCTAAATGCAGACACGCGTTGGGTATTTTCCAAAGAAAGAACTTTGAATAAAAGCGCCCCTCCACACCCTTTCCACACACACACATACTGGCGAATTATCCTCTGAAATTTCTAATTAACAAGTTGTGGTAACCTCAATTTTTATCCATTGTACTTATTTGTGCTTTTATGTAAAACTTGAGGAAAATCTATTAAGCGACCACGCCGATTCTGGTATCCCCTGCAAATGATTTAACCCATATATGTATATTCGCATATATATAAGTTCAGCCAAATTTAACACTCATCATACGTTTGTTGAACTAGAGAATGCCATTGGAGGACGTAGCCACATCTTTTCTGCTACCAGCCATGCTAATTTGCCAGTTTATTGAAATACAATTTTCCCTATTTCATACGCTTTAATCAATGCTTGGTAAAATGTTAAAGACTCGAAAGAATGTTCTCTTCAGTAGCTCCCGAATTTAATCCGTATATTTTCTAACCCCTGAAATCCTCTAGAATATTATAGTTTTCCTTTTTCATTGTGTTTAAATTCTGAGAGACTATCACACACCTTTTAGTACTCCGCACGCGTTTGCGCCAACGCCAAAGGACTTTGGATGAAGATGCGTATGAGTGAGTTCATTGGACTGACTGGTACTGCATCAAGCCACCAAATAATGCGATGTTTTATTTTTTCTTTAAACAAGAAATAATACAAATTATGACATAAATCAAAACTAATCGTGGAGACCGTAGAGTTCATGACAATGAATAACTTAGCCGATTTTTACTTAACAACATAAAAACGCTTTCAACATAAATACGTCATCAGATTTGGCAGCTAATTTGTCTTACAAATTTCGTCATAGATCGAAATATCAAAAACATTTTCTGTTTATCTTATTAACAAGCAGTATCGTTACTTCTGTTTTTGTTCCGAATCAAGTAATTAAATTATTTTTTTCAATCGATACCGGAACCCTTCTCTCAACCTTATGAACAGGTAGTTTCACAAGTGGAATTCCTAGTTTAAGGTGGAGTTATGACTAAATCATATTTATTCATTGTTATTAATATTAGAAGTACATAGTAGAAGAAATCCTTTATTTTTGCTAATACAGAAGGCCTTATTTTGCACAATTAGGAAATTTGATATACCGCCATTATAATTCTCATGCAGAAACTCTAGCCCTTACTGGCAAAAAACTGGGACAGTCGATTGTCACAAACTTCTCTTGAGGCGAATTTTTCGCCAAACTGTTGAAGTATTGATAACCTTAAAACAATTTTCCATCTAAGTACAATTTCAAAATTATATATGATTCGAAAATTATAACAAATTCCCATAATAACGACTTTTTTTCAAACATTTTATATCCCATATTAATATATTTCGAGCTAATTCGTCTTCCCTTGTAAGCATAGAACTAACTTCGTATATTACTTTTAATTGATAAATTAATGATAGAAATTAAAAAAAAAAAATACTGAAATCAGTCATTGTAACAGAGGTGGTTCTAGTCCTCGTATGAACAAGTTTTTTCCACTGTAACTCGTTGACCAACTTGTGACACCAAGATCATATTGTGGCGGATAACATACTATCTTATCGCTAAATAAGCGAACGCGTTAAAAATACCTGCATTTCACGCATAACATGCTGATTTTATTTTTTATCACAGTACTTCTTCCAGACTGTTTGATTGTAATAGGCCAGAATATTGTTGTCACCTTATCTAATTTCTATATCTGTACGTGAGGTTGTTTGAAAAGTTTCGAAAAATTTATTCATGTGCAATTTTGTTAACGTTTTCGAAGAACACTTTATTGTATTAGTGACTAATTGTTTAATTTTTATGAAAAAGGAGTAGAAGGACCCTCCAAAATGTAGGATTCCTGAAATGTATCAGTGCTTAAGTCACATATATTTTAAGTGTACATTGCTTGAGCGTAGAACGTTTTTCCAACATCTCCACTGAAATTTTAAAGAGTAAACGAATGTTAACTTATAAGAATCAAACGTTTTTCGGCTTTTACCAAATGTAAAAAAGTCGTCAATTTAATACTGAAATTATCCAACTTCAAAACCAATTGCGCAACGTAATATTTTTTGGGAAAACTGAATTTGAATTGTGAAATTTGAAGTTTGGTCAAGATCAAATCATCCAATAGAATACTGTAGTATAATTATATAATAATAGCCGAACTGGCGTGCATTGAGAAGACATCACAAAAATGAGATGGAAATATCTTCTATAATTGTATTCGACTCCCTACCGAAAATATAATCTGGATTGAATTGACAATGACTTTTAGGTCAATGTTGTTATTGTTCCTTTAATAATGCAGTATTATTACAGTTCTATGAATTTCGTTCTGAAATGTAGGTGATTTGACTTATTTCTTTCTTTTCTTTCAATAAAAAATGTAAAAAAATTGCACGTATTTATCTCTAGCATTTTATGAGACATGACCGCTTAAATCTTGGCGTAAACGTGTGGAGCTACGCTATTTTTTTTTTCAATCGTAGCATAACATATCACATGTTAATTTCGCGATTGACAATAACATACTCTTTAACTATGATTGGAGTGACCGCCTGCTTTTCACTAGGACATATTGTTTTCTGTATTTATGATACACGTATCAAGTACCTCATTCATACTTCTGATAGTTGAAGAGATATCGCAATTTAAATCGTTAGGTTGTGTGAATGGTATTGCTCCACTTCCCCTAAACTTAACCTAACCTATACAACACATTGTTAAATTTTTTTGGCGATCGTTCATTAAATTTGAATATTTTAATGGAATATTAGAAGGGGAGTAGTGCCGATTTTACTATTATATTTCAATCCATCTTAATATCGTATGTACTAAATGTTATCTGTACTTCTCTTATAAGATATACCCGTAACAGATTTTGAAACGTATTGACGGTGCCACAAGCTTTTACCTAACATATTAAAATTTCGTAATTGATTACATTTTACTCCTAAATTTTTATTATGATCTGTCAGTGTTTTTTCTTTGTCAGCAGCGTAAATGTCAAATCGCATTTTTGTATCACCGATAATACGGTCGTTCAAAATGTTGAGTTACGCGGGTGGTGTTACTCCATCTTTTTGCAATCCTAACCTTATATAGCAAATGACAATATCGTTATTGATTGTGACATTTGTTTCTAACTTCATCTGTTTGCCTTTAAATGTCCATTGAGATATGGCTGATCAAATGGGCTGTGCCACACCCTTTTTTCAGTCTTAACCTAATACCGTATTTAACAACTTCGTCACTGGGACTAACATACTACTAAATTTTTAGAATGATAAATTGATTACTTTGACCACCATAACAGAATTTTTTTAACATGTCATTCAATCTATTAGTCCAGACACCTATTTTGAACAAAGATAATAAAATACAAACATTCAATATATTCAATACGTATATGGATATTGTACTTCAAACCTGCCGAACAGATTCATCAAATTTAATAGACTTAGGTTTGAGAACGAAAATGCGCACTAGTTCCGCAACCCCTCTGGTACCCTCCATGCAAATCGACTGATTTACACACATTCAAAGGCAGTAACTTAAATTTTTATTCACGATATTAGATTGTAATACTTGGCCAAATTGGAAAATTAACGGACTAGGCTAAAAGTTCTTTCTAATGCCATTTTCAGTTTCAGAACTAAGTTAATGAAATAAATGATGTGTGTCGAATTTGACTGAATTCTGTCCAACTTCTGAAAAGGTATAAGTTATAAGTCGGACAATATTTGAGTTAAATCGATCATTTATATGGGAGGTAACAGGGACGAACTGGTTGGTCGAACGATCTTCTTCATTACACAGCAATGCAAAGGGCAAAAATCCTGAATACCACGATCTACAAATTAGTGAAAAATATTTTTAATTTTGGAAAAATTATCAATTTGTGTGGAAGATACCAGAAGGGGAGGTTCGATTCCCGACTACGATTTGGCAAAATATTAAGAGGGACCAAGTTTTAGAAAGTTTAGTAAAGATTTGCGACACTTATCCCGTCTACCAATCAGTCAAATGGACACCGCCCAATCGACATAAAAGTCATAAAATGCATTTGGTCAAAAGATACCTGGTGCTTAAAACACTTCTTTCAGCATATTACATTTTAGGCCGTGTCGAACATTATATGCCTTCTTGCCTTTACAACTCAAGATATTTGGAGACGCCGCTAAATTTTATCAATTTTTTCTTCGTGGGAAGAACATTGTACCCAGCTTTAGGGTGAAAAAGTGTTGAGAAGTGTAAAGAAATTAGAGTAAACTTAAACGAATCCATACCGCTATTGTCAAATCTGAGATCTGAATTGGCAACGCATTTCTTGTAGGGTGTACCACAATATCATTATTCTCTACCTTATACCCCTTGTTGAGCCCTGCTTTTCTGTATGATGACCCTCTTTCCTTGCAAGGGAATTAAGTTGGTAATTTACGATTACGATATTTCATATACACATCCTCGACCATTACTACGTTGTCCATTTATAAAATTTTAAGGGTGTTAACGTGTGTTTAAACTGCCTCCGACAGATAACGCCAGAATCAACATTGCTATGCTGCCTACCCGGCTACAGCAAATGGAAAATTGTTCAATGAGCAGCCGCCGCACAGGACCATTGGACAGCATGAAAATTATGCCCTGACATACGCCAGAAATGCATGCGATGATACCTCCGAAATGAAGTTGTAAAGTATTTACGTATCATTTTTATTGTGGGTGTTTGTAATGGTCCGTGCTACTCAACCCAGTTACCGATGTTGGTGGTCAAGTTGGCGGCTGTGGGTAAAAGGCCAACACGAAAAAAACTGGACAATGCATTTTATATGCAGGAAGGTTTAGGAAGTGTGTGTGTGTCTGTGTGTGTATGTGAGAAACGAATGCTCTCTTATTAAACCATAAATAAAGGCATAATTGTTCGGCCATATATGGGCCGCATACATACATGCCAACATAACTGAGGTTGCGGCAATTCGCGCGTTTATCCATATGGAAAGAATTAACCAGCGGACGTTCTGGCAAGTGCATAATTTAAATATTTTCCTTTTGAAATTACTTCAGCCGTTATGATGACGCAAAGTGAAAAACTGAACAAAGTGATGAAGTTAATTTGGCTGAATTGTTTTCATTGTTTTATTGTAAATAGCAAAAGAGTAGCATAATTTTAACTTACAGAAATGACACTAGTTTAACCTGGATTATCAATACTTACAACCTTTGCCATTGGTTGGGAAGTATATGTCTACAATTAGTATTTTAAACTTGGTGCTTCATTCTGTATGAAAGGCTTTAGGCCTAAGATAGCACTGTCGCCCAACTATTGTTCATTGGATAACAGTTGTTTGGAATCATATCAATCAAAAATTACTGAAACTGTATAAAATTGTGTTAATTTAACGATTCAACTATCCATATCACGACTTTGCATGATGTCCGTTCTGAATTATAACCACATAATTTAACTACCATAAAAATAACAAATTGCCTTGCATTCCATGAATGAGATATGAGAGACCTTCTCACATTCATTGAGCTTACACACATTCTATTTTAGGAGTCATCTGTTGTAGTTTAGAATTATACTATAGTAATTTTTTTGTATTATATTTTTATGTTAATCATAAACATTAGCGACACCATTGGTGTTCGATGACCAAAAATAAATCGCAGTAAGAGCAACACGGGCTGGTTATTGTTCTAGTTACTCCTATGCCGATTAATGTGGAATTGCGACTTCACTTTTTAGTTCAGCTAGATTTTTGCTTGGTGTTGACGAAAGCAAGTTAAGGTGGTTGAACTGTGAATGCACAGTTCCACTTGATCAGCAAGAATTGCTTTTCGGCTTTCGGTCACCTGTGGCATAGTCAAATAGCGTTTAGGGCAGGTTAAGATTTTATATAAATAAACGTGTTACACCAAGTGGTGATCGGAAGGGAGAAAATACGTAGATGCGTTTAATCATTCTGGAGTTGAATGAATTATTTCCTTTCAGGTTGACAAAACTCCCATAAGTGCCGTAGAGCGCTGTCGTTGAAATATGCAAACGGGTATCACCTCTGAGGTGATACGTGTCCTAGACCACAATTAGGGTACACACATAGATTCCGAACGTCAATTTGAGAAGAATTCATTGACTCTTCGATTTATAGACCATTCGAAATGCTTATCAGACACATCGAAGTGAACGTGACTCAAATGATATTAGGTTATTGCATCGGGGTTCCAACATACGATTCTACAGCCGTCCGCAATTCATCTGCCGCATCTAGTTTTTAATTTCCAACTCAGAAATTTCAGTCGGGTGAACTGATTTACTGACACCTTCATCTAACGTCTTTCTGCTTTGGTAGCAAAGTATGCAGAGTGCCAGATTATCCGTGATTAGTGGTTAGATTCTTATTAACAAATACACACTAAAAGAAGCAAAATTACTCGTATTTCAATTGAAATTCGTCCAGTAGCAGTTTGAAATATATGTATCTAAGTGTATATGGGTTGAAATTGTCATTAGTATGTGAGGTATAAGAAAAGACGGGACAATGCCCCCTATTGTATTTCTCTGGACTAAGTTGGCTAAAGCTTTGTGTGTACCCAATTCGACCGAGTTCCCTGCACCTGCTTGATGTTGTTTTTATAGGTGATATCGGAATGGGTGGGGCAACCTACTCTATTTTCGCTATAAGTTTGAACAAATACATTTTGCTCGGCAACCTTAACCGAGTTCTATGGTACCGCTTGATAGTTATGAACCTTGTAATACAAGGGCTAAATCGGTCTTTTGTATGAAACGTACAAGAAAAGGTGAAGCTAATGAGTCAACTTTATCCAAATTCTGTCAAGTATTATAAACCAATACAACGGTCAGAACAGAAGTTAAATTTCGGCAAATCGACGAAATTGCGCAAGAACTACCAGATAGGGTGAGTTCACATAGCCCATTTACAATGCCCGACTACAATCTGTCAATATATTAAGCCATGCCAAATTCTAAAGATCTTTACAAGGACTTACGTCGGTTGACTGGTATTCAAGTAGTCAGACTGACGGAGACAATTCAAACGATTTTAAAATTATGACATTCGATTTGGCAGTTTGTACTTTAAACGCTGTCTTTTCAGTGTTACTACTATCAAATGACATACACTTTCATATACTTCCGGCAAAATTATTATATGAATCTTTTTAAAACCTCCTAATACTCGGCACAGCCTGAAATATTTACGGTAGCCGGAGATTGATGATTTCACCCATACAACCAGACTTTTCGAAATTGAATTGTTTCTCTTAACTAAGTTTATAATCCTTGGCCAAATTTTGGAAATTCGACTGATTAGATACCAGCCTTTAAGTAAAAACTGTGTATAAAAAAGACCGTATTTTCAAGTACATGGGGTGCGTGCCTGCGATATAATCTTTCGAAATTCAATCTTTCCTTCGTAGTGTCCAATTAGTATAATGCACTGACCTAGACTTTCCGTTCTAATGCTTCTGAAAACGAATATGGACATTTTTGCCCTTTGCAGTACCTTCCAAATTGAGAGATTTGTCGAAATGTAATTTTTCCCCTGTAATCCAGAAATCGTAGACTGTTCTTACCTAAATGTTTGTTAAGCGGATTGCATTATAATGCTTGACAAAATATGAAAATATCGTGCAGATAATCACGTCCTGTCTGGTGTTTTCCGTACAAGTTGTCTGATGTAGCCCACATATTTCCAGTTTTATATCTGCTGTTCAACATGAAGATGATATAGGAAGTATCAGATTTAAGAAGTATTAGAAAAGTAGAAGATTACAAAGTCATTGATTTTGCAGAAATCGATGATTCCTTTATAACATCTAAGCGGAAGTCTTCGCTAGTAATAATTTTACTTCTTTAAGTGTACCTTAATTTAGATATTTTTTTGATAAGAACTCAACGATTTACCACACATTTCCACTGACTCAATTCACCTTGCTTAAATTTCTGCGCTGCTTTTTCCAAATTCATTTAAGCGATATATTATGACCTATGACCTATGCAAGACCTCTATCTGCAAAACAAAAATAAACGGTTTTCTGCTTCAGTATTGGAAATTTATGGTTTCTAAAATTGTTTTTTGGCAATCTTGTCCTTGTTAAAATTTTTTGCTCAATATCTTGAAATATTTAGATTTCATTTATCTGTGTTTGTAGCTTTCGTTGGTTTGCAAATTTTTTTGAAAATTTGTTGTGAAATCAATGATTAAAAAGTTATCCTCCAGTTTTTGCTGACATATTCCGCTCTACGGTAGTGTCAGTATGTCTTTTGTATACCTTCTACAGCTAATGAAATACAACCGTTCAAAATGTTTAGGCGCACAGTCGGTGCCTCACTCGTTGATTAGTAGTATCTTACTATTAAATTTTTATGGCGATAGATTAGTTACTTTAGCCACTTGAAGAACATATTTCTTTCTATGTCAGCAACATGTGCATCAAATCGCCACAATATACCTCCAATAGTTGATGAGATACGGCCAGTAAAAATGGTAAGCTGTGCGGGCGGCCCTGTGTCCCTTTTATTAATCATTTTTTATGGGGTTATGTCAAACAAGAAGTATAGAAAACGAAACCAAATAATTTGACTGAATTAAATCAGTCCACTAAATCAATAGTTGAGGCGATCCCACAATGAATAATTTTCTAATCAGGTTTGGCATATGCGTGAGTGAGCATGGAAGTCATTTACGGTCTATCATCTTCAAAACCAATTAGTTCTATAAAATAAAATTTAATTATCTATGCGATAAAAAGAAATAAATGAAATTCATTGTTTAAAAAAAAGTTATTTCCATTTATTTTTGTAGTGCAGTTGATGCGCCATCCTGTATAACGTATGATAATTTTGTAGTTGATAGCAACCGTTGTATTTTTATGAATTTGATCGCTAGAACGAATTTTTTTAAAGGGATGTGGCAACACCTACTTCTTTTAAATCGACATATGCATCAAATCACAGCCATTAAAGTTCAGCGCCCTTTTTTCCAAAGTTAGGTAGATAATTTTGCTATTGACGGAAACATACTGTTAAATTTTTACGTTGATCAGTCGGTTACTTTACCTTTTAATCTAACATATTTCCGTTTTTTGTTGAAGCATTCGTACCAAATTCCTTCTGTATATCTTGAATAGTTCGTTAGATACAGTCGCTTTTTCTAATCACGTTCATCTCTTTATCTTTTTCGCTGGCTTTATTACAAAATATATTTTGCTATCCTTCTATTATTGCCAATTATCAAAATAACTTTATTTGTCTTATACTCTATTTCGAAATAATTCTAACATGCGCAGATAATTTCTTTACTCCGCATTACCATCCCGTACACACAACTTCCAAATCATGCTAATACATAGCTTATACTTGCTAATAATTATCGTTATCCTCACTAGACCCCTGGGCGTCATTAATTTACCATAAATATAATAGGTTTTTGTTGCTCAAATATTGTTGTTCTTACTAAGCTCATAATTAGATTTTGCCGTTACTCCAGTTTCAACGAAAGGACATTTTTGACGCCATTATTGTTGGATGACCTGT
>JAHXMU010000099.1:4865136-4885110 GCA_019455685.1 Philornis downsi | reverse complement strand
CATGCATTTCAACTTAATGTAGGGAGAGAGGAGAAGGGAAATGCAGGAGTTTAATATGCACAAACTTCTAAATGCGAATAAATGAGTATTGCATATAATTGGCATTTCAATATTACAACAGGTAAATAGAGAGATTACGTTCTCATCATGGCGTAAATAGTGATTAAATTACCAATTGTGAATATAATCATAATAATAACAGATAGATTGTTATGCTGCTATATGTGAATTAGGATTTTAGTATACAATATTATTGGTTTGTGTAGTTGCAGTTATTATTAATTTTTGTGGAAGGACTTATTTAAGTATTTTGTGTGGAGAGACTCCTTACAGTCTCACTTTTTCACACCAAATACTTTAAGTTAGTAGTTAAAAACTTACATTTTCGTACATCGTTTTCCGAAAAAAATCATGTTTTCCAAAATATGATTTCATAGATAATCAACATTCACACGCATAAAGAATGTTGATTATCTATGAAATTGGCTAAATTTGCTTACAAGCAACATAAATGTTTCTCCGCCAAAGATTTGTTTTATGAACTTGAATTCTCTTCTTTCAAATAGTTATAGATATTCGGCTGATTGTTTTTAAATTAAATAACTATGTTGCCCTAAATTGTAGCTCTTTTTTGGAAGGCGTACAATTATGTGGCACAAACTTTTATAACTTGACCCGACGGAATGAACGTACACATCATTAGATACAGTAAACAAATAACACCCAAAAGATAACATTTAAATTACTAGGTGATCGATACAAGTGATCGATTTAATATCCCGTGTGTTCTTAGGTTTATATGTGTTTCTTCCTCATTTGCACCAATTTTAGTCAAGTTTAGTATACGTTAAGCATTCGCTAAAGCAGGGTACGAAAATGATAATACAAAGCATTGTTACGCCTCCCATACAAATTAGATAATTTTCTCAAATTTCTAAATGGCAATTAATTTCTAATTAGTACTCGCTATTTTTGATAGTGTTATGTAAATCCTGATAGAGTTTTGTAATAACCGTGCACGTTATGACACCTCCACCTTTCCTTGGCAAAGTTTGAAATATTCATCGTATAATTACGTCCTTTCTAGTTACTCCAAACAAATTGCGGAATTTAGATCATATGGTCATTTAAAACTATGTTCATGCCTTTCATTTAACTGCATTAAGTTTGCTTACAAGCATCAAGCATTTAGTAAACGCAAAGTAGTAAAGTAAAGTTCAGCGAATGAAAATGGCCAACATTTCCATTCCTCTTAGTGTGCCTTCCATGTAAATTGACCAAAGTGCGAACAGTTAATGACTTCTTCTGTTAACTCTCTAAGTTACAATTTTATTTCTTTTATTGAACCTTAATTCATATCATTATTTCAGAAGAACAGAGCAATTCACTACTCTGGCACTCCACATATTTTTGAATCAATGCAAAACTACTTTGGATGTTGAAATACGCAAATCTGTTCACCTGACTGGCATTTTTGTACTGCTTTCCAAGTATTGAAGCATGACAGCGCTAATGATAAGCAAATACCAGGACAAAAAAAAAACTATTAATGTGTCTCCTCTAAAGGTAAAGACGGTTAACAAGACGTTAGATTTCAACGCAGATGCCACGTCTAACAGACAAGCGCGGTTCTTTTTCGAAAGTGGTAACTCTTGGATGACGGTTATCAAAATTTCCGGGCATTTTAATCATTTGTCCTCGAGAGATAATGGTTTAAATGACGTTATAAATGAGCTTTTGTACACAATGTTCCTTTGCGATGGAAAAAAACTGCTGTAATCCTTCAATATGTCGAAAAGAAATCAATAATCCATTGCTTCCTGATTTTAAACTAGATCGTACTTGCACCGAATATGCTAAATACGGCACGATAGTGGGCCGCTGAACCAGAAGAGATCAAAAAGGTGTTTAAACCTATTCCCGATAATTGAAAATATAAAGTGTGAAAGACGGGTAATATTCGTTTGATATCAAGAGCCATCATGAAAATTTGGTCGCGTTTTGCAAATGAGTACCGCGTTTGCTTATCTTGGAAGTGCTACTAATTCGAAGGTCTATTTGGAATAATTAAGCACAATGTCACAATGTGTGGATAAACAGGAATATCGTATTTTGGGATACTCTTAAAGTTTAATATACTCACGATGTAGCAAAAATTAAAGTTTCTTCAATTACAATTTGACTTTTTTCTTTTTTGATAAAAACTTACAAATTTCCCACACTCCATCTGGCGTGTCAGTCTGTATTGGTTTAAGCTAATTTTTGCACCCAACAACAAATAGAGAGCGAATAGTAGGCTCGTTCCAGTTGCAACAGCTTCAAGTATGCGTCTGGGATCCCACAAAGCAGTAAAGCGAATTCAACCACTTTTTCTAATTATAAACCAATTATGAGCAAAAGCCTCATTGCATATAAAAAAACAACTCGGTCGTCAGGCAATTAGTTTCTGTTTGGATTCTGATCTGTACTTCGTCATGCGTACGCTGATGATTCAATTCGTTAATTGAAAATTACGGGATACTAATATTTGAATTTAATGAAACTGCATAAACTACATTTATACTTAATAATTATTAACTGTGAATTATATGTATTACCTTGAATTATAAACATGAACTAGTTGAATTAATTACCTGAATCTAAATATTAAGTTAAATTCTACTACTAAATACAACTAAATAAAATCGTATGTAAACCCATATTGAAACTAGCACTCTTTTGAATGAACTTTATTCAATAATGCCCAAAATCAAAACGGAATGTCAAGATTATACTAAAAAACAAGAGAACTGAGGTTTCTTGGTACGTATAACTTAAGAACAATTCCTTCTTCTTTTGTAACCCGCCCAAGGTGAGCACGAGCAGCCCAAATAAATTATATATATTCAGTTTGCAACTTACTTTAAATTGTGTACTTATTTTTTCCTTTAAACAACAATTCTCTTTCGTTATAATTTCGAGAAATTATACTCATATATACTCTAATTTAGGTGCTGGATTCTCTACTTTCCACAATAACCAAATCTCAAGCCCTACTTAATATATATTCGCACAAACGAGCATATACAGCAACTATTTAAAATATGTGAAGCTAATTATGTCTAGTATAAATAAGCCATTAGTAAGGGAGTTAGCGTTATAAAGCAATACAGTGAACAAAAACTTATACAGCCTATGAATTAGAAGTTAAGGGGAAAATCTAAATTTCGGAAAATCGGCCAATTTCTGCGGGCTTTAAAAAGACATGAAATACATTTGGTCTAAAAATACTTGTTTGACGCTTTCTGCCGGGTGCAAAATGTTTAAAGCATCAAATGATATATACTTTTATTTCTATTGGTCAATGTATAAAGACTGAGCGATTAATCATGTCCCTTCCTCCCCTTCCCACAAAGTTAACACGCATGTCCAAGTTGGCCAACTCTTGTACATATTAAGTCTGAGAATGAATGAATATCTACATTAGTTGGATTTATTTTCGAAATTCATTATTTTCTCTGTGATTTTCATTTGTTAAACTGCAGTAACATATATTTTTTCGATTATACTAATTTATATGTCCTATTAAAACTAGAGAAAAGTCGATCGAGTAACCACGCGCCTTCTGGTACTTCCCGATAGAATAACCGAATCAACGCAAATATCCTTAAAATTATATTTTCCAAAGCCTTTGCAATCAATTCAGTCAAATTGAATATATGCCGTACGTTCGATTAACCAAGTTCTAAAAACGAAAATAAAGCGCAGCTGTTTTCATTGCTCGCATATAATTTGACCGATACATCGAAATAGAATTTTTCTGCTGTAATCCTTTATTCTTAGGCTGCAGTTACGTATATTGTTATCAATTGTATCGTCATTTAAACTGATAAAATGTTTCCGATACCTTCCATATAAACTGCCTAGTCTAACCCATATACGAGGTGTGTTCAAAAAAAAGGTGAATTTTAATTTTTCTCAAAAAATATTTATTTATTCATCAATTTCTACTTTATCCTCTTGTGCCAGCGTTTTTTCCAATCCTCGAAGCTGTTCTGATATGTACATATACTTTTTGGTGTGTCCTTAAGCTCCCTCAGCGATTCGGTTTTTATCTCCTCAATCGTCGCAAAACACTGTCCTCTCATGGGTCTCTTCCATCTTGGGAACAGGAAAAGGAATGATAATGGTATTATTTTTGGCCAAATAATCTCTCACAATCAAAGATGAGTGAGCAGGCACATTTTCATGATGTAAAAGCCACGAATTTCTTTCCCACAATTTCGGGCGTTTTTTTCGTATTGTAGGAAATACGTAATGCTCCTTATTTACCGTACGATTTTGTGGTAAGAACTCCTGATGCACTACGCCATGGCAGTCGAAGGAAACAGTGAGCAAAACCTTGACATTTGATCGAACTTGGCGTGCTTTTTTTGGTCTTGGCTCTCCTGGACTCTTCTGTTGGGGCTATTGGGCTTCGCTTTCGATGTCATAACCACATACCCATTATTCGTCACCAGTTATGACGTTTTTAAGCAAATCTGGATCATCGTTGACGTCATTCAACAATGGTCAAAATTCTGAAATTTTGGAACGAACTTCGCTGCCACGCGCTTCATGCCTAAAATTTCCGAGAAGATTGCATGGCAGGAGCCAATTGATATGCCGACATTCTCAGCAACTTCTCTAATTGTGATTCGACGATTCTCCATAACAATTTTCTTTACTTTCTCAACATGTTCATCGGTTGTTGATGCGCTAGGGCGTCCAGCACATCATATCGTCATTCATATCTTCTTGACCTTCTGTGAAAAGCTTGTACCACTTATAAACATTTTTTTGACTCGGAGTACTCTCACCGTATGCCACTGTCAACATTTCAGGTGTTTTTGAGCACTTAATTCCAATTTTTTACACAAAATTTGATGCAATTTCTCTGATCCATTTTTTTCTATAGCAGAAAATCGCCGAAAACGCAAAATACTTGTCTTATTTATGCCTCTCACAAACAAACTAAACATGCTATATGGATAAAACCGTCAACATATCTTCAAGACGAGTGGACCAACATAAAAAAATAATAATAATCAAAAGTCGAAAGTATATGTACGTAGCCCGCGAAATTTGAATATTCACCTTATTTTTTTAACACACCTCGTATTTCGTTCAATTGCACTGCATTCATTAAACTTAAGCAAGCAACAAGCATTTAATAAACTTAATTCTGCGAATGAAAATTGACGCATTGTCCCGTCCCTTAAGATACTACAAATTGATTGAATTAGGAATAATCAATGGTTTCTCCATAATTTCTAAGACTTCAGTTATAGTCTTGCTGCTGTTACTGTGCCTTTATTGGAATTATTTTTTGGTAAGAATTCAGCGATTTACCAGACCGCTTCTGATATCCCGCACTCTTCTGTACTAATACAAGAGGACCTTGGGCGAAATTATACGTAAATGAATTTACCTGTCTCAAATTTCTGTTCTAGTATAGGCGGAATTTAATTTTAGTTTTAACATCTATTTTGTAAATGCGAACAGAAATAAGAAATTTTCGCGCAATGAAAATGAAAATGCCATTAGCCAGATAAATGAATTTGTCAGAAACTCCTCATTTTTTCCATAATACAAAAGGACCGACCATTTGAGAATTTTCTCATTAAAGAGGATTTTTTAGTATTCTCATTATTCATATCCGCAAAAAATTTTACGATTTTAGACCGTTCTTCCCAGAGTCTATACACTGCCGACATATAGTGCTTGTAAACCTTATATATTTTTCAAAATATATTGAAAAATTTCCATTTAGCATTAGTAAATATTAGGTGCGCAGCTAAGTTCTGGACATTTTTTTTTTTTTTTTTTTTTTTTTGTAAAAATACAACTTTATTAAGAAAACAAAACGATTTACTGAATGTGTTGCCCATCGATAGCTATTACTTTTTCCCATCTTCCTAGTAAAGCTCGAATTCCGTCGTGGTAAAACAGTTCGTCTTTTGAAGTTGTCCACCAATCTAGCCATTCCTTGATGTCGCCATATGAGTGGGACTGCTGGTCAGTCAAACCGTAAGCTATCGAACGGAACAAATGATATCCGGAAGGCGCAATATCTGGAGAATATGGTGGATGGGGTAAGACTTTCAATTTCGGCGTTTCCAGGTAGGGTTTAAGGGGTTGGCAATGTGACCCTGAACGTTGTCATGCTGAAAAATCACTTTTTCATGCCTCTCCGCGTATTGTGGGCGTTTCTCGCGCAGAGCTAGCCTCAATCACATTAATTGAAGTCGAAACCAGTCCCCAGTGATGGTTTCGCTTGGTTTCAACAGCTCGGCATAAGTAACACCGACTGGGTCCCACCAAATACAGAGCATGACCTTCGCAGCGTGAATATTCGGCCGAGGCGATGACGTAGAACCATGACCGGGCAGGCACCATGGCTTACTTTTCTTTGGATAGCTGTAATGAATTGTTTTTGTCATCACACGTTACAATACGATGAAGAAACCCCTTCCATTTTTGCCACTGAAGCAGTTGTTCACAGGCAAAAAAACTACGCTCAACGTCCCTCGGCTGCAACTCATAAGCAACCCAAGTTCCTTGCTTTTAAATCATTCCCAACGCAGGTAACTCCTAATACTAAAGAAAACTCTACCTGCGTTTGACACGGATCCCTATCAAGCAATGCCGAAAATTCAGTGTCTTCGGAGGTTTTTCGTCCTCCTTCACGCGAACGGTCGTCAACATTAAAGCGACGGAACCAATCTCGACGAGTTTTTTCACTTAAAGCAGCATCTCCGTAAACGTTTTGAAGTTCTCGATGAGCTCTGGCCGCCATTTTCTTTAATTGATTATTTGCCACAAAATCATACATTTTCGCATAACCAAAAGAATATGACGTCAAAAGAAAATCACTATTGTGTCGAGGGTGTACGTTTACCATATGCCTAAGCCTGGCCCATGAAGTTTAGGTTATGGCAGAATCCACTAGCACTTACAGCTGGCGCCATCTATTTGCAAACAGCGGGAACTTAGTTGCGCATAATAAAAGTATCTACTTTGTCGATCTGCGCCCAACCATTTCCATCAGTAAAAACGTCAGTAAAGCCAAAATTTAGCTTCATCTCTATTAAACGCCGCTGCATTCCAATTTGCCAATATTAAATTCGGGATTTATTTTTTTAAATATTCGCCAAATCCACCAGTGGTTATCATACACTTATAATTCCCATAAATCCCATGAGATGAAAAACTCCATTAACAATACTATTTTTAAATTCAAAGCTTATAAAAACGGTTGTTAAAACAAGCCATGTTGTTATAAAAAATTTACTACAATTTCAGCCACAAATCCGCACCAAAGCAAAACAAAGTAAACCACTTTTAAACTAACTGTGAGAGCAGTTAATCCCGCAAAAAACCCTCATGGAAAATGGCACTCAATAACCGCAGATTTAAAATTGTTGGTCGCAACCAGTTTAGCATCGCCGCATCCCGGAAAGAATGCTTCGCAACCGCTATCACCAACAGTGATACAAAGGAAATGAACGAGAACTACAGAATAAATAATAGGAGGTAAGAGGGAACCATCACAAAAAAAGCGCTTTGGAAAAACGAAAATCTAAATAACAAACAATAAGAGCAATCTGCGTGTATACTCATGTATTGCTTGAGCGTTAGGCATTGCCAGGACAAGCTGCAGCACTTTGCATTTACCACACAACCATCGAAGGGATGTGTAACAAGGTGGGCGAAGTGAGGCAGTACAACTGAGCAGACGTTTGTTGTCAAATGGCTGCCTTCCTTGATAAGGCAATGCTTACGCAGATCTAGCAGATAGTGCTGTCGCAACGTATAGTTGCAAGACATGTTCATATAGCACAATGCAATTACCGCAACAGAATGACATCAACAGCAGCAATTGTGGAAACACAAGTACAAAAGTGCCCCTTTCACTTAAGTGTTACTTTTTTATCTTTGTCCGGGAGAGAAAAGGATTTGAAAAACGACCAAGTCATCTGACCTAAAAGATATTTCACACCTGGTTTGTTGTTAAATTTTCCAAAAAGAAGCAAAATGTCATCAAATCAGTATCTTTATCTTTATACATAAAATCATTGCGTTAATGACTGACTGACTGATGATCACCCAGACAATATGACTAAAGCTATAATCATGGAAAGCGCTGTGGGGTATACACTTGCAGATTATGTGCAGTATAAGAAGATTCTTCAAAATACTTGCTAAAAACAAGATGAAAAACTCCATAAAAAATAGTATGAAAAGGGATAAATTTGGTGCCATCACCCAACTCAAGCTGTGCTTGACTAGAGCCACAATAATAAAAATTGGTGTCTATATTCCATGTAATTTTCGAAATTTGTGCTTTCGTGCAGGGGGGGCATTTCTGGTACGATCGCCAATCTCAATTGATTAAAGTTAGAATCCTAAAAATTGGTGCCCATTATGATCGCATTTGGATTTCTTATCGATCTTCAATGCAACATGATTTTAGTTCTTATTCCTGTTAAAGGTTGTTTACAATATATAGGGATTTCCATTTGGTGTTCTTAAAACCGCCGGTCTTGCAAGGCAGTCAGTCGTTAAATACCTGTTATCTAAATTGTTATTTATTTAGTGAAAGGTTTGCCAATTACGAATATGGACCTTTTAACAACCGAAGAACGCGTAAAAATAATTAAGACTTACTACAATAGCGAAGCTTCAAACGAGGGCACCTTACGTGCATTACGGGGTGATTATGGTCATCATCGCTTCTGTTAGTGCAGATTATGAACTGAACTATATGCAGTTTCAACAAGACGATGCCAGGAGCCACACAATACGACCGATTTTGGCTTTATTTCATGAGAAATTTCCAGAAGGCGCAATATCACGTTTTGGCGACTTGAACCAAAATCATGTGATTTGATGCTGTCAGACTTTTTTGTGGGGGCTAAGCCCAAAACCGTGTTTACGCGGGTAATCCCTATATATGGGATCATTTCAACATTAACATTCGTTAAGTTATTGCCGAGATACCGCTCGGAAAGTGCGAAAAAGTGGTCTGAAACTGGATATCCCAGTAATTCAAAAACTTTCGAAATTCATTATATTGACACAGCTATTTCCGTATTCGTCAAAATAACATCTTTAGCTCCCTTAAATTGATGGTATTTTGGTGTCCATATTACGTTTCCAGAGTAACAGGCGATGTGAAGGTATTTTTCGGGATAAAAAGATCTAAATCCGGTACGATCACCTAGCTCAAACAACTATAGCTAGAATCACGAAAATTGTTGTTCATATTCTTCTTACAGACTAAACGCGTAATAAGGACAAGGTTTCCAAATCCTTGCCAAACTTGTATGTCTAAACTGTGAAATCTGGAATAATGAAAATTCGTGCAATTTTTCGACATTAGTACTTTTATGGAACAAAACTGTTAGGAGCGGAAGAATAATTAAACCATCGCCCTACACAAAATATTGAATTGAAATTATCAACACGTCCTTACCTTTAGGTATATGTAAGGACAGAAAAGAAACAAAAATAGTACCATCGCTCATAACAAATGGCTGAAGCTAAAGTCATAAACTGCGATTCTATAGTATACTTTTGTGGTGGAGTGGCGCTCAAAAAGGCAACCGTACTTTTAGAGGTATAACAAAAGATTGAGGATGGGATAATGAAAATGTTTGTGTAAATTGATTTAAAAGAATGAAGAAAAAGTGCTATCATCGTGTAAGACAAACAACTGATGGTGGAATTATCCAAATTAATGTGAATATTTTACTACAGGCACGATAAAAGAGTATATTCCAGAATCGCTACTTTTATGAGGTCAAACAATTCAAAACGATCACAAAAATGATATGTTGGACAGGAGGGCATCAGAAGGTTTAAAATAGACTGTCTCATATAAACTTTCTGAAGCTAAAATAATCAGTGAAATACTCATGTCGTGGTCACGTAATCAGGGAGCGAAAATGATGCCGCCGTCTAGACTAAAGCGCTACAATACAATAAAGTAAGTTGACTTGTCTGAAATTTTACCTATTTATAAGGAGCTCAACTGGCTGTGGGAGAAATCAATAATGCAATTTCAGTCAGGAAAGATGGCTTACCTATACATTCACAAAAAGTCCAAAGGTGTGGCACTACTGATTATGTATATGAGTTTGATCTGTCACTTTTATAGGGGAGACCAGTAGAGGCAACGTTATGCCCCCAATTTTTCTTTACTTTCACAGAAAATTATTAACCAGTACAATGGACACAACAAAAGACTACTGCCGCCTGCTAAATAAAAATTACGGACGAACGATTGAATTTCGAAGAGTCGGACAATTTATATAGGAGTTACGAGAAGGAGTGCGGCAATGGAATCAGTTTTCATTCTTAGGCTTTAGTTTAGTAAACGCTCAAAACTTACCAGATTTCACAAAATTTTGTGCAACAATAATAAAATATATGAATTTTAAAATTTGTCGGTCAAATCGGGTGTTACATTTTTACCATGTCAAATGATATATAGGTTCATCCCTTCAGTTGAATGTATAAACAGTAATTCCTCCCTCGTTAAATTGTTGAAGTCAGACCCAACGTAATTGTAAAGCAGATTCCGCCCGAAAGTACTAAATAAATTGCAAATGAATTTAACTTCTAATTTAATTTTTATTTAAAGCGTACAATCACTCGTACCAAGCAGCGGCCACTTGCTAGTTGGTACCAAAGTGTCAGTCCTACAAACCGAACTAACAAATTTTGTGTAACAGCAAATGTATGGAGCTCAGATAAAGGCGGCGTGGACCAGTTTCATTAATCATAGCTGACAACTACAGTACAACAGAAGAACGCAGGTAATAATTTGACAAAGCTCTCCGTTCACAAGTTACAAATAACATATGAAATTTCTTTAAATCACAAGGAAAACTTATCTGCTGTTTTGTTTCTAAATGTAAGAGAATACTGTGAAGGAAGCTACATTATAATTGGTCATTATGGTCATTATTACTCGAAATTTTCGCACCCAAGTCATGAATCGTTAGGTCCGAACATAGGTTGTTCATAGAAATAAATTTAATTTTACAATTTAAGAGCATCGAATTAATTTTCAGCTGAGATGCTTCAAAGTTTGATTAATAAATGTCAGCTATTTTAACAAGATATAATCCCAGCAGGAAATTGGATAATCATCAATGAATTTAACATGGAATTGCCACAGGATGGAAGCTGTTGTTTTTGACAAATTCTCACTGCCTTTTCACCAGATCATCCAGTTCCAGTTCCTTTTTCATGACAAGTTCCTACTTTTAATCAGAATTCACATAACTAATTAAGTAAAGGTACTAACTAACAATAATTTTAAATACATGTTAAACAATTTCAAGTTTCTGCATCAGAACCAAAAAAAAAAAAAAAAATGTTTGCTATCCTTACAATGACTGGCGAATATGGCGCCTTAATTTCATCGGTCCCTTTGGCGTAATGAAAAAGATCTTCTCAAGGAACGGGAAATATGCCCACCTAGTATTTGTAGAAGCTATGAAAATAATATTCCTATGAAATGGCTTCGACATTTTTTATTGAGATATAAAGTGATATATTGGATTCATTGTAATATATGGCCAAGGTAGGACGGAACAAATTTGTGGGGCTATGTGAAGACATGAACCGACGAAGTCTATTTTCAACAGGATTAGTGAGCTTTTCGGTCAACATAACCACAGTGCATTATTGGAAGCTGTAGAAGTAGGTGTTTGGGGTTATCACAAAACGTAGATCGATATGTTTAGAGTACGTCCTGAGCCAATTGAATTATATGCTGTAAATATAACTAATTTTAAACGGAAACTTTATTTTAAAACCAAGCTGGTGTGGACCATTTGTATGGTGGCTATAAGAAAACCGAAGCCGGTTGCGGTTATTTAAAAATAATTATTTATGTATATCTTTATCTACCATTATCTCAATGGAAACGTTGATATTAAATATTAAAGAAGAAGGTGTTTCTAGCAAGCCCACTGATATGACTCTGGATAGGTAAATCATAAAACTTGTGTAGTCCGAGCTGAGTAAAATCGGGCTGGTATTGAAAAACAGGCCCGTGTATTAATTGTACTCAGGTTCGAAATAATTGTTATTTCCATTATAATTGTGGGCGTGGTTACTAACAAATAACTAACAAATAAATAAAAAAAATGGGAATTTTTGCTTGTAATCGACACGTGCATGAAAGGAGACCATTATCGACAAGACAAATTATCTGGCGTTGAGTTGACATATCGCCCGTGATATTACTGCCCGCCGTTGTCACAAAATTGAGACAAAATGGTCCAGTTGAAAATAAATTGCTCATACTAGGCCTAAATACATTTGTTGCTAAATTGACCTTCTTCGGACAATTGTCAATATTATTTACATATATTCGTCAAGAAATAACTACTTCATTTAATACACGATTGTAGGATATTGACCTAATTATGAGTTATTGAATTAGAAGTCGTTGAGTAGTAACAAAAATTACCATCTGCACTTGAAGAACAGGAAAAATCGATATGATGATGATGATGAATTAATAATGTATAGGGGAAGAATTCATTTATGACAATCGCACTTGTCTGACGATTTGATGGTTTGGTAGTTTCAGTTTGTTCGATGATATTTTGTGGAGTGTTTTTAAAGACATTGTTTCACAAAGACAGCCTTGTGACGTAGTGCATTATCATGCAAAATCCGCAATTTTTCGTTATGGATATGATATCAATTGATTCCTGAAATACAAGAAATTTAAAGGCTCCCTCAAACTTAAATGAATTTTCAATTATAATTCCTTCGTTTTAACTCTATTAATCTCATTTAAAAACATTGATAGTTAACTAAAGCGAAGAAAAGCTCGACTGATTTTGAATGCACTAGACAACTCATATGCACGTGTTATTGATAAAGTCCATTCGCCATAAAACTTCTATAATATTTCAACCATTTTGGTTTACGAAATTCTATTTGCACCACAAAATTTGAGACAAATTTTTTATTCGATATTTTCATCCACCGTAAATATCGCGAAACATGTTTGAGATGAGCTGACAAAACCGAGTACTATAAAAAAACTTAACGATAGATCGCGCTCAAACTAAGCTTTATTATAGAATAAAGTTGTGCGAACTAACCGATCAAAAGAATTATGCCAAATCCCTTAAGCGGGCTTCTTAAATGCTCAGTTGAATGAGCTTTCTTGATAGAATACATTTGCTAAAGAATTCATTTGTGTGGAAAGAATCAGAAGGGTTATGTCGATCATTATAAAGCAAATTCAAAGGCAATAAACCTATAAACTGCATCCTATCAATTATCAATTTGTACTCTGCTAGATTAACTAGGAATTTTAATCTAAGAATATAAAATATATACATAAATTGGTCACATATGCAGAGTGTACCATAAGAGGTGTACGAGTAATTATGTGCACAATTTTTCTTAAATTTTACCAGGCGTTGCAAAGCAATTCAATGATTATTACTGCAGCTTACCAATTAAAAATTACAGTGGACGGAATTTTATGCTTTTATCTGGAGGAATCAAGCTATATATCATTTGATACGGCAGAAATGTAACACCCAGAAGGAAATGTTTAAGTATCCAATATCTTTTAACCAAATAAGTTTCATGACTTTTTAAGTCGATTGAGCAAAGTCTGTTTGGCTAGCTGGTGGATACGATAACGACCATAAGTCCTTATGGAACTTCTTAAAACTTGGCACAGTATAATACTTCCATCTGGTTCCTCCCATTCATATTCACCAATTTTCCGAAATTCATTTTACTCCCATTGCATTGTTTTATAATGTTTGGCAAAATTTAAAAAGAAAATTGACCGATTTACCACACAAATGACTGACTTAACCCACATATTTACTCTTAGTTATCTTCAAGTAATAAAACAAATTCTCTTCCATTCCTCCCATTTAGTGAATTACGTGCATTTTATTTCTATACTCGCTCGACGCGACCTACAGTTTAACGACGATTCCGAATGTCACAGCTTGAAAATCATTTACCAGAGTTGTCGATTACTCGGTGACCATCGCTCAAATCATGATAGGTGAATGTATGCTACCGATAGTCGCATATGGTAAACATCGCGCCAAGGTCGTTCGATAAGTTACGTGGTAGAACATCCCAACGGTATATTGAATTAAAAAAGAACTTCCATTCAAACACAAAATTTCGATGAATAATTTTTTTACCATTCATTTTCTTTATCGGATCTTTCTTTCGAAATTTACAATAAGTATTCAAATCTTAATCCTATCTTAAACTAAAGTATCCTGCCATTGCCGGATCTTGTTTTTGGCGAGCCGAAGTTTTTATCACCGGACCAAGTCTAGCGTGTCCTTTCTTCTTAGCCGCATATGACCGGGAAAATGTTGAAGGTTTTGAACGAGTGGGTTTGAGTGGGAGGACAACTTAGATACATGTGACCTGCTTAATTTTTTCATTTCCTCGGAAATATAAGGAATGTTTAAATCTTTGTGTATGTTATCATTCCTAACATACCATGGAGCACCACAAATTTGGCGCAGTATTCTTGACTGTCTTCTCTGCAGCATATTTATGTTAGAAGCCGATGCCGTTCCCCACAACTGGATGCCGTATGTCCATATTGGCTTCAATATGGTTTTGTAGATGGTGATTTTATTTTCCAAACTGAGAGTAGACTGGGAGCCAATAAGCCAGTGGAGATGAGCCATTTTTAATTTCAATTGTACGATTTTTGAGTCACTGTGATTTTTCCAGATGAGACGTCGATCAAGGTGAATACCCAAATATTTGACATGGTTATGAACGGGTATGGTACTACCGTGAATAGTGAGGGCTGGGCAATTGTTCTGTCTAAGAGAGAATGTAACCTGTACACTCTTAGTGGCATTTACTTTTATCTTCCACTTTTCGAGCCAAGATTCTAATGTATGTATATGAGCAAGAGCTAGTGCTCATGAATGCAGTGTCATCAGCGAAAGTTGAGGTTTGAATTAGGGAATGAACAAGCATGTCAGAGGTGTAGATGGTATATAGTATAGGGCCTAGTATACTGCCCTGCAGAAATCCTGTTGAAACTTTTCTTTGAGTTGAAACAGAGTCTTTCGATTTTACTACAAAAGATCGATCCTTCAGACAGCTCTCCAGAAGCTTGTGGGTATTTGTCGGTAGAAAATAGACTATTTTGTGAATAAGACCTTCATGCCACACTTTACCAAAGGCTTGGGAGATGTCTATAAAGAGAGATGAGCAATATTTCCGATCTTCGAATGTTTTTCTGATCTGGGTTACTATACGGTGTACTTGTTCTGTCGTTCCATGACCCTTGCGAAACCCAAACTGGTGCGTGGGTATTACATGGTTTGCTTCAATATGGGGGTACAACATTTGGAGAAAGATCTTTTCAAACAGTTTAGATAAAATAGAGAGTAAACTTATGGGTCGATAGGATATAATTTGTGACAGTTCCTTTATTTCAGACAGCTGCCATGATCGAGAAAAGTATCCAATTCGAAGTATAGCATTAAATATAAACAAAACTAATTTGAGGATATTGTGGGGGAGTTCTGAAATCATTTCCGCTGTTATTTTGTCGTGCCCAGGAGATTTATTCATTTCAACGAGAGAACATTTTTTTTAAGAGAGGTAGACTTATTTATTGGATTCACACGAGAGATTTTATAGTTAGAAGTAAATACTTCTTCCAGATGATCAGCAAATTCTTTCACTTTTTCATCACTACTCCTTGCCCATCCTCCATCTTTCATCCGTATTGGAGACTCCTGTGTTATAGGACGCTGTAGTTGCCTTGTCCAGGCTATAGTCAGTTTTTTGTGTGGCTCCTAGACGAGATAAGTAGCGGGCTTCGGAGATTTCTTTTTTTTTTATCCAGAGTTGACCTCAGTTTTGACTTGCACTGGTCGAGACGAGCTTTGAGGTAGGGAGATCTGTGCCTTTGCCATCGTCGTCTCGCTTTCATTTTCTCTTTGATTAGGGATTCAATATGACATGAGGAGTCATTTTTTGTTTTAGCGTAGACCTTGTGCGGTGTTGCCAAGTTTGCTGCAGTAGTCATTGTGGTATTGAGTACGTTGATGGCAGACTGAATTTCATCTGGTGTTTTGAGAGAAAAGTTTTGCCACTGATAAGAGCTTATGTACATTTTGAATCTCAACCAATTTGTATGCCTGTTTGGAAAATGGTAAGAGATTTCCGGGTTCAAGGGAATGTTAAATACTGTGAGAATTGTGGGGGAGTGGTCTGATGAGAGGTCGAGGGAAGGAGTAACGATGATGTGAATAATTGGAATTTCTTTCTTGCCTTAGATCTCACACACTGAAAATTTTGAGAAATATTTAAGGCGATTTGTTTATAAATTATTTTATGAAAAAAAGGATTTTAATGTTGAAGAAGTTGTCAAAAGAAACGCCATGGGGATAATTGGAAACGTGAGAGATAATCCATAAATATGTACATCTAATAATATTGAAATATAACATTTAGCTGTAGTAGGTAAGATTTTGTCAACAGTATCTTATTTGAAGAGAGTTGACTAAACTCGGCCAACAACTGCATTGATATGACTCGACGAACGTAACGGTTTGTTAAAAATTACGCACTGAATGTGCACCTGTATGACAATTTCAAACTGGCTAAATTTGTTAAATTGAATTCCCTTTTATGCATTACTAGACGTTTTGAAATCTTTGTATTAAAGCAGCCAATAATTTGACCAAAATATGCATTTTTGATAGATCACTTTTTAGCGCAACGCATAATACAACGGAATCTAGAGTGCAACATCGGTAGGATCACACATAATCCAATTATAGGCGTACTTTGGAATATGGTAACTGTTGCGGAAGGTGCTGTACGTAAGTACAAAACTGTAGAAATTCTATAATTCATCCTTGAGGTACCCCTTTTGTAAAAGGCAGCGCTGCAGACATATGACTTTTTAATGTTGTATTAATCTTTTAGCAGTGGCCGAAAAAATGTAGTTTGGTGTTAAACTGTGTTAAATGCCTTAAAGTCATCTGATAGAACTAGAAAAATAATGCGGCTGTCCTTTTAATTCCCTAAGTGCTCAGATACATACATTAAAGCACTACTTTCGCTATCGAAAGCTGGACCATGTGGTGCCGACCAAAATGCGGTAGCAAGAAAAGTCCAACTCTATAGATGATCTCAAAAAGGATAATCAAAACTCCTTTGGAAGGTCAAAACTTTTGGAACACTGTCAAAACTTGGTGCGCCCATTTGGAGAAGCCCCGGTAATTCTTCGCTGTGTATGCAGCATATTCGATTAAAATATAGCAGTATATTATAGTTGGCCTCTATATATTGCAACACCATTTGAGATGATAAATGCTAGTGTTCTGAATTTTAAGGTGTTAACAATGTGCGGTCTAAAAATTAGTATTATATTTCAGATCTGCTTTACCTCATTAGAATTTATAAATTAACCACAGAAATATAGAATGTCTCTATAGATATGATCTTAAAATAAAACTAAGTTAACTTTGTCACCGCATTGGACAGAAATCAGAAATCAATATGAACCCCCAAAATCCACACAAATTTCAATTTAATTAATTTCATAAAAAGCCATTAAAAATTTTAGTAATCTCAGAAACCCAAACGAATTTATGTTATCTTATGACACTCATAAATACCTCGGAACTAGATTTTCGTGCTATTATCCAAGTAGCCCCTATTAATCCCTTTTGGTACCACTCATATAAATAATCGGTTTAACCCATACATCCTCACTTCCATGTCTCCCAATCGGTTCCACAGAATTCGATCAATTTCTCCAAATATCACGCTTTTGATAATCTAAGTTCTGCAAAAATGGTTGACGTTGCTATGCCTATTCTTGTACCTCCCATAAAAATTTATTTAAGTGCAATCTCTAATTCTTAGCCTGAAGTTACCAAAATTCTCGTCAATTATATTCCATTATATTACTGGGTAAATTGTAAAAAAAATTGAAGCAATGATTATGCTCTTCCCTACTTTATTTGCCTTTATACGATATACATTTCTAGATTCGTATCTTTCCCCTTAGGGCCCCACACATACAAATTGTCCAATTTGATATAAATCGGTGGTCGTTCTACGTTTCCTGAACGGGGGATACAAAGTTAGAATTTTAATTTAATTTTTTCTTTATTATACACTTTAATTCAAAGAAAGTTTTACAGCAACACAAAAGGATATCGGATGAAGGAATATGTAAGTCCGTTCACTAAAACTCTTCTTCAAAGGATGATGTCTGTGGTAGTTATGTCCGTTCAGCACACATGAGGCGCTGATGCCAAATAAAAATTATATGATTACGCAAGCAAGGAAAAGACCTCTGACTGTTGCATTAAGTATCAGGTAAAGCCTTTGGCGAATCCAATTTGCACACCTCCAAATCTTAATGGGAAAAAATCATTAATTTTTAGTGTAAACCATTTTATCTGAAAGAAATGGCAGACATCATTGAAGCACATTTATCAATTTCATTTGTAAGCAAAAAACAAGTAGCTATAATTTTTTTTATTTGTTACAGCTTAAGAATTTCAAAATATTATAAAAGTACTACTTTGTCATTTGTATGTTAATTTCACCAAGTGAAAGAACGAATTTTGTTGGTTCACGCCATGACAACGGCATAATCGTAATGATGGGCAGAGCGTGTAAATTGCTGAAATTTACATACTCGTAAGGTGTTTCACGTATAATCATAAGCAAAATTAGCTAAATTAGCTTTACACACAAAACATTCATATCTTGAAATTCGTAGCAATTTTTCTTTTTTAATGTGGCACAATTATTACGAAGTTAATGACAAGGAGGTTAGGTCAAATTGTTGTTATTTTATTAATTTTTGAATGATTAGAAAATTACTTACTCTTTAAAGTTGGCTTTGGATTAGGGTGAACAGGAGGTTTTTGTGCTGGTGAATCGCTCTTAAAATTATTCGTGTGGTGTAATATTCGGTGTGAATAACATTTCTAATAGAAAAAAGCTAATTAACTAAAGCAAAGTTAGTCAAGGGCAACAAGTTCGAAAACTGTATAATTACCGCGTCTTGGACGAATTAACGACTTTTCGTCATGTAACTGGGCCTGCCAAAATCAAAGGTAAATACTATATTCTTTTAACGAAACGAAAAATTTTACGACACATTTTCTCCATTGGTTTCCAACATTGCAATCGAAACAAGTTATGTAACGTTTGATAATATATCGTAAAATTATGAATTTTTTATTACTCAATTCAATAGTTTCGAAACTCATGTATGAAAATATGATGACGTAAAAATGCTAGTTGTTCCGTTTTCAGTATTGGAGACAAAAAAAAGTTTGTGTTGCCACTAAAGACAAATTTAGCATCAAATTTCAAAACATTTTTTATATGAAGTTTCACCGCTAAATTCAACTTAGTACCAGCCTTAACACGCAATTAAAGATTCAAAATTTAAACTCTCTAAGTCGGCCAATTTGTATTTGTGGTACCTAAGAGGCTTTGCAATGCAATTCATATTTATTCGCAGAACTATATTTACTTATTGCTTGATGTGTGCTAAATTATACAGAATTTAATCGAATCGAATGAAATTTATGAATAAATGGTTTAAATTATATAATTTGTATGCAATTGGGAAAAATTTTTATATTATAATAATTATATATTATTATATTTAATTGTGGGGAACACCAGTATCCTCAATTTTCACTCACATAAATTTAATGTTCTTACTTGCAAGATATGAAGTTAAAAATATTACACTTGTACGGGACTAGATAGGGAAAGGCTACTAAAAAATATAAGCCAATATAATGAACAAAATCTGAGGCTGCTGCTGGCTTCTAGTTAGAAATTATAGTGGAAAAAATGAATTTCGGGAAGTCGATCAATTTGCATGGAAAGTAGTAAAAATGGTGTGACTGTGCACAC